>CAKXYN010000026.1:26735000-27149747 GCA_935064755.1 Tragelaphus eurycerus | reverse complement strand
CCTGACCCCTGACCCTGACCCCTGACCCTGACCCTGACCCTGACCCTAACCCTAACCCCTGACCCTGACCCTGACCCCTGACCCTGACCCTGACCCTGACCCTGACCCTAACCCCTAACCCTGACCCTGACCCCTAACCCTGACCCTAACTCTTGAGAAATCTGTATTTAGGTCAGAAAGAAACAGTTAGTACTGCACATGGAACAACAGACTGGTTCCAAATATGTCAAGGCGGTATATTGTCACCCTGCTTATTTAACTTATATGCGGAGTACATCAGGAGAAACGCTGGGTTGGATGAAGCACAAGCTGGAATCAAGATTCCCAGTAGAAATATCAATAACCTCAGATATACAGATGACACCACCCTTATGGCAGAACGAAAGAACTAAAGAGCCTCTTGATGAAAGTGAAAAAGAGTGTAAGAGCTACCTTAAAGCTTAACATTCAGAAAACTAAGATCATGGCATTTGGCCTCATCACTTCATGGCAAAAAATGGGAAAACAGTGGAAACAGCATCAGACTTTATTTTGGGGGGCTCAGAAATCACTGCAGATGGTGACTGCAGCCATGAAATTAAAAGACTCTTGCTACTGCTGCTGCTAAGTCACTTCAGTCGTGTATGACTCTGTGTGACCCCATAGACGGCAGCCCACCAGGGTCCCCTGTCCCTTGGATTCTCCAGGCAAGAACACTGGAATGGGTTGCCATGTCCTTCTTCAATTCATGAAGTGAAAAATGAAAGTAAAGTCACTCAGTCGTGTCCGACTCTTAGCAACGCCATGGACTGCAGCCCACCAGGCTCGCCCATCCATGGGATTTTCCAGGCAAAAGTACTGGAGTGGGGTGCCATTGCCTTCTCCGAAAAGACGCTTATGACTTGGAAAGAAAGTGATTACCAAACTAGGCAGCATGCTAAAAAGCAGAGACGTTACTTTGCCAACAAAGATGTGTCTAGTCAAGGCTATGGTTTATCCATGTGTCATGTATGGATGTGAAACTTGGACTATAAAGAAAGTTGACCGCCGAAGATTTGATGCTTTTGAACTGTGGAGACCCAACCACTCCATCCTAAAGGAAATCAGGCCTGAATATACATTGGAAGGACAAATATGAACCTGAAACTCCAATACTTTGGCCACTTGATGCAAAGAGCTTACTCATTTGGAGGTCACTTTGATTTGCCTGTGAGTGTGGGAGCCCAACCTAGGTGCAGGGCCTCAGGGGCAATTGCTACTGAATAATGACATTAAAGCAAGTGCACTCCAGCCCTGTGTGACTCTCAGCACACAACAGACTGGGAAAGCTATCTATCTTGGAGGAAAGAAAGGCAGGCGAGAGAATGTGTTTTCAGGGCTCTCCTTGCAGCTGGGGTTTGGCTCCTCAGAGGTCAGACCACCAAGCCTGCTCCAAGGGCTCCAATTCCCAAGTCAGGGCCGTGTGTCACCCTACACTTTCCGAGCCTTGCAAACACATTTCTAGGTCAGCTCAGTAATGCCCATGGGGAAGGAGGCTTCAGGAGTGTATCAACACCACAGCGGGGTGCCATGCTGGGGTCACCTAGCTGAGGACACCTGGCACCTCCCATGGGCCCCCGGCAAAGAGTGGCAGGCGGAGCCCTGGCTTGTGAAAAACCGAAGCGGAGAGCACAGCTAGCTCTGGTAGAAGGAAGCAAACAGTCACAGGAGGCCTTTGCAGGCAGTTGCTGGGCCGCCCCGCGTTAGGGCTCCCCGGGCAAAAAATAACTAAAAATTTGTAACACCAATAATGTTACACCAATAATTTAGAAAGTATTCCTGATTATGTGTTGAAAATAATTAATGTAAAACTATCTGTTGCTATTCACTCACTCAGTCATGTCTGGCTCTTTGTGACCCCATGTGCTGCAGCATGCCAGCCTTCCCTGTCCTTCACTGTCCCCCTGAGATTGCTCAAACTCAAGTCCATTGAGTAAATGATTATAAAGAACTCTACTTTTTAACATATGTGTGTTCTAACTCTAACAAGTGTACTTTTTCACTTTTAGAAAGTAGTATGAATCCAAAATTTGCCTAATACACAAATAGAAATATTTAATTTCCTCCACTTTTCTATCCATGGAATATCCTGTTTAGCTTTGTTTTATATTTAGCATAATGAACATCTGTTAAAATAAATGTCTATTAAATAAAATGTTACATATTAAAGTTTTACTCCACTGAGAAGTAAATATGGGAGCAGGATATTCGAAAATGTCTTTATTGTTTTATTTAATATGACTAAAAATAATCTAACCTAAAATATTACATATATTTATAAACATTTTTATTAAACCTCAATTTTTGGCTTCAGAATATTATAAATAGTCAGACAGGAGAGTTTGAGAGGGGATATATTTATTTGTTCTGATATTCTGCTTCAGAACTTCTGGGGAACTTTCCTGGTGGCTCAGATGGTACAGCGTCTGACTGCAATGCGAGAGACCTGGGTTCAATCCCTGGGTCAAGAAGATCCCCTGGAGAAGGAAATGGCAACCTACTCCAGTACTCTTGCCTAGAAAATTCCATGGATGGATGAGCCTGGTAGGCTACAGTCCATGGGGTCACATAGGGTCAGACACGACTGAGCGACTTCACTTATTCTGCTTCAATGAGCAATAATTTCTCAAGTTAAAACACACACATTTTGGCATCTGATGACACTTCCCTACTCCTGATAACTTATTTGTCTTTAACTTGTCTCTTTTCAGTGGTTCAGAGATTAAAACAAATGATTGAAGAGAACATTACCAGGTGATGGAACTCATTCGTTTGGATTTTTCAGTCCAGAGAGAGATTGAAATCCTTCTCTTTCTTCTCATTTTAGTGGTATATTCTCTAACTCTGGTGGGAAACGTTGGCATGATTTCCTTAATCCAGTTGGATCCTCACCTTCACACACCCATGTACTTTTTACTCAGTAATCTGGCCTTTGTAGACTTTTGTTACTCCTCATCAATGGCCCCAAAGTTCCTGGAGACCCTCCTGACCAAGCACAGGTCCATGTCTCTCTTTGTGCGCATGTGCACACAGCTGGACTTTTTCCTGAACTTCTTGATTTTGGAGACGCTCCTTCTTGCAGTAATGGTTTATGACTGCTATGTGGCCATCTGCAATCCTCTTCTCTACATGGTGATCATGTCCCAAAAGGTGTGCATGCAACTGGTAGCAGGCCCTTACTGATACAGCTTTTCTGTTGCTTTCCTCCACACAGTTGTTACTTTTCGATTGATCTGCTATGGCCCCAATGTTATTAATCACTTCTATTGTGATGATGTCCCTTTGATGGCCCTTGCCTGCTCAGACACCAGCCTCAAAGAGATCTTGATTTTTATCTTTGCTGGATTCAACATAATCAGCTCTTTAACCACAGTCCTTATTTCTTACCTATACATTGTGGCTGCCATCCTGAGAATCCAATCTGCAGAAGGGAGGCGCAAAGCATTCTCATCCTGTTGTTCTCATCTGACTGCTGTCACTATATTCTCGGGACTCTGATATTCATGTATCTGCAGCCCAAATCAAACCATTCCCTTGACACAGACAAAATGGCCTCTGTCTTCTACACAACAGTCATTCCTTTGTTGAATCCCATGATCTACAGCCTGAGGAACCAAGAGGTAAAAATGCCTTGAGGAAAGCCTTTGAAAAATGTTATTTCCTGTCTCTAATAAACATTATAATGTATCTTGTAACACTGACTGTCTTGGAACTATGCCACACTCCGATGTGTTGTTTTTATTATCTTTGATAGGTTAACTTTATTTCTACCATTTTTATATGAGCAAAACGACTTTGCACATGTTTTCTATTTTTCATATAATTTATAAGATAAAAGCTTTAAAAGATTATAATGCACATTTTTAACAAATTGCTACTATTTGCATCTGTGACACTTGATAGTTTTAACCTGGATAGTTTCTGTTTAACTGATAATAAGATTTAGTCACTGCTTTCAAAAATGCTTCTATTTTATACATTCTGGAGACAGAACAAGGGAGGTGGTAAAGTAAATTTCTTGTCCATCCCCACGTCATTCCATGCAGTAGCTGTTCCTCAACTGCACCCTGTCTGCTAAAAATCATTCCTCTCTGCTTCTGACTCCCACTAGATTCACTGTCGGTCACTCTCTGTAATTCCATGGTTCTCGTGTTGTTTGAAAAGATGTCATTTTTCGACATGCAGATCTGGAAATCAGGGTCAGCTTTTGGAAAGTCATACTCTCTTTTTCTGTATCAAAACAAAAATGCAGACATACCCCTATATTCCCTCAGCAAAGCTTAAGATCCTTTTATATTTTAGGGATTTGAAGAAATTACAATGGTTTGACAAGAAGCAGTAGTTTAAAACAAGTTATGAATGTGGTTGCTGTCAGATGTCAGGAATATTGTTCTATGTTGGGGTGGTTGTAAAGTGATGCAATCTAAGACCCACTTAAACCAGTCCATTCTGAAGGAGATCAGCCCTGGGATTTCTTTGGAAGGAATGATGCTGAAGCTTTGAAACTCCAGTATTTTGGCCACCTCATGTGAAGAGTTGGCTCATTGGAGAAGACTCTGATGCTGGGAGGGATTGGGGCAGGAGGAGAAGGGGA
Source organism: Tragelaphus eurycerus (assembly GCA_935064755.1). Classification (NCBI taxonomy): domain Eukaryota; kingdom Metazoa; phylum Chordata; class Mammalia; order Artiodactyla; family Bovidae; genus Tragelaphus; species Tragelaphus eurycerus. Next base: position 27,145,135 of record CAKXYN010000026.1, on the reverse strand, counting down.
CGACAGAAGATGAGATGGCTGGATGGCATCATTGACTCGATGGACGTGAGTCTGAGTGACCTCTGGGAGTTGGTGATGGACAGGGAGGCCTGGCGTGCTGCGATTCATGGGGTCGCAAAGACTTGGACACGACTGAGCGACTGATCTGATCCGATCTGATCTGATGGCAGGAAGTATTCCATTTCTTAATGGGAAAGCAAAAGTATAATAAATTCTGATTCCTTAAAATATAAAACCTGTTGATTTAACCACCATGAAGAATTTTAGCCCTTTTCTACATACCAGGAGATACAAGAATTGGCCTTATAAACTTGACTCCTGAAAATATCTATCTGAAGACTTGTTCCACCAGTTTTTCCCACAGCACAGGGGGCTTCATTTCTGCTCTCCAGCCTGAACTCCTTTCAGGGGGCGTTGAAAATCAGCAGCTGCAGCAGCACATTATTTGATCCTTGTAGAGGTGGAAGGCAAGTGACCATTGCAAGTGCCAATTTGCGGTTGACAAACTTAACATAGCACACTTTAATACATCTCTGATTTACCTTTTCAATATTTTCTCAACTACGTCCACGTGATATCTATGTCAGCTACAAATTGGCACTTGTGACAAGCACTGGCCAGAGACTGACCTGCAACAGGGGATTTGCCAGCTGCCTCAGCTGAGATTGACCCTGTGCCCTGTGCTTCAACATCCACTGAGGGGAATTCAGGGTGGAGAGCCAGGCACTCTGCTCCAGGGAAACTGGTGGAACGGGTCTTTTAGATAGTTAAATATTTTCAGGAACTGATTTCTTGATCCCAACTCTTAAATTTCTTCATATCTAGAAAATCACCTAATCCCTTCATGGTGAAATCAGCTCCTTGTGACCAGCAGAAAACCTTTTGTAAAATAAAGCCTTGATTGCATTGAACTCCCCATTCACCAAAATCCTATACATTGACCTTCCCCCACTGCCTCTTTGGAGCAGTCTCTGAGAGTTATCTGAGGTGCTGTCTCCTGGGCTCAGTTCTCATTTTGCCCCAAATAAAATGTAGCTTGGCAACTATCACATCGTGCATATCTCCAGCATTCTCAACGAGCTCTCATCTTTCCCATTCTATTGCTTTCCTCTATTTCTTTGCATTGTTCAGTTAAGAAGATTTTCTTATCTCTGCTTTCTATTCTTTGGAACTCTGCGTTCAGATGGGTATATCTTTCCTTTTCTCTTTTGCCTTTCACTTCTCTTCTTTTTCTCAGCTCTTTGTAAGGCCTCCTCTGACAACCATTTCTTTCTTTTGGGGATGGTTTTGGTCACTGCCTCCTGTAAAATTTTATGAACTTCCATCCATAGTTCTTCAGGCACTCTATCAGACCTAAATCCCTTGAATTTATTTGTCACCTCCACTGTATAACCATAAGGATTTGATTACATCATACCTGAATGGCCTAATGGTTTTCCCTACTTTCTTCAATTTAAGTTTGAATTTTGCAATAATGAGCTCATTATCTGAGCCATTGTTAACTCCTGGTCTTGTTTTTGCTGACTGTATACAGCTTTTCCATCTTTGGATGCAAAGAATATAATCAATCTGATCTGGGTATTGACCATCTGGTGATATCCATATGTAGTCATCTCTTGTGTTGTTGGAAGAGGCTGTTTGCTATGACCAGCGCATTCTCTTGGCAAAACTCTGTTAGCCTTTGCCCTGCTTCATTTTGTATTCCAAGACCAAACCTGCCTGTTACTCCACGTATCTCTTCACTTCCTATTTTTGCATTCGAGTCACTACAAACAAAGCTAGTGGAGGTGATGGAATTCCAACTGAGCTATTTCAAATCCTAAAAGATGATGCTGTGAAAGTGCTACACTCAATATGCCCCACAAATTTGGAAAACTCAGCAGTGGCCACAGGACTAGAAAAAGTCAGTTTTCATTCCAATCCCAAAGAAGGGCAATGCCAAAGAATGTTCAAACTACTGCACAATGGCACTTATTTCACATGCTAGCAAAGTAATGCTCAAAATTCTCCAAGCCAGGCTCAACAGGATGTGAACCAAGAACTTCCAGATGTTCAAGCTGGATTTAGAAAAGGCTGAGAAACCAGAGATCAAATTCCAACATCTGTTGGATCATAGAAAAAGCAAGAGAGTTCCAGAAAGACATCTACTTCTGCTTCCTTGACTATGCTAAAGGCTTCAACTGTGTGGATCACAACAAACTGTGGAAAATTCTTCAAGAGATGGGAATACCAGATCCCGTTACCTGCCTCCTGAGAAACCTGTATGCATGTCAAGAAGCAATAGTTAGAACATGAATGGAACCAACTGACTGGTTCCAAATAGGAAAAGGAGTTCGTCAAGGCTGTATATTGTCACCCTGCTTATTTGATTTATATGCAGAATACATCATGCAAAATGCTGGGCTGGATGAATCGCAAGCTGGAATCAAGATTGCCGGGAGAAATATCAATAACCTCAGATAGGCAGATGACACCACCCTTATGGCAGAAAGCAAGGAGGAAAAAAAGAGTTTCTTGATAAAAGTAAAAGAGGAGAGTGAAAAAGCTGGCTTAAAGTTCAATATTAAAAAAATGAAGATCATGACATCTGGTCCCTTCACTTCATGGCAAATAGAATGGGAAACAGACACAGTAACAGACTTTATTTTCTTGGTTTCCAAAATCACTGTAGTTTGTTGACTGCAGCCATGAAATTAAAAGATGCTTATTCCTTAAAGGAAAAGCTAGGATGAACTTAGACAGCATATTAAAAAGCAGAGAGACTTTGCCTACAAAGGTCCATATAGTCAAATCTGTGGTTTTCCCAGTAGTCGTGTATGGATGTGAGAGTTGGACAATAAAAAAGACTGAGCACAAAAGAATTGATGCCTTCGAACTGTTGTGCTGGAGGAGACTCTTGAGAGTCTCCTGGACAGTAAGGACATAAAACCAGTCAATCTGAAAGGAAATCCACCCGGAATATTCACTGGAAGGACTCATGCTAAAGCTGAACCTCCAATGCTTTGGCCACCTGATGCAAAGAGCTGACTCATTAGAAAAGACCCTGAGGCTGGGAAAGACTGAGAGCAGGAGGAGAAGGGGATGACAGAGGATGAGACAGTTGGATGGCATCAACAACTCAATGGACATAAGTTTGAGCAAACTTTGGGAGATGTTGAAGGACAGAGAGTCTGTACTTCTGTCCATAGGGTCACAAAAGACTCAGACATGACTGAGTGACTGAACAACAACCCCTATGATGAAAAGAACATTTTGTGTGCGTGCATGTGTGCGTGTGTGTGTGTGCGTGTGTGTGTGTGTGTGTAATTCTAGAGGTCTTGTTCTTCTCTGGCATTAGTGGTTGGGGCATAGACTTGAATTATTTTGATGCTGAATGGTTTGCCTTGGAAATGAACAGAGATCTTTCTGTCATTTTTGAGATTGCACCCAAGTACTGCATTTCAGACTCTTGTTGACTTTGAGGACTTCTCCATTTCTTCTAAGGGATTCTTGCCCAAGGTAATAAATATAATGGTCATCTGAATTAAATTCGTCCATTCCCATCCATTTTAGTTCACTGATTAAAATGTCGATGTTCACTCTTGCCATCTCCTGTTTGACCACTTCCAGTGTACTTTGATTCATGGACCTGACATTACAGGTTCCTAGGCAATATCATTCTTTACAGCATCCGACTTTACTTTCACCACGAGACACTGCCACAGCTGGGCACCGGTTCCACTTTGGCTCAGCCTCTTCTTTCTTTCTGGAGCTATTTCTCCACACCTCTCCAATAGCACACCGGACTCCCACCAACCTGAGGGGGTTTTCAGTGTCATATCTTTTTGCTTTTTCATACTGTTCATGAATGCTAAGTCCCGGAAAATCTCAGTGCTTGGCCTATCTGCAGATGGCACTTGTGATGCTCTGATCCAGCCATGCCTGCTCTCATGCCTAGGGTGTGCCTGACTCCTTGGAGCCATGCTTGAAGAATAAGAGTGTCATCTGCTTTTAGGTCTTCTGGGGCGGGGAGGAGGGGGGAGGGAATGCCTCTATTCTGTGCCACAGTGACCATATCCATTTCAATTCCTAGAAAAGAGCCCCCAATATCCACCATCAGATTCTCCACTGGAAGTTTAACCCATTAGACACAGAGGACAGCTGATCTGCTGGAATAAAATTTTCTAAAATACTATCCAGCCTTGATCACAATCACAAATAACTGAAACAGAAGATGGAAGTGGAAAATCTATGGACTTTTTGCCATTTGAGAATAGGAGTCCAGAGTTAATTCCAAGGAATCAATAGACATGTGAAGCAATGGGATACAGATGGCATACCTTGGAGCTTGTCAGGCAGGGAATCAAACTGTGCTTTTCCCTCATTTAGCAAATCTGTTGTAGCCACGAGTTCTGGGAAACAAACTCACTCAGAAGGACAATGCAGATAGTCAGTTCAGTTCAGTCGCTCAGTCATGTCCGACTCTTTGTGACCCCATGACCCGCAGCACATCAGGCCTCCCTGTCCATAACCGACTCCCGAGTCTACCTAAACCCATGGCCATTGAGTTGGTGATGCCATCCAACCATCTCATCCTCTGTCGTCCCCTTTCCCTCCTGCCCTCAATCTTTCCCAGCATCAGGGTCTTTTCAAATGACTCACCTCTTCGCATCAGGTGGCCAAAGTATTGGCGTTTCAGTGTCAACATCAGTCCTTCCAATGAGCACCCAGGACCACTCTCCTTTAGGATGGACTGGTTGGATCTCCTTGCAGTCCAAGGGATTCTCAAGAGTCTTCTCCAACACCACTGTTCAAAAGCACCAATTCTTCAGCTCTCAGCTTTCTTTATAGCCCAACTCTCACCTCCATACATGAATACTGGAAAAACCATAGCCTTGAATAGATGGATCTTTGTTGGCAAAGTAATGTTTCTCCTTTTTAATAATGCTGTCTAGATTGGTCATAAGTTTCCTTCCAGGAGTAAGCATCTTTTAATTTCATGGCTGCAATCACCATCTTAGTGATTTTAGAGCCCCCCAAAATAAAGTCTGACACTGTTTTCACTGTTTTCCCATCTATTTGCCATGAAGTGATGGGACCGGATGCCATGATCTTCATTTTCTGAATGTTGAGCTTTAAGCTAACTTTTTCACTCTCTTCTTTCACTTTCATCAAGAGGCTCTTTATTTCTTCGTCACTTTCTGCCATAAGGGTGGTGTCATCTGCATATCTGAGGTTACTGATACTTCTTCCGGCAATCTTGATTCCAGCTTGTGCTTCCTCCAGCTCAGCGTTTCTCATGATGTACTCTGCATAAAAGTTAAATAAGCAGGGTGACAATATACAGCCTTGACATACTCCTTTTCCTATTTGGAACCAGTCTGTTGTTCCATGTCCAGTTCTAACTGTTGATTTCTGACCTGCATACAGGTTTCTCAAGGGCAGAGCCGGTGGTCTGGAATTCCCATCTCCTTCAGAATTTTCCACAGTTTATTGTGACCCACACAGTCAAAGGCTTTGGCGTGCAGATAGTGGTGTGCAGTTTATTACACTGGCAGGCCCAAGGCACAGTGTCCTCTTAGCCAAGGATCCCAACTGACTTTTGTGAAAACCTTATTTACCTTAAGTGTACTCATCCCCAAACTCCTTCAACCTAGCCTGGAAAGTGTTAAAGGGAGATACAGTCAGGTTACAGCCATGATTCATAATCAAAAGAGTAAGCTGGTTAGACACTGTAGCCTACACCGATGGGTGCCATAAAGCTTACAAAGGTGACTGACTATATAGGGGATTATTACAATCCTTTTGGCAATGGGAAATCTTGGTATGGAATCTCATGTTTGTCAGTCTGGGAGGCCAGTTTGGCCAAAGGCATCTTATCCCCATGGCTACCAGGCACGTAGTCCTGAGAGAGGACTCTTGAGAGTCCCTTGGACTGCAAGGAGATCCGAGCCGTCCATCCTAAAGGAGATCAGTCCTGAATATCCAATAGAAGGACTGATGCTGAAGCTGAAACTCCAATACTTTGGCCACCTGATGCCAAGAGCTGAGTCATTGGAAAAGACCCTGATGCTGGGAAAGACTGAGGGCAGGAGGGGTTGACAGAGGATGAGATGGTTGGATGACATCACCGACTCAGTGGACATGGGTTTGGGCAGACTTCGTCTCAGGTAGGGAGACACCTCAAGGCTGAGGGAGTGTCACCATGCCCCTCTCCCACAATGAGTGTTTTTGAGATAGAATAGCACAAGGTGTGTCATCCCCAGCCATGAAACAACTGACATGAATATTGATCTGTTGAACCATTATTAGCCCAAGGTTTGAGACAAAAGTGAGTCTCAGGCAGAACCGATTTGAAGAAAGTGAAATCCCAAAGCAAATGCATAGTTTCATTAGCATAGCTTAAGAAAAACATTTCCATAAGACAATGCATTGGTTAGCTCAAGGTTTGAGAAATGTTAAGTTCAGAGGAAACCAGGTGTCCTCAACAGAGAAGGGAAAGAAGTCTGCCACTTGCAGTTTATTTCTTCCTGCTGCTTTGGGGCCTCTGGCCTCCCTACCTAGGCTGCTAACACTCTCAGTTGTTACCATTAGCATCACCTGGCAAGCTCTCTTCATTTAACAGCTCAATACAAATAAAATAAAAATCACTTTCAAATAGCAAGCGATTATTCTTGTTGATTTTCCTCCACTCAGAGATTCTGGGACTCAGCAACCTTTAATTTGTGGATTTTCCATCATCAATATGTGCTTTCAAATACAGGTATGTTCCTTGAGCTTATTTCACTCAGTTGTAAAGGGGAAATGTATGGCACATCACGGGGGTGTGTTTTCATAGCCTGAGCGTATACATGGCAAATATGCCTTCCACATTCCACTTACTTGCTGGGAACCACTTCCATGTGAATTACCTGTCCTTAGGGCTCCAGAAAATGTGGGCCTTTTAGAGGCTGCAGGTGGGGTATCAGAAAGAACTCACCTTCTGAGCAGAGCCCTGGGTCCAGTGTTGGTGACTGTGCAGGGAGGCGGGGCACGGGTGCGCTCACTGTCCCTGGGCTGCACATGCCTTCTGGCTGGTGCTGGGACAGGACAGGTGTCCTGGCCACTCCTGCTACAAGCTCTCCTGCCTCTGCCCACATCAGGAGCACATGCCTCCTGAGACCACCCATGCCAACAACACATCTACTGTTACTGGAGTCAGAGAACACGTTTGCCGGTGCATGTGCTTATGCAGCTTTTTATCCAAGCCCTCTTGGTATAATTTGAAAACTAAAGCCTAGAAAGAGGCAGACTTGTCTGGAACACAGTATGTGAGCAGAGGCCAGTAGGAAAGTGAGGACCCCAGCTCCCTAAGCCAGTTCGCAGTCCTATCCATCATGCTTGGTTTGGAAGTGAGAGACCCTAAGTTGCTGGTGAACTCTACCAACCTGGCCCCATTTGGGCCATTATTCTCTATGCATTTTCATGCTCACACAAGCAGGCACAAACAGAAATAGGGTCCATAGTGGGGGACAATATGAGATGGTAAAGGAAGAGAACACACAGTGTCAGGGCTGGGAGAGCAGGAAGGGCTGGAGGCAGCTCTGCCGTGGAGCAGGGGCCTCCACACCCCACTCCTGGCAATGGGCAATGCGTTCAGAAGTCCAAAGCATGAGGGGGATTCTCCACGTTCCCTGAGTTCTGCCTGGGTGTGGGCCCTCTCTTCAGTGTTCTCCAGTGAACACGGTCTCAGTCCCACAGTCCTCTTTTCTGGGCTGTTAAAACCAGGCTGAGCACACGCCCCATTCCCCAGTATAGACGGTGCTACAGGACAGAAGGACTTGTTTTCCTGTCCTAAACATTGTGTGCTTGCTATTGGACCCCCCAAGGGTTCACTCGGTATGCTTGGGAAATCTGTCGACCTTGGTTCTCCGCCATTGACCCCTGTGTTCTGAGAGCTTGGAAAAATGCTTTCCACTCACAGAGGTCCCTCAGAGGAGAGAGGAGCTGAAGGAACAAGGGCTTGTGGTGAGCAGGAGAGGGCACAGTTGTGGACCCAGAATCAGGGTTCCAGAAAGAAGACCAGCCCTAACCAGATTCTAAAGGTTCTAATTTGAAAGTAGGAGGAAATTATTGCCCTGTCTGAGCCGAGGATGCACCATGAATGAACTAAACACCAAAGAGAGGAGAGGAAATGAAAAATCCCTTCATGTTCTTGGGGGAAGATACTGCTCATCATTCTTTGTCCTCTCTGCGTGTGGAGGGCATGGTGCGGTGCAGGTAACCGTGCGGGGGAAACAAGCCATCTGAACGTTCTCTGTTCCTTGCCACGCCGACTAGCACAGTCAGGAGCCAGAGCTGTCCCTCGAGGTCTGAGATGTTAAATCGCAAATTCCCGGTCTGCCGTTTGGTGGAGGGTTTGGGGTTGGAAGCCATCAGCCAAAAAAAAAAAAAAAAAAGGAAACGCAAGAGATGAGCGATAAGGGGCCTCAGGCGCCCCTCCAGCGGGTCACGGGCTCACGAGGCAGTTGAGAAAGCAGCTAGGGGCGGACAGCTTCCCTACCTACCCAGGCAATTTGGAGGCCGGCCACATCTCCTCGCATCCAGAGGCGTTTGTCCAGAGCCCAGCTGGATGAGACTGCCAGACAGGATGGGCAGAGTCGGAAGTCCAGTTGTCTTGCTATCACATTCTAGGGTAGGCTTAGGTCTTTCCTCAGTGCGAGGAGGACCTTTGCTTTCAGAAATGCACATTGCACAACGTATCTCCACTTAGGCAGCAGTGCGATGCTGCGGGAGAAGTTTCTTTGGGACCGGTTGGGTGGCCTTTCTCCCCTCGGCCTTCGTGTTGGTGCTGGTGGCGCTGGTGGTGGTGCTCATGGCATTGTGGATCGCTGCTCCTGTTTGGCACTTGCAGCTTGTCCAGCATACTCCTCGCACCGGACATGGAGCCCCAGGGATCTCTGCGGACGAGCGCCGTGCCGGGGACGCACGCATCCCCGCCTCACTCCTGCCGGACCCTCTGCCAAGTAGCACAAGGCCTCCCGAGGACAGCCACCCAGAAAGACTGACCCTAACCCTAACCCCGGTCGCTGCTCAACGTTTGGGGCATTTTCGAGAGCCTGGCCGGCCGGAAGGGCACGGTCCATGGACCTGCACCGGCTCTTGCTTGCCCCCAGAAGGGCTCCGGAGATCTTCTCCTTGCTTGGCTGGCTGGGAGTGTTCTGTGAGGCGTCTCCAGGCCGCGTCACTCACCTGAGGCCGGTGGTGCGGCCAGAAAACGGAGACGGGGAAAGAAAGGCAAACCCACACCCAAAGTCCCATCCAGAGAGGACTCTCCCACCCTCGCAGAAGTGGGAGGCCCTCGGACTGTGCCCAGACCTGTTCATGCACCCCATCACCCCATCCTCTCCAGCGACTTCCCAGCAGAGTCAGCCCTCGAGAGCTCAGCCGCTCAGGCTCGAGCCCGTTTCAAGTGAACACCGAGACCCTCCCCGGCACACTCCAGGCCCCGCCTTTTCCCAGGAGGCTGCATCATGCACACGGCCCAGAGGAACTTGCTCCTTGTAGGAACTCTTGGTGCGTCACACAGGGCGTGCCGCACACAGTGTGTGCCTGGGCGTCTGCACGCATGTGCGTCAGAGCCGACCTACCGCCACAGCCCCAGACATGACCATGGCTTCTTGTTCTTCCCCTTGGTCGCTCTGGCCCTCCCGCTGGCACAAGGGCCGTGGTCGACGTTCCTCAGCCCCAGAGGCGGGGTGTCCGTGTTGAGACAGTCGTCCTGTTGGGGCGGCGTGCGGCTTCTCCCTCCTCCATATTTGGACTGGTGAATCACGACTGAGCTGGCAGGCAGGGCAGACTGGACCTTCCGGAGCTCCAAGGCCGGCTTCAGTCGGTTGTGTTCTTGCAGGCGTCTCCACTGCTTGAAGCTCATCCCTTCAACCTCGGTGTCCCCCGGGGACTCCTCCGACCCAGAAGCTCTGCCTCTGGCATCTCCTGCAGGCTGCCCGGGGTCTGTGGGGTCAGCCCCGACGGGGGCCGCTGCCCCTCCCCCAGCGCCCCGTTCCCACACACCCTCCCGGGCGTAGAACAGGACGTAGGCGCTCTGACTCAGGGCAGCGTTCTCATCACAGGCACTCATCTTGTCATCGTCCATCTTATACCATTAGCCGTTGCCTGCTCGGACGTAACAGAAGTAGTGTCCTCGCTCACAGCTCCACCCGGAGTGCACCAGCACGGCATAGAGCACGTAGCGCAGTGGCCCTGCCTTCCGCTCAGACATGTAGGGCTGCACGTCCAGGCACTGGGGATAGCGCACCTCTTGAGCCCTCTTGGCCCCACTCACCAGTGTGAACCACTTCAGCACCAGCACCACGACCTGGGAGGTGCTGTGCAAAGTCAATCTCTTGGTGGCAGGCACCTTCCAAAGACTGACGCCACAGTCATAGGCATTGTCTGCGTCCAGCTTTTCAGGCTTCACCAGCTCTCTCAGTGCTTGCTCCACACTCTGAGCTGCCGTGATATCCAGGCCAATGTCCAGATAAGGGTCGAATGTGTTCGAGACACCGAGGCAGTGGAGACACTGTATCTGAGACCTCCATGACCCGCCAAAGTTCTGACGGATGACGGTGGTATCCTTGGACACATGGCCTGACGGCTGGGATGCACTCAAGCACCCTTGCTGCATGGCATTCAGAGTGAACATCAGAAACTTGTGGGCATCTTCCTGCTGGTGTCTGTGGACGCCCGCCAGCAGGGCCTTCCGGGACCGGATCACCTCTCCTGCGTGAAGGAGGGCTCGGGTCACGTGAGCTCGCATGGCACAGAGCGTGCAGGCGCTGCGGGCCGGACAGAGGGTGGCGTGCTGCTGGGACACCATCCAGCTGGCCAGGGGCGGCGTGTGGCTCAGACAATGCAGCACCGCATTCACGTAGCAGGTGTTCCCCAGATTCTGAAGCCCAGCCCCCACCCCCCACAGCCCGCTTCAATTCAGGGCGCCTTTCTGGCCAGGCGCCAGCCCCGCTGACCCAGGAGCCAAGTCACCCCGCTGGGGACGCCCAAGCGCCGGCGACGGCCCCTCAGGGACAGAGGGTCCCCAAAGGGCATCCGCACCAGTGGTGCTGGGCCCACAACCTTGCCCTCCGGGGAAGACGTTGAAGGGAGACGGACACACACCTTGCCCGTGCTCAGAAGCAGCCCCCGGGGCTCTGCACACAAGGCCCACCAGGGTTTCCATCTCCTACCTGCAGCTGCACGCCAAGGCCTCCTTCCCTCAGGTGGTCTGGCTCCAGGAAAGGGCCTGGGCCCCGCCCCCTCGGGCCTCTGGGGGCTTCCCCACAACCCCACCCCCGCACGTGCAAGCTCCTCATTGGCTGAGGCTGCCGAGGGCCTGCCCACTCCCACTCCCGCCATCCAACCACCCACACTTTTCTTGGGGAATTCCCCTTGACGAGGCCCCCCACATGGACTTCCCACCTGGCCCCCTGGACCAAAGGGCTCAGGATGCAAATGATTCGGGGGCATTGGGCCTTCCAGCCTTGCCCCCTAGACAGTCACTGTGGGGCTTCCAAGTTCAGCACACAAATGCGAGCTGGACAGGAATTCCGTGGGCTCCCCATTCACATCCTAACACACTTGTGGAAACATATGTCTGCCCACCTACCCTCTCCCCTTTAGGGGTCTCCCCACCCCAGAGCCCCTGCCTGAGGACAACCCCTCCCAGGACAACAACAAACCGTTGCCTCAACATTGCTCTCCAGTGTGGTCCTCTCCAATTTCTATGTTTTATCCCTGGCCACTCTTCTAGTGTTCAGGGTCTTAGTACCCAAAGATGCTGGCAGAGTGGCACATATGCTTTTCTCCCTTCAGGGCCATTGGTCATGGTCCAAAACGAGCTCATTTATAAAGGCGTAGGCTTCCTGAAACTTTGGATTCATTTCTGCAGCTCCTTTTCTCTCTCTATTGCCTTTTTTTCCACTTTTTCTTCTTCCTTTTTGTTTGGGGGGGGTTCCCTTTCTTTCTTTCTTTCTTTTTGATTTTGTGTTCATTTTATTTATTTTTATTCTCTTTTTCTATTTTAAATACACTAGTTGACTTAGAGTCGACTTTCCAATTCAGGGGCTCAGCATGTGGAATCTAGTTCCCTCACCATGGACCGAACTTGGGCTCCTTACGTCAGGAGCGTGGAGTCTTATCCAATGGGCCACCAGGCACATCCTTTTCAAAGTATTGGAAGTGTATTTCCTCATTTAATCTTCAAGATAATTCCCTGAGATATGTACTATTTTCTACATTTTACTGTTGAGCAAACTGAGGCCCAACTGTAAGCAGCAGAACCATTTTTCAAACCCAGATCTTTTGACTATGGAGCCCATGAGCTTAGTCAATGAACTACACTGTCTCTAAAAAGTTGACATATTTATTAGATTATTTAGAAGTTTGGAGACGTTTCATATTGGAATGAAAACTTTTAAAATCTTAATTAAAATGATATTAATCAAAATATGTAATGTCGCTAGTAAAGATCTACTCTGAATTTGAATATGGTCATTTCATAAATTGGAGAAGTCGGTGGTAACCCACTCTAGTATTCTTGCCTGGAGAATAAGCCAGAGGACCCTGGTGGACTGCAGTCCATGGGAGTCGTACATGACTGAGTGACTAACACACAACACATTTCATAAACACATTTCATAAAACTCATATGATGAGTTTTAGGAGCCAGGAGATCCAGGAATCAACCCTGTTCTTATCCTCCTTGCAATTTGACAGTGGAAAAAGTGAAAAGTGAAAGTGTTAGTTGCTTAGTCATGTCTGACTCTTTTTGAGCCCATGGACTGTAGCCCCTGCAGGCTCCTCTGTCTGTGAAATTCTCCAGGCAAGAATACTGGAGTGGGATGCCATTCCTTTCTTCAGGGCATCTTTCCGACCCAGGGATGGAATCCAGGTCTCCTGCACTGCAGGCAGATTCTTTACCATGTGAGCCATGAGCAGTGAAAGTGAAGACGTTCAGTGGTGTCCGACTCTTTGTGACCCCTTGGGCTGTAGCCCACCAGGCTCCTCGGTCGGTGGGACTTTCCAGGCAAGTTTACTGTAGTGGGTTGCCATTTCCTTCTCCAGGGAATCTTCCCAACCCAGGGACTGAACCCAGGTTTTCCACATCTGCATCTGCAGATGCTTTACCGTCTGAGACAGCCATGAAATGGTAAAATTCTGCAAAATGCTGTCTAGAAATGGCCACGTGGGGGCGACAGTGAATAAACATTAGCACAACCCTGACACAAAGCCAGCTCTTCTTGAGGTAAAACCCGGCTCATTCAATGTCTACAGATTATTTTTATAGACTATTACAATTATAACTTTTTTATCAAAAAACCTCAAATATTTGGAAACTGCTAAATTATTAATATGCTTTTTAAATTCTCAGGTTGGTCTTAGAGCTAATGGATCATAATTGAATATATTCAGGTTTAATTAGGAAAAAACTATGATTTATAGCCCAATTATTTTCAGAAAGAATTTGTGTCAAGCGCTGGAGGGGCAAGCGGTGGAGAGGAGAAACCCAATGTCCAAGGTCAGTAGCGGCGGCCTTAAGGAAATATCCCATGTCTAAGGTAAGAGAAACCCCAGTAAGACAGTAGGCTCTGAGAGAGGGCATCAGAAGGCAGACAACCTGAAACCACAACCGTAGAAAACTAACCAATCTGATCACATGGACCACAGCCTTGTCTAACTCAGTGAAACTAAGCCATGCCATGTAGGGCCACCCAAGACGGACAGGTCTTGGTGGACAGTTCTGACAGAATGTGATTCACTGGAGAAGGGAATGGCAAACCACTTCAGTATTCTTGCCTTGAGAACCCCATGAACAGTATGAAAAGGCAAAAAGATAGGACACTGAAGATGAACTCCCCAGGTCAGTAGGTGCCCAATATGCTACTGGAGATCAGTGGAGAAATACATCCCCAAAGAATGAAGGGATGGGGCCAAAGCAAAAACAGCATTCAGTTGTGGATGTGGCGGGTGATGGAAGTAAAGTCCGATGCTGTAAAGAGCAGTATTGCATTGGAATCTGGAATGTTAGGTTCATGAATCAAGGCAAACCAGAAATGGTCAAATAGGAGATGGCAAGAGTGAACGTCAACATTTTAGGAATCAGCGAACTAAAATGGACTGGAATGGGTGAATTTAACTCAGATGACCATTATATCTACTACTGTGGGCAAGAATCCCTTAGAAAAAATGGAGTAGCCATCATAGTCAAAAAAAGAGTCCAAAAGCAGTACTTGGATGCAATCTCAAAAACAACAGAATAATCTCTGTTCGTTTCCAAGGCAAACCATTCAATATCACAATAATCCAAGTCTATGCCCCGACCAGTAACACTGAAGAAGCTGAAGTTGAATGGTTCTATGAAGACCTACAGGACCTTCTAGAACAAACACTCAAAAAAGATATCCTTTTCATTATAGGGGACTGGAATGCAAAAGTAGGAAGTCAGGAAACACCTGGAGTAACAGGCAAATTTGGCCTTGGAGTACAGAATAAACCAGGACAAAGGCTAACAGAGTTTTTCCAGTAAGAAAACACACTGGTCACAGCAAATACTGTCTTCCAACAACACAAGAGAAGACTCTACACATGGATATCACCAGATGGTCAACACTGAAATACGATTGATTATACTCTTTGCAGCCAAAAATGGAGAAGCTCTATACAGTCAGCAAAAACAAGACCAGGAGCTGACTGTGGCTTAGATCATGAACTCCTTATTGCCAAATTCAGACTTAAATTGAAGAAAGTAGGGAAAACCACTACACCATTCAGGTATGCTGCTAAGCTGCTAAGTCACTTCAGTCGTGTCCAACTCTATGTGACCCCATAGACGGCAGCATTCAGGTATGATCTAAATCAAATCCTTTACAATCATACAGTGGAAGTAACAACTAGATTTAAAGGACTAGATCTGATAGACAGAGTGCCTGATGAACTATGGACGGAGGTTCGTGACATTGTACAGGAGACAGGGATCAAGACCATTTCCAAGAAAAAGCAATGCAAAAAAGCAAAATGGCTGCCTGAGGAGGCCTTACAAATAGCTGTGAAAAGAAGAGAAGCCAAAAGCAAAGGAGAAAAGGCAAGATCTCATTTGAATGCAGAGTTCCAAAGAATAACAAGGAGAAATAAGCCTTCCTCAGTGATCAAAGCAAAGAAATAGAGGAAAACAATAGAATGGGAAAGACTAGAGATCTCTTCAAGAATATTAGAGATACCCAGGGAACGTTTCATGCAGAGATGGGCTCAATAAAGAACAGAAATGGTATGAACTTAACAGAAGCAGAAGATATTAAGAAGAGGTAGCAAGAATACACAGAAGAACTGTACAAAAATAATCTTCATGACCCAGATAATCACAACGGTGTGATCACTCACCTAGAGCCAGACATCCTGGAATGTGAAGTCAAGGGGGCCTTAGGAAGCATCACTATGAACAAAGCTAGTAGAGGTGATGGGATTCCAGTTGAGCTATTTCAAATCCTAAAAGACAATGCTGTGAAAATGCTGCACTCAATATGCCAGCAGATCTGGAAAACTCAGCAGTGGCCACAGGACTGGAAAAGGTCAGTGTTCATTCCAATCCCAAAGAAAGGCAATGCCAAAGAATGCTCAAACTACCGCACCATTGCACTCATCTCACATGCTAGTAAAGTAATGCTCAAAGTTCTCCAAGCCAGGTTTCAACAATACTTGAACCATGAACTTCCAGATGTTCAAGCTGATTTTAGAAAAGGCAGAGGAACCAGAGATCAAATTGCCAACATCTGCTGGATCATCGAAAAAGCAAGAGAGTCCCAGAAAAACATTAATTTCTGCTTTATCGACTATGCAAAAGCCTTTGACTATGTTCAGTTCTATTCAGTCACTCAGTTGTGTCCGACTCTTTGCAACCCCATGAATCGCAGCACGCCAGGCCTCCCTGTCCATCACCAACTCCCGGAGTTCACTCAGACTCACATCCATCAAGTCAGTGATGCCATCCAGCCATCTCATCCTCTGTTGTCCCCTTCTCCTCCTGCCCCCAATTGCTCCCAGCATCAGATTCTTTTCCAATGAGTCAACTCTTAGCATGAGGTGGCCAAAGTACTGGAGTTTCAGCTTGAGCATCGTTCCTTCCAAAGAAATCCCAGGGCTGATCTCCTTCAGAATGGACTGGTTGGATCTCCTTGCAGTCCAAGGGACTCTCAAGAGTCTTCTCCAACACCACAGTTCAAAAGCATCCATTCTTCGGCACTCAGCCTTCTTCACAGTTCAACTCTCACATCCATACATGACCACAGGAAAAACCCTAGGCTTGACCAAACGGACCTTTGTTGGCAATGTAATGTCTCTGCTTTTGAATATGCTATCTAGGTTGGTCATAACTTTCCTTCCAAGGAGTAAGCATCTTTTAATTTTCACGGGTGCAGTCACCACCTGCAGTGATTTTGGAGCCCCCAAAATAAAGTCTGAAACTATTTCCACTGTTTCCCCATCTATTTCCTATGAAGTGATGGGACCAGATGCCATGATCTTTGACTGTGTGGATCACAACAAACTGGGGGAAATTCTTAAAGAGATGAGAATACCAGACCACCTGACCTGCCTCTTGAGAAACCTATATGCAGATCAGGAAGCAACAGTTAGAACTGGACATGGAACAACAAACTGTTTCTAAATAGGAAAAGGAGTACGTCAAGGCTGTATATTGTCACCCTGCTTATATAACTTAAATGCAGAGTACATCATGAGAAATGCTGGGCTGGAGGAAGCACAAGCTGGAATCAAGATTGCCGGGAGAAATATCAATAACCTCAGATATGCAGATGACACCACCCTTATGGCAGAAAGTGAAGAACTAAAAAGCCTCTTCATGAAAGAGGAGAGTGAAAAGTTGGCTTAAAGCTCAACATTCAGAAAACTAAGATCATGTTATCTAGTCCCATCACTTCATGGCAAATAAATGGGAAACAGTGGAAACAGTGGCTGACTTTATTTTTTGGAGCTCCAAAATCACTGTAGATGGTGATTGCAGCCATGAAATGAAAAGATGCTTATTCCTTAGAAGGAAAGTTATGACCAACCTAGACAGCATATTAAAAAGCAGAGACATTACTTTACCAACAAAGATCCATCTAGTCAAGACTATGTTTTTTTTTTTTTTCCAGTAGTCATGTATGGCTGTGAGAGTTGGACTATAAAGAAAGCTGAGCACCGAAGAATTGATGCTTTTGAACTGTGGTGTTGGAGAAGACTCTTGAGAGTCCTTTGGACTGCAAGGAGATCCAACCAGTCCATCCTAAAGGAGATCAATCCTGGGTGTTCATTGGAAGGACTGATGTTGAAGCTGAAACTCCAAACTTTGGCCACCTGATGTGAAGAGCCGACTCATTTGAAAAGACCCTGATGTTGGGAAAGATTGAAGGCAGGAGGAGAAGGAGACGACAGAGGATGAGATGGTTGGATGGTATCACCGACTCAAGGGACTGAGTTTGAGTAAGCTCCAGGAGTTGGTGGATGGACAGGGAGGCCTGGTGTGCTGCAGTCCATGTGATCAGGAAGAGTCAGACACAACTGAGGAACTGAACTGAACTGACTGAATAGTAAGAAAACCATGCAAAATAGTCCTGGTCAGAGGAGAATGTATCAAGAATCCACAACCATAGAAGAGAAGTAGCCAGAGAGCTTACAGGAGTGACTGAACCTCACCAGTGGGGCTGGAGGGCTGAATCTGTGGGGCATTGGTAGCTCGAGTGCTTCTGGAGGCCCCCGTGGGCCATCGGTCAGGCAGGGCTCACACTCAGTGCACACACAGTCACTTCCTCCCAGACCCCCCTTAGCTTCTCCAGCTGGCTTCTCGGAACTCACATTCTGTTCTTTAATTCTGTCCTCTGTGAAACCAGAGTTTCACATCTTCCACAGTGATTTATAACCACTGTGCTCTAGGAGCACCCCCAGGGTCGGGACTGGAGTCCTGGACCCAGGCGGAGCCCAGCAAGCCAGTCCTGCACCTTCTGCGAGGAAGACCTGATCCAGGTGCTGCTGTTGAGATGGCCCGAGGCAGAATAGCCAAAGCCTTGGGTTTGAGTTCAGAGCAACAAAGTACCAAAGTTCAACCCTTCAGCCACGACAAGCAGCATGCAGGCACCCCCTGCAGAGACATGTGCTGGTCGGATGTGGCGCTGGGAGCATCTCAGGGCATGCAGTGTAGACAGAGGGATCAGGACGGGAGGGGAGGGCGGGGTCAGAACTTGGGAGGCGGAAGCAACCCTGGAACCGGCCTGAAACCTAAAGTAGGTGAAGAAATACCTGTGGAACAGATACATTAATCTAAAGCATTCTCTAATTCTGCAAGTGAAGAGCCCAAAGCTCAAAATAAGTGGTTGCCTACAGTTGTACTAGGAGTCCGTGGCTGAGCTGTGCTGAGATCCGAGGGGCCTCAGCCGGGTCCCCAGAGTGGCTTTGCATGTGTGCTCAGTTGCTCAGTCATATCTGATTCACGACCCCATGGACTGCAGCCCGCCAGACTCCTCTGTCCATGGGACTCTCCAGGCAAGAACGCTGGAGTGGGTTGCCACACCCTCCTCCAGGAGATCTTCCTGATTCAGGGATCAAACTCGCATCTCCTGCATCTCTGAGCTGCCTGGGAAGTCCCCAGAGTGGCTTTACTAGAGCTGAAATCACCCACGTGGTGACCCTCCATGCGGAAGGAGAAGGCGGCCTCAGGGAAACATCCCAGATGGTTGTGACCAGCTGGTGAGGTGGATAGAGTCCTCAGCCGCATCCGTCTCAGGGTGTGAGGCCACCCCTGGGTGATGGGAAACCCACACATCAGCAGAGGGAGGAGGGAGATGGAAAACACAGGTGGACAGAGGTGGGCGCCCACTCAGTCCTGCCCCCAGGGACACTTAGAGTCCAGCAGGATGGCACCCCCTGGCGTCCCAGGGCCTCACAGAGCTCACCTTCAGGTCCTAAGCTGGGCTTTACAGGTGCAGCCTGAGCCCCGGGCAGCTCAGGGTAGGAGCACCAGATACAGAAGGTCACAAAACCACAGGATCAACAGATACATGCTCTTGGAGCATCAAGTCCCTTTAGATATATGCTGGGTAGATAAAAGTTCACTACTAAAATTCTGCTATATTTGTTTAAAAAGAAAGCCATGCATATCACAGAGTAAAACCTATTTAATTAACAAACACTGTATGTCCGCTTTATGCAAATACTGTGAGGCATGAAGAACCAATGGGCAGTAGGAAGCAATTCCCGCAAAGTGATACAGGCTGAGGGGCTCCACACAAGGGGTAGCCCTGCACAGAGAGGCCGGGCCAGAGACCTTCTGAGAAGGTGGCATTGGAACCAAAACCCAGTGAAGGGGGAACAAGGCATGTGCATGGCTATCTGGGGGAGAGCAACAGAGCGAGTTTATTTTTCATCGTCTTTAAAGATAAAGCATGACTATTAAAATGTTTGACTTAGGTGCCAAGTCAGGACCTTTGGCTCTGCTCCCCAGCTTCTTGGAATACATACTTACTTTTCCTCTCAAGTGAGCTAAGAAAAATGTGTTGTTTAGGTGTTGACTTCTCTTGCTAAAAGGCAAGTAAGTCAGCCTAACTGGTGATAGAGTCTTCAGATAAGGGGCATGAGACAGCTGATCTTCCACGATTAAGGAAGCTGGTCCAAAATAGCAGGGCATGCAGGGGTTCCTGGTCACCTCAGTAGGGGCAGCTGAGGTCCTGAGAAAGGCTTCTCCGGGGTGAGGCATGCTGTCCTGACTCAGAGTGCAGCCTTCTCCACTGACTTTTCTCACCTCAAACCACATTGTTCCAGCACCAGTCGCCTAAGTATTCCAGCCTGTCTTCATCCTTCTTTGTCTGAACTTTCAGATCTGACTGGTTTAGCATTTAAAGACTCCATAATTAAAAGCCTTTGTGTCGCCAAGAGACAGAAGCCCCTTCAATGTGGGGAGACGGTTCCATCTGTGTACTACGTGCACACTGAATACGTAGCACAAAGTACACACTAGTATACACTAGTACATAATCACTAACTTGTGTCCAACTCTTTGCAACCCCATGGACTACAGCACACCAAGCCCTTCTGTCCTCCACTGTCTCCCGGAGTTTGCTCAGTGTGCATTGAGGCAGTAATGCTATCTAACCATCTATCTCATCCTCTACAATCAGTTCATGTAATAAAAGCCTCGGCATCCCCAAGTAGACAGAAGCCTCTTCAATGTGGAGAGAAAATGCCATCTGTTTACTACTCATGTGCAATAATTTTTGACTGGCCAGAAAGAGAGATGGAAGTGTGTGCTGTGATAACCACAGAGGAAGAACATGGTGAGCAGGCCTGGGGCGGGGCTGGGGAGCAGCAGGTGGTGAGCGGAGACTGGGAAGCTGGGGGTACTAAGCGGGGCCCAAACACTTCCTCTCCCCCCAGCCCCGAGGATTTCCTAAGGCAGAGTTTGGAAACCGCAATCTTGCAGCTTTGCTTTTTCATCTTTTATTTTTAAACATAATATTTGGGAATTCCTTTACTGTGTTTTATTTTGGTTGTGAAAACGTGGCAAGCAGATCATCAGAGAGGAGGGCTTTGCCTGGTCTGCACAAATGGTCAGTGACCAAACTGGCCTAAAACCCAAGACTCTGATGTTCAGACATCGAACTTCCCACAATTCCTGGCCACCTTTGACTGATGAATGTCAGGCAAATTATTGGGAAAATAAACATTTTCCACTTTTACAATGACAGTGAAATTCAGTTCTAGTCTTCTCTAAGTTATAATTTGTAACTCAGCTATAGTTATAAGTTATATCTGTTATAAATATAGTTACAATTATTTCAGTTATAAATATCTCAGCTACAGTTATAAATCTATTTCAGTGTTTTTTGGTTGTGTTCTATTTTTGTCATAACATGTTATTTTGAACTTCATTAAAATGACAGATAGTCACAGATTACCAATCACAGCCAACACCACAACTGTCTAGTTTAAGTATTGCAAATAATGAAACCAAGTGAAAAATCTGCCAAAAGACAGGCAATTTTAGATGGCCTTGCAATCCCAGTTGCAATTGACAGCTATTTTCATTTTAATTTATACAAAGTATCCATATAAACAATATAGATACATTGAATATATGCAGATGTATGACTTGAGCATTACTTTGCTAGCGTGTGAGATGAATGCAATTGTGTGGTAGCTTGAACATTCTTTGGCATTGCCATTCTTTGGGATTGGAATGGAAATTGAACTTTTCCAGTTCTGTGGCCACTGCTGAGTTTTTCAGATTTGCTGGCATATTGAGTGCAGCACTTTCACAGCATCGTCTTTTAGGATTTGAAACAGCTCAAATGGAATTCCATCACCTCCACTAGCTTTGTTCGTAGTGATGCTTCTTAAGGCCCTCTTGACTTCACATTGCAGGATGTCTGGCTCTAGGTGAGTGATCACACCGTCGTGGTTATCTGGGTCATGAAGATCTTTTTGTACAGTTCTTCTGTGTATTCTTGCCACCTCTTCTTAATATCTTCTGCTTCTGTTAGGTCCCTACCATTTCTGTCATTTTTTGTGCTCAACTTTCCATAAAATGTTCCCTTCTATCTCTAATTTTCATGAAGAGATTTCTAGTCTTTCCCATTCTATTGTTTTCCTCTATTTCTTTGCACTGATCACTGAAGAAGGCTTTTTTAGGTCTTCTTGCTATTCTTTGGAACGTTGCATTCAAATGGATATGTCTTTCTTTTCTCCTTTGCTTTTCAGATCAGATCAGATCAGATCAGTCGCTCAGTCGTGTCCGACTCTTTGCGACCCCATGAATCGCAGCACTCCAGGTCTCCCTGTCCATCACCAACTCCCATAGGTCACTCAGACTCACGTCCATCGAGTCAGTCATGCCATCCAGCCATCTCGTCCTCTGTTGTCCCCTTCTCCTCTTGCCCTCAATCTCTCCCAGCATCAGAGTCTTCTCCAATGAGTCAACTCTTCACATGAGGTGGCCAAAGTACAGAGTTTCAGTTTTAGCATCATTCCTTCCAAAGAAATCCCAGGGCTGATCTCCTTCAGAATGGACTGGTTGGATCTCCTTGCAGTCCAAGGGACTCTCAAGAGTCTTCTCCAACACCACAGTTTAAAAGCATCCATTCTTCAGAGCACAGCCTTCTTCACAGTCCAACTCTCACATCCATACATGACCACAGGAAAGACCATAGCCTTGACTAGAAGGACCTTTGTTGGCAAAGTAATGTCTCTGCTTTTGAATATGTTATCTAGGCTGGTCATAACTTTCCTTCCAAGGAGTCAGAGCCTTTTAATTTCATGGCTGCAGTCACCATCTGTAGTGATTTTGGAGCCCAGAAAAATGAAGTGTGACACTGTTTCCCCTTCTATTTCCCATAAAGTGATAGAATCAGATGCCATGATCTTGGTTTTCTGAATGTTGAGCTTTAAGCCAACTTTTTCACTCTCCACTTTCACTTTCATCAAGAGGCTTTTGAGTTCCTCTTCACTTTCTGCCATAAAGGTGATGTCATCTGCATATCTGAGGTTATTGATATTTCTCCAAGCAATCTTGATTCCAACCTGTGTTTCTTCCAGTCCAGCATTTCTCATGATGTACTCTGCATATAAGTAAAATAAACAGGGTGACAATATACAGCCTTGATGACCTCCTTTTCCTATTTGGAACCAGTCTGTCGTTCCATGTCCAGTTCTAACTGTTGCTTCCTGACCTGCATACAGATTTCTCAAGAGGCAGATCAGGTGGTCTGGTATTCCCATCTCTCTCAGAATTTCCCACAGTTTATTGTCACCTACACAGTCAAAGGCTTTGACATAGTCAATAAAGCAGAAGTAGATGTTTTTCTGGAACTCTCTTGCTTTTTCCATGATCCAGCAGATGTTGGCAATTTGATCTCTGGTTCCTCTGCCTTTTCTAAAACCAGCTTGAACATCAGGAAGTTCACGGTTCACATATTGCTGAAGCCTGGCTTGGAGAATTTTGAGCATTACTTTACTCGTGTGTGAGATGAGTGCAATTGTGTGGTAGTTTGAGCATTCTTTGGCATTGCCTTTCTTTGGGATTGGAATGAACACTGATCTTTTCCAGTCCTGTGTCCACTGCTGAGTTTTCCAAATTTGCTGACATATTGAGTGCAACACTTTCACAGCATCATCTTTCAGGATTTGGAATAGCTCCACTGGAATTCCATCACCTCCACTAGCTTTGTTCATAGTGATCCTTTCTAAGGCCCACTTGACTTCACATTCCAGGATGACTGGCTCTAGGTCAGTGATCACACCATCGTGATTATCTGAGTCGTGAAGATTTTTTTTGTACAGTTCTTTTGTGTATTCTTGCCACCTCTTCTTAATATCTTCTGCTTCGGTTAGGTCCATACCATTTCTGTCCTTTATCGAGCCCATCTTTGCATGAAATATTCCTTTGGTATCTCTGATTTTCTTGAAGAGATCTCTAGTCTTTCCCATTCTGTTGTTTTCCTCTATTTCTTTGCATTGATCACTGAAGAAGGCTTTCTTATCTCTTCTTGCTATTCTTTGGACCTCTGCATTCAGATGCTTACATCTTTCCTTTTCTCCTTCGCTTTTTGCTTCTCTTCTTTTCACAGCTATTTGTAAGGCCTCCCCAGACAGCCATTTTGCTTTTTTGCATTTCTTTTCCATGGGGATGGTCTTGATCCCTGTCTCCTGTACAATGTCACGAACCTCATTCCATAGTTCATCAGGCACTCTATCTATCAGATCTAGGCCCTTAAATCTATGTCTCACTTCCACTGTATAATCGTAAGGGATTTTATTTAGGTCATACTTGAATGTTCTAGTGGTTTTCCCTACTTTCTTCAATTTAAGTCTGAATTTCGCAATAAGCAGTTCATGGTCTGAGCCATAGTCAGCTCCTGGTCTTGTTTTTGCTGACTGTATAGAGCTTCTCCATCTTTGGCTGCAAAGAATATAATCGATCTGATTTCGGTGTTGACCATCTGGTGATGCCCATGTATAGAGTCTTCTCTTGTGTTGTTGGAAGAGGGTGTTTGTTATGACTAGTGCATTTTCTTGGCAAAATTCTATTAGTCTTTGCCCTGCTTCATTCTGTATTCCAAGGCTAAATTTGCCTGTTACTCTAGGTGTTTCTTGACTTCCTACTTTTGCATTCCAGTCCCCTATAATGAAAAGGACATCTTTTTTGGGTGTTAGTTTAGAAGGTCTTGTAGGTCAGCTTCTTCAGCGTTACTGGTTGGGGCATAGACTTGGATTACTGTGATATTGAATGGTTTGCCTTGGAAACGACAGAGATCATTCTGTCGTTTTTGAGACTGCATCCAAGTACTGCATTTCGTACTCTTTTGTTGACCATGATGGCCACTCCGTTTCTTCTGAGGGATTCCTGCACACTAAAGCACAGGCGGCGGTGGCAGGCGCGCTAACACACAGGCGGCAGCGACGGGCGCGCTAACGCGCGGCCGAGACGAGCCACCCCACGTCCAAGGTCAGGGGCAGAAGCCGGGAGGACCCCACGCCTGAAAGGCGGCAGCGAAGAGGAGTTACCCCACTTCCGAGGTCAGGGGCAGCAGCGGAGAGTACCAGACTGCGACAGCACAGAAACGGCCGAGAGGAGTTACCCATGTCTGAGGTCAGGGGCCGCGACAAGAGGAGTTACCCGCGCACGAGGTCAGGGGCGGTGGCCCGGAGGAGCTACCCCATGCCCCAAGCCCGAGGCCAGGGGCGGCAGGCGGGAGGAGCTACACCACGTCCCTCGCCTGAGGCCAAGGGCGGCAGCCGGGAGGACCAACCCCACGCCAGAGGCCAGGGGCGGTAGCCAGGAGGACCAACCCCACATCCAAGGAGCCGTGGCTGTGCGGGCACAGGAGAGCCTAGAGGAGCTATCCCACATTGAAGGTCAGGAAGGGCAGCGGTGAGGAGAGACCCCTCGTCCAAGGTAAGGAGCAATGGCTGCACTTTCCTGGAGCAGCCGTGAAGAGATACCTTACGCCCAAGGTAAGAGAAACCCAAGTAAGACGGTAGGTGTTGCAAGAGGGCATCAGAGGGCAAACACGCTGAAACCATACTCACAGAAAACTAGTCAATCTAATCACACTAGGACCACAGCCTTGTCTAACTCAATGATACTAAGCCATGCCTGTGGGGCAACCCAAGATGGGTGGGTCTTGGTGGAGAGATCTGACAGGATGTGATCCGCTGGAGAAGGGAATGGCAAACCACTTCAGTATTCTTGCCTTGAGAACCCCATGAACAGTATGAAAAGACAAAATGATAGGATACTGAAAGAGAAACTCCCCAGGTCAGTAGGTGCCCAATATGCTACTGGAGATCAGTGGAGAAATAACTCCAGAAAGAATGAAGGGATGGAGCCAAAGCAAAAAGAATACCCAGCTGTGGATGTGACTGGTGATAAAAGCAAGGTCCAATGCTGTAAAGAGCAATATTGCATAGGAACCTGGAATGTCAGGTCCATGAATCAAGGCAAACTGGAAGTGGTCAAACAAGAGATGGCCAGAGTGAATGTCGACATTCTAGGAATCAGCGAACTGAAATGGACTGGAATGGGTGAATTTAACTCAGATGACCATTATATCTACTACTGTGGGCAGGAATCCCTCAGAAGAAATGGAGTGGCCATCATGGTCAACAAAAGAGTCTGAAATGCAGTACTTGCAGCAATCTCAAAAACGACAGAATGATCTCTATTTGTTTCCAAGGCAAACCATTCAGTGTCACAGTAATCCAAGTCTATGCCCCAACCAGTAAAGCTGAAGAAGCTGAAGTTGAACGGTTCTGTGAAGACCTTTGCCTTTAGCTTCTCTTATTTTCTCAGCTATTTATAAGGCCTCTTTGGACAACCATTTTGTCTTTCTGCATTTCTTTTTCCTGGGAATGGTCTTGATCACTGCCTCCTGTGCAATGTCATGAACCTCCATCCATAGGTCTCCAGGCACTCTGTCTGTTGCTGAAGAATTGATGCTTTTGAACTGTGGTGTTGGAGAAAACTCTTGAGAGTCCCTTGGACTGCAAGGAGATCCAACCAGTCTACCCTAAAGGAAATCAGCCCTAAACGTTCATTGGAAGGACTTATGCTGAAGCTCCAGTACTTTGGCTCCAATACTTTGACTGCAAGGAGTCCAACCAGTCTACCATAAAGTAAATCAATCCTGAATGTTCATTGGAAGGACTGATGCTGAAGCTGAAGCTGAAGCTCCAATACTTTGATTCAAAGAACTGACTCATTTGAAAAGACCCTGATGCTGGGCAAGATTGAAGGCAGGAGGAGAAGGGGATGGACAGAGGATGAGATGGTTGGATGGCATCACTGATGCGATGGACATAAGTTTGAGTGAGCTCCGGGAGTTGGTGATGGACAGGGGGGCCTGGTGTGCTGCAGTCCATGGAGTTGCAAAGAGTTGGACATGACTGAACAGCTGAACTGAACGGTATGACTTACAGTCAACACTTGAGCATTCCAGGTTCTCTAGATCTTATAAAGCAAAGAAGTGGGAAATGCCCGGACAGAGCAAAGGTTTCACTTGTTTGAAAGCAACTGTTGAGACATTTTACATATTCTAGAATGAGGTGTTTGTAAAAATCATACAGAAGATTTACATATTTGTGGAGCAGAGCACGTGAGCAGTCAGGTTAGATTACAGGTGTGTGTGTCAGTGGGCCCTTGTGAGAACTTTCAAATGGAGAAAAACTCGATCCATGGGTGATCACTGTGAGAAACGGCTCCGATCAGTTTTACCCTCTTGCTGCTTTGCAGTTTTCCTCGCTTTGTCTTTGCTCTGACCTCACCAGCTGTGCTTTCGGCCTCACTCTGCGTATTCCTGAGAGAGTCAGCTGACTAAAGGGCAAGGCTCAGTGATGCCTCAAGGACAAAGTTGCTTCTACAGACTATCTGTGCTTTGATACACTTCTAAATAGTAGCAAGATGACATTCACAACCCCCTTAGGACACTTCTCTAATGAGGGAGACAGCTGCAGGAACTTATATTTTCAGGTGGAGAGACTCTGAGACATAGCAGTGCTAATCCAAGCTTACTGCTGGCTGGAGGGCCTGACTCCATGGCAGAGATGAGGTTCTCCACACCGGTGCTTGCAGAGTGACCAACAAAGTGAGACTCGGGGGTGGGGGGCCTCAGCGAGGAGCACGGAGGACTGACTGCACTGAGCAGGTGATGGGAGAAGCCCTGGAGAGACTGATCTCGCCACCCAAAGCCTCAGACTCATGAGGGCAAAGCCACGAGAATTGACAAGGGAAAACTGATTTTTTCAAACAGGACTTGAGCTTGACAGTTCAACACTGGTTAGTGCTCTGGAGTTCAGCCTGGGTCAAGAGCGATATCTTGAGTGTGTCAGGATTTCAAGACTTGGCTGAAGTCCAGATAGTACACTGGGTCACAGACCACACAAGGTCCCTTCACCTTTAGGCTGCCTCCCGCTGACTGCCATCGGCTTTCTGAGACATGGTTGTGGTTTTGGTTTTTCTTTCTGTTGGTCTGTTTCCGTCTTCTGTTGTTTTGTGTAATTTCTTGTACTCTCTGGACTCACACTCTGTGAATCTTCAATTTTATTAAACCCGTGTTCCATTTTGTGCAAGATTTGCTCCAGGACCGTGGGCTTCCAGAGCTACAAAGGGATGTATCCACCACCCTTTGCTCCATCTTCATCCCCCTTCCACTCCGGGATATCAGCATTTCCACACTGGTCCCCAACTGTCCAAGGAGTCACAGTCTGGTCCCATTTCCTAGTCAAGAGATGGTCAAAACAGATTTCACTTCCATAAAAGCTTATTGGGCTTGTGTTTAAATTTTTCCAGAGCTTTTTTAGTAAATAATTGGAGATCAAACTTTCAGCTATTAAGAAATACCAAGGTATTACTAATTAAACTGGCTAGAAAAGTTACCACCTCCTAAACTCATTTACATTTTAAAAGAGAAATTCTGGGAATAAGCGTCCAGGTTGTCAGGCACTTGGGAGAACTGGTGGATATGCTGTTCTGAACAGTAACGGCATCACCAGTCTTTGAGTCTGTGTTTACAGCAGCCTCTGGCCTACATTCTTTTTAAACAGCATATCACTCAAGTTCTTATTTCGTAAGAACCTTAGGAAACGAGTATTTCTTTTTGGGGGTGGGGGTGGAATGGGAAAATAGATGCTCAGAAAGCTTGATTAGTGTGCCTACGTCATACAGCTGACAAAGGTCAGAACTGAATCATTTAACCTCTGAAATCTAATGTCTTTCGGCAGGAGGTTGTCAACAGTGAAACAATCAATCCCAGAGCCTAGGTGTTCACCTATGATATACAAACAAGTTGTTCTCAGGGTTTGGCTTTGGCTTCTCTCCACAAACACATTTTACCGGCTCTGTTAGGCTCCCCATCTGTAATGCTTAGAAACGCTAAGAGCTCCAAGGACAGGAAACGAAGGTCAGCCTCTCAGAATGCCTTGTCGTCACCCAAGCCCACAAGCGACCCAAGCCCACCTCTCCACGGCCGTGCACAGCACTTCCAACGGGAAACTTTAAATATTTGCCTTGTGCTATATTTGGGGAAGAGACTACTTTATGTTTATGAATGTCTGTTCTCCTTGTGTTTACTTTACGCTAATGGAGCTAAATGTGAGCTCTCACGGTCTAATTACCATAGCTTCTGTCAGACTTGTTCCTGTCCCTGGCGCTCCAGCGCTGATTCCTTGTGTTCCTTCCTGCTTTACGGCTCACTTTCCCGCTGTCTGCCCTCGGGCGAGGGCCTTCGTGCCTAGAATTCCCTCCCTGCCGTCCCCCCAGCGCGAGTCCCAGCCCCTCAGTCTCTGTGCCCCGCAGGAGCTGAGTCACGCTTGTGGCAGGGCTGAGGGCTGGCTTAACCGTCTCCGAATATTTACACTTAAAAAAGTGAATATATCACAAAAAATAAATGGACTTCTAACTGTTGAAGCTTGAGACAAAGCAACAATAAATTGTGAGGACTTATGTGCAAGATGTTTATTATTTTTCATTTCAGTTATTGTACTTTTAAGTCCACAATTTCTATTTTGAAACATGTATTTATATTCTTTCACTTATTTAATATGTATTTTTATATTTTATATTAACTTTCAAATTTAAAAAACTTTTAAACATACAATTAAATTTTAAACATATATTTATAGTTTCAATCTCACTATTGATATTCTCCATTGTGGTGAGACATTATTGTCATACTTCAGTTGTTTAGGCATGGCTTTCTTTATTTTTTTAATATAGTTAAAATATCTGACTGAAGTCTTTGACTAGTAATTCTACCACGGGCCTCCTCCAGGAGTTTCTGCTTTTCTCCCTGTGTGTGGGCTGCACTTTCCTGCCTGCTTGCGGGTCTTATGAACTGACCTTTTAAGCACCACACCACAGAAGCACTGGGCTCGGGCCCACCCCTCCGCGGCGGTTGTTGCCTTTTGTGCAGTGCTCTTGCTGTTCACCGCTGTCTGCTTTTCCAGTGACTTTTCTGAACTAATTCTGTAAATCTATTTTCTCAGTCTTGTGTGACCACGCAAGTTTCTGCCCAGCCAGCTTAGTGGTCAAAAACAGCTGGACTGGTTTTCCTGAACACCTGGAACCGCGAAGCCCCTAGGCCTGCCAAGGTTCTGTGTGGTGGCAGGCCCTCAGCACTCGGCCAGGCGGCAGGAACTCTGCCGTGGCTTCACCTCCACCGGCTCAGGGCTCGGGTTCATAGCCTCTTTCCCTTTTATGCTTCTGGTCAGACTGTTGTTTGCCCCACTGTTACCCAATGTCTTGGGCAGCTGATTAGAAACGAAAGAAGAGAAGTTACAGCTGACACCACAAAAATACAAATATGCCAATAAAATAGACAACCTACAAAGAATAGATAAATTTCTAGATATGTGCAGTCTCCCACTTACTCAGGAAGAAAGAGAAAACACGGACAGACCAATTACTAGTAATGAAATTGAGTCAATAATCAAAAAACTCCCAACAAAGCAAAGTCCAGGACCAGACGACCTCACAGGTAAATACTACAAAGTATTTAATGAAGTTATCACTTATCCTTTTCAAACTAGTTCAGAAGAATTGAAGAGCAAGGAATGCTTCCAAGCTCATTCTGTGAGGCCATCATAACCATGGTACCAAAACTAGACAG
This sequence comes from Tragelaphus eurycerus, assembly GCA_935064755.1. NCBI lineage: Eukaryota > Metazoa > Chordata > Mammalia > Artiodactyla > Bovidae > Tragelaphus > Tragelaphus eurycerus. Next base: position 27,114,977 of record CAKXYN010000026.1, on the reverse strand, counting down.
AGACACCACAAAAGAAAAGAAAAAATAAAATTACAGACCCATACTATTGATGAACACAGGTGCCTCAGTGTTCACTTGAAAAGTCCTTAACAAAATATTAGCACACTAAATTCAACAATACATTAAAAGGATCATATACCATGATCAAATGGTATTTACCTCAGAGACGCAAGTTTATCTGTAAATCAATCAGTGAGGTACACTAAATTAACAAATTAAGTAATAAAAATCATATGATCATATAATAGATGCAGGAAAAGCTTATGACAAAATTCAACATCTATTTATTACAAAAATTATCAAAATTATCAAACTGTGTAGAGGGAACATACCTCAACATAATAAAAAGACAAACCCACAGCAAACATTATCAATGGTGAAAAGCTGAAAATATTTCCTCTAAGACTGGGAACAAGACAAGGATGCCCACTCTTGCCACTCATCTGAGCCACCAGGGAAGCCCACTAGAGGTGCTAGTCACAGCAATCAGACCAAAAAAAAGAAAGAAAGAAATAATATGAATCCAAATTGGAAAGGAAGAAATAACACTGCCACTGCTTGTAGATGACAATATACCACACACACACACACACACACACACACACACACACACACTCACAGAGCTGACTCATTGGAAAAGACTCTGATGCTGGGAAAGATTGAGGGCAAAAGAAGGCGGCAGCAGAAGATGAGATGGCTAGATAGCAGCACCAATTCAATGGACAGGAATTTGAGCAAACTCCAGGAGAAAGTGAAGGACAGGGAAGCTCTGTGTGCCACAGTCCACTGGTCTCAAAGAGTCAGACACAACTTAGTGACTGAACAAAGACAGATACAGAATCTTAAAGACCTCACCAAAAACCTATTAGAATTAACAAATGAACTCAATAAAGTTGCAGGATACAAGATTAATACACAGAAATCTGTAATATTTCTATACAACAATAACAAATTATCTGAAAGAGAAATTAAGAAAATAATTTCGTTTACAATTGCTTCAAACAGAATAAAACACCTAGGAATAAATCTAACCAAAGAGCTGAAAGACTTGTATTCTATGACTATATGACAGATCTACAAGACCTGATGGAAGAATTTGAAGATGACACAAATAAAGGGAAAGATAAACTATGCTGGTGGATTGGAAGCATTAATATTGTTAAATGACCGTACTACCCAAAGCAATCCACAGATTCAATGGAATTCCTATCAAAATAGCAATGGCATTTTTCATAGAACTGGAGCAAATAATTCTAAAAGATTTAGAATAGGCACAAAAGATCCTGAATAACCAAACAATCTTGAGAAAGAAGAGCAGAGCTGTTGGTACCAAGACCCCTGACTTCAGACCATACTGCAAAAGTACAGTCGTCAAGACACTCTGTCACTGGAGCAAAAGAGACAGCAATGGAGCCTCCAAATAAATGCACAGGTACATGGTGAGTTAATCTACAACAGAGGAGGCGAGATCACACACAGGAGGAAGGCGGGGACATGAAACAAGTGATGGAGACTAAGAGACACGAACTTACAGTTAGAGCATAAACAAGTCACAGAGATAAAATACGCAGCATGAGGCAGAGTCAATAACGCTGCATTAACTGTATGAGTGTCGACTGTTAGCAGACGTAAAGCAGTAATCGATGTACAGTGAAGTGAAGGTCAAATCACTATGCGCACCCGAAGGTACTGTAATAGGCACATGAACTATACTTCAATAAAGCCCCACAAATTCTAAACAGAAGCTCCAAGCAGAACTGCTGACACCCCCCTCCCCAGGCCCCCCAGGCCCTGCTTGTCCAGCCCTGTCTGATGTGGCTGTTCACTCAGATGATGCTCCAGATGTGAAGTTGCATCACCCAAAGAAGAAAACTGCTGGAAATTTCCACTTACCTCCTCCCTACACCAAGCACCATCTGATATGAGGGAATAAGAGGCCAGTGCTTTTGCCCAGAGGCAGGACCTACTCTGAGCCCAACTGCCCTGTCATGTTCTGAGCTTCTCTGAGCTCTAACCCTGCCCTGCTCCTTCCCTCCCTGCTCCCTCACTCCCAGAATCCTTCCTGGATAAATCATCTCACTGGGGCCCTTGGCTCAGGTTCCATGTCCTAAGACCCCTTTCCTTATCTCTGTCCTCACACAGACCATGTTCCAGTTCAGTTCAGTCGCTCAGTCGTGTCCGACTCTTTGTGACCACATGGATTTCAGCACGCCAGGCTTCCCTATCCATCACCAACTCCCAGAGTTTGCTCAAACTGATGTCCATCGACTGGGTGATGCCATCTAACCATCTCATCCTCTGTCCGTCCCCTTCTCCTCCTGCCTTCAATCTTGCACAGCATCAGGGTCTTTTCCAATGAGTCAGTTCTTCCCATCAGGTGGCCAAAGGATTGGAATTTCAGCTTCAGCATCAGTCCTTCCAACAAATATTCAGGATTGATTTCCTTTAGGATAGACTGGTTGAATCTCCTTGTAGTCCAAGGGACTCACAAGAGTCTTCTCCAACACCACAGTTCAAAAGCATCAATTCTGCAGCTCTCAGCTTTCTTTATAGTCCAACTCTCACATCCATACATGACTAGTGGAAAAGCCATAGCTTTGACTAGCTGGACCTTTGTCAGCAAAGTAATGTCTCTGCTTTTTAATATACTGTCTAGGTTTGTCATAGCTTTTCTTCCAAGGAGCAAGCATCTTTTAATTTCATGACTGCAGTCACCATCTGCAGTGATTTTGGAGCCCAAGAAAGTAGTCTATCACTATTTCCTTTGTTTCCCCATTTATTTGCCATGAAGTGATGGGACCAAATGCCATGATCTGGGTTTTCTGAATGTTGAGCTTTAAGCAAACTTTTTCAGTCTCCTCTTTCACTTTCATCAAGAGGCTCTTTAGTTCTTTTTCGCTTTCTGCCATAAGGGTGGTGTCATCTGTGTATCTGAGGCTATTGATATTTCTCCCAACAGTCTTGATTCCAGCTTGTGCTTCATTCAGTCTGGCTGACAACCATGTCCAGAACTGTGCTGAGGTCACAGCAGAGGGCAAAAGAGACCAGGGCCCCTGCAACCTTCTTCTAGCTCAGCTGTATGCCAAGGGCCTCAGTAGCTCAGACCCTAGGGGCATAGGGATTGGAGGCTTCCACTTCTGGGGCGAGTCAGCCAGAAGAAAGTATGGTAGAGACGTAATCCAATGAGGCAGAGCTGGCCTCTCAGCAGGTCCCCCCAACAAGGAGAAGCAGATTTTTTCCTCCTGGTTTGGATACTGGGGAACTTCAAGTCATTGAATTGGCTCCAAAGAAAACCTTGTGATGCTCTAAAAATAACTGCTTCCCACAGTCAATCCAGTTACTACAAGGGGAAAAAACAAACAATACAAAAACAAAAATTAAAAGAAAATAGGGGCAGATCTGGAGGCTGAAGTCATGGTTGCTGCTTGTTTCTGGGGTACAATGTGGACGGAGATGTTGAGCTGAGCCTGGGAAAGTTCCCCACCATCAGCCTCTGCTTTTCTTTTCATCCCAGAGAGGACAGCCCAGAGGCTAAAGACAGCCCTCTGCTAGTGTATTTAAGCAGATTTCCAACCAAGATTCCTAGTGTTTCTGAATTCTCAGACATGCGGGGGGGTGTGCTCAGTTGCTTCAGTCGTGTCCCGCTCATTGTGACCCTATGGACTGTAGCCCACCAGGCTCCACTGTCCGTGGGACTCTCCAAGCAAGAATACTGGAGTGGGTTGCCATGCCCTCCTCCAGGGATGGAAGCCACGTCTCACGTCTCCTGCAGGGGCAGGCAGGTTCCTTATCTCTAGTGCCACCTGGGAAGACCCTCAGACATACATCTATCGCTAAAAGGCACTTTAAGAACATATAGACCCCTCAGACTTACGGCCTAGTACCTCTAAAAGGCAGCACCCAGAACTGCAAGGCCCATTGCCAGCCCCTGTAGTCTGAGAATTTTGAAAGCAGCTCAACCTTAAAATAACTCCTGAGGTAGTCTCATTCCCAGTATGAAACGTATTGCCAGTTTTGCCAATGTTCCAGTGAGGGAGCTGGCGGTCTACTTTCAGTCTCTAAGCTGCCCACAGACCTGCGTGAACTCAGGCTCCTCCAGAGTGCACCCTCAGTTCCTTCTGGTCTCCACGAGAACCTTGGCAAGATGCTGCCTGCTGCTGCCCACTCTGGCTCTCATCAGCCAACGGCCAAACTGTTGCCCTCGCTCTTCTCTCTGCTCAGAATCTGAACTCTTTTTAAGATGTAAGTCCCCGAGAAGACTTCCTCAATGGTCCAAGCTCTGAGATACTTTGTCTTTGTTAGGGAGCACCCTGGAGGCAGACCCTGTGGGTCTTCGCCACGTCCCCAGAGCCTGTGGCTTCTGGACTCCCCCTGATATTCCTGGGAGCAGCTCCACCCAGCAGTGGCATGAGCTGGCGGTGAATGCCCCAGCTGTGGCACCTTGTCCGGGAGCAGGCAGCCTGCTCTGTAGCAGCTCCCAAAGTCCCCTGAAGGCTTGATCCCCGTTAAGCTCTTCTTCCCACCCACTGTTCACGTTGCCCCTCCCCCTGGGGGCAGTTCCTGAGAACATGCTCCAAACACATTGCTCGCACACACGTTTGTCTCCGGATCTCCTTCTGGAGGAAGCTCATCCCAAGACAGTCCCCACAGAACTTAACCATAAACTCATCTATTAATTATGGCTTTTTGCTTTCTTCTCTCTCTGTTATCTCATCAATGAAGTCACAAGCTATTTGAAGGAAGAGCTACATTTTTTTGGATCATTAATTTTTATGCAGTAGAGATAGTGTGAGTAGCTTCTCCGTTACAAAGATTTTCTATCATGTTGTAGGTTTTCATGCTTATTAGAGTTTAGGAAATAGGAAGCTCGTGAGTTAACTAAAATGCATTTAAAGTATGTAAATGCCATTTAAATATAGGATGCCATTATCGGTGCCCAAGCTCCTGTTTTTTGTTTTATATAACTTTTTGTACATATCTAACAATGGGGAGGTCATGGAACAACTAACGTGGAAGCAACTAGCAGCACCATCAAGTGAATGAAGGCTTTAGTTCAGTGAAAATGTGCCCATCTTGGAAACAGAAACTCTTTTAGATCCGTGGAGCATTTGACAGAGTGAGGCTGCTTGATCTGCAACCTGTCCCCTCTCTGGGTTCTTTTATGATCCCCTCTCACCTCATCCACCTGAAGCAAATTTTAAGCTGGTGACATTTTCCTGGATTGCACCATATCCTCTTTATTCTCCATCTCCAGAGGCCAAGCTCCTCCTGCCTGTTCCCAGCTTTTCTCTCTCAGCTGAGACTTGCTGCAGCGACTATATCAATGGAAAGGGTCTCACCATCCAAACAAACTGAAGAATTAATTAAGTTTTCATTTTATTAATATTCAATGCGTAATTAAAAATTATAAAAAATAAAAATGTAGTTTATAAAAAATTTAAATTATAATGACTGTGAGTTATAAGGAAAGTCCAAAGTGTAATCAGTATTCTCTGATGGAGAAGACTTGCATGTACATGAGTGGAAATATGCTTTGGTTTTTTGGAAAATTCTCTAACATAAAAGAGGAATATGCTGTCAATGTTAAACAAAAAATTCTTATCATAAATAATTACAATAATATAGCTGTCTATCTGTCCCCCAAACAACTCACTACTAATTTAACATCCATGAAAAATGGACCATAAATACCTAAGATTTATTTCAGCAGGGCCCAGTAATGGTGCTGGGCATTGTGAATAAAGGCCCAGGGAGTCTGTTGCCTTGAAGCATCACCATTAGAACCATGTTCTGGGGGTGGGCATGTCATGTTCTGACACTGGGTTGGTTCTCAAGAACCCAGGTTATGTGTGAGATTTAATTTGTTTATGTCTTTGGGGGGAGTTCCAATCTAAAGCTTGTTGGAAATGTAAAATATAAATTTTTATTAACCAAAAACAAAGAACTAATTCCAGGATAATAATTTGCTTTCAAAATCCCTCCATTAAAAAAAAAATCCCTCCATAGTCTGCATCAGCTGCAAAATTAGCTATATGTGTCTCAAAGTGCCAAGTCACTCAGTCTTGTCCAACTCTTTGCAACCCTATGGACAATAGCCTGCCAGGCTCCTCCATCCATGGGATTCTCCAGGCAAGAATGCTGGAGTGGATTGCCATTTAAAGGAAGCACATTGTTTTAAGTTTTATAATTTTCAGGATAAACTGGTTGTAAATACCTTTTAAAAAATAATTTGGCCTTGTCTCTTGATGCAAAAATATATATGACAGAGAAGTCTAGCACATAGTAACTCCCTAGGCACATGGACTTCTCTTGGGAAATGCACTTTCCCTCCCAGGGTTCCCCATGTCAAGCCTGCAGTGTGGTGGTGAACGTGGTTCTGGGGCAGATTAATTAACTAATTCAAACCAGCATTTATTGAGCTCTCACTGTGTGCTCACTGAAGACACGTGGTGAACAGACAGATTGGGTGGCCCCTGCTGTGGAAGTTTTGTTCTAGTGAAGGAGGCAAACTAGCAAAGAGGGAAATAAATAATAGCATTGTTCATGGGAATAAGAGCTATGGAGAAACAACAGCAGGTAGACGAGGATCACTGAGCCTGCCGAGGGAGATCCTGAATGCTAGAAGGTGATCTCGTGGAGAGCTTGGGGAGAGTTCTCAGGCTGGGAACACAGCCTAAGGGGATGGGGTGGGAGGAAGCTGGCACGTCAGGACAGGCTTCAGCAAAGAGTGCATTTTTGTCCTCAGTGTTCCAGAGGGAGCATTCAGAGGCCTTCAGGGCAGAGCTGGGCTGTGATGCCAGCTTCAAGATTGTGGTTCTGGGCACCATGGGGGAGACAGGACACATGGTCAGGAGGCTTCTCCACAGTCTGGGCAGAGAAGCAGCTGCTGAGACACGACCTGGCCAAACCAGGCTCTGGAGACACCACCCCAGGACCTGACAGTGAGCCAGGAGGAGAGATGCATTTCCCTTATTTGGGGAAATGCTTTTGGCCTGAGCACCTGGGTACACAATTACCTAAAGGAAAAAGTCAATGGTTGATGATGAAAGGTGTGGGAAGGGAGTGTGGCAATGTCCTTGAGCACGTGTGTATAGCATGCTGTCTTGAAGGGACACAAGGTTCATCCACCAAGATTGACCACAGGCTGGCCACGTGGACTTGGGTACAACCAGATGGCAGTTTCTTGGTTGGAAGATAAGCTTCCAGTCTGATTTCTCTTGTTTTCTTTGTGAAATAAGAGTAAGACGTTGCTTGAGTCCAGCACAGGAAACGTGGGGGCGGGGAGGGGGGGGGGGGGTGGTGACGGTAGCCTTGGGGATGGAGAACACATAGGGTTTGTGGTCAGAAGTGGAGCGAGACCACTTGGCATGCTGCGGCCTGACATCTACCAGGTCAGGGTTACCTAGAGTCAGAGGAGTGGAGTCCAGTGACCTGGGGATAGGAAGGCCTGGGCGGGGGCAGGGGTGGGGGTCGTTCCCTTGTCCCATATAGAAAGGAAGGGGGAACTAGCTCCAATTGGAGCTGTTCTCAGGATGTGTTGGAAACACTTGTGAGAAAGGCTGTCTGGGCCTTGGGGGTGGAAACAGCCCTACAAGGAACATGTGGGGTATAGGAGGCTTCCTTTATGTCCTGCTTGAGCACAGTCACAGTGAGGAGTGCACCTTCCAGATATGGGAAGAAACTAGCCCTGCCTTTTAGTAAGTCTGGGACCTCAGGCGAGGCACTTCTCATCTGGAAAGGCAGTAACAATGCTACTTACTTCAAGGCTGTTATTAATGCTGAAGAAATTATTAGGTATGCACTTGGAACATCTTTAGATACAAAGGATCCATTCGACAACTGTTAAGTATTATTATTTTAACTTTTTATTGTAGTATAGTAGATTCACACTATTGTGTTACTTTCTGCTGTACTGCACAGTGAATCAGTTATACATATACATATACCTGCTTATGTAACTTATATGCAGAGTACATCATGCAAAATGTTGGACTGGATGAACCATAAACTGGAATTAAGATTGCCATGAGAAATGTCAACAACTTCAGATATGCAGATGATGTCACTCTTATGGCAGAAAGTGAAGAGGAACTGAAGAACATATTAATGAGCATTGAAGAGGAGAGTGAAAAAGTTTGCTTGAAACTCAACAGTAAAAAAAAGGATGATCATGGCAGACAGTTTTATCACTTCATGGCAAATAGAAGGGGGAAAGTGGAAGATATAACATATTTTATTTTCTTGGGCTCAAAAATCACTGCAGTCAGTGATTGCAGCCATGAAATTAAAAGATGCTTGCTCCTTGGAAGAAAAGCTATGACCAACTTAGTGTATTAAAAAGCACACATATCACTTTGCCAACAAAGGTCCGTCTGGTCAAAGCTATGGTCTTTCCAGTAGTCATGTATGGATGTGAGAGTTGGACCATAAAGAAGGCTGAGTGCTGAAAAATCGATGCTTTTGAACTGTGGTATTAGAGAAGACTCTTGAGAGTCCCTTGGATTGCAAGGAGATGAAACCAATCAATCCTAAAGGAAATCAATTCTGAATATTCATTGGAGGCACTGATGCTGAAGCTCCAATACTTTGGCCACCTGATACAAAGAACTGACTCTAGAAAAGACCTTGATGCTGGGAAATATTGAAGGCGAGAGGAGAAGGGGATGACAGAGGATGAGATGGTTGGATGGCATCACTGACTCAATGGACATGAGTTTGAGCAAGCTCCAGGAGATGATGATGGACAAGGAGGCCTGGCGTGCTGCAGTCCATGAGGTCACAAAGAGTCAGACACAGTTTAGCAACTGAATGACAACAACATACATATATCCACTAATTTTTAGATTCTTTTCCCATATAAGCTATTACAGAATATTCAGTAGAGTTCCCTATGCTATACAGTAGGTCCTTACTCGTTATCTGTTTTATATATAGTATTACTATTTTTAAAAATCAAGTTTTTGTAATGAAGAGGAAATACCTCCATACTGCATTATTTCCCAGGAAAGAGGGTGGTATTCTGAGAAATTGTCAGATACCAGAAAGGCCCTCTAGAGAAAAAGCATTAACTGAAACTCTGGCCAGATTTATAACCGTTTAGTATTGAAAACCATTTCTCAAATTGAGTCTGGGTGCATGTGCACAAACCCACACACACACACGAGTGCATGCACGTGCACACTCGGGCACGTGTGGTTGCCTGGGAAGAGGGTTTGCTGCGGCAGGTGGGGAGCTGTCAGGTCGCTTGCTGGTGACTAGAGTCTGTCATGAAGAGTCTTCCTCTCCTGAGCACTGCCCCACCTTCCTCCTGCTCTGGTTTAAACTTTGACTCCACTTTGTAAACTTGAAGAGAAAGCTGTCACCAGCTGATGTCTCGGAACTGTCCATATGACTGAGGCCTGTGGGGCACAGCTGATCAGTTCTGCACTTTCTACCTCCGGACTGAGTCACTGGCGCAGCCTCCCTGGAGGTGCAATGCTGTAATTCTGTTATCTGCTGTGCTGATGGAATCTGGCGTGGACTTCAATCAAAAGAATTGCAGGCTATGTGGATTACCACGTGTTTCCTGGACACTGAGCATCCTGCAGTTGGAATGGAGATGATCTTGACCTTACTCTGTAAGCTGCCTAAGAAGCCAGCCAGCCACATGTATTCAGAGACAAGCAAGTGTCAACACTGCTGACATTTCATTGTGTCCCTTCCCATCACTCCCTCCCACATCGAGTTTGAGATGGGTGGACTTTCTTGGCAGACCTTAGGGTATATGTGGATCCCTAGCTGCAAGGGAGTCTGGACATCTAACTGATTTCTCATTTCTGTATCTAACAGTAAAAACACAGGGTGATGTAGAGTGAACTAACCCACACACGGCCTGTTCATGTCAATAAGCACATCTCCATGGTATAATTTTGTGGTTGTATAATTATCTAAACTAAATTTTCTTGATGTTTCCTTAGGATATATGCCTAGAAATAATAAATTTGGGTTAAAGAGCCTATGATTATTTTTCCAAGACTTTTGCTATGCCCCAACAAACTGTTCTGCAGAAAGATTACATCCATGTGTCAGAGTGTTCACTCAAACTCTAATGCTGGATATTACTTTATTTCAATATTTTCCATTTTCATAGCCAAAAAAAGGACCATTAAAACCAACACTTCTAATATTTTCAACAGCCTTATTCTAAGCTACAAAGTACAAGTAGCAAAACTAAGTAAAAACAAATTAAGGTAAATGGCAAGGATTTAGAGTTTGAAACTGCATTTAGGTTTCAAGCCATGTTCTGCCTCATCACTATGATGACAAGAAAAAATGATTCATATTAATTCAAGAACTTTCACTGTATTGTAGCTCCTTTTATTTAGGTAAATATTTCAATACCAAGCTAGCTCAATGCTTTTAAATCTTGTAAATGTTTTTTGGATTCAAAGAGACATCAATTTTACCCACTTTATCGGGTCTCATTTCAAAACATTGCACATTAGCTCTTTCACTTTATAAACAGCACTAAGAGTATCTTTTCTATCTGATTTTGTGCTCTGAATGTATTTTAACCACTGAATTTATCCAAGGAAAGAAGTAAGGGCATTATTCACACTTATAAAGTAGTTCCGAAAGCATTTCAGTCTGCAGACACGCCATTGATGTCTGATTGGAGCTGATAACTCCTAAGCCAGTAAACGACAAGCACCTGACGGTGAACGCACGACTGCATGTGTTTCAGACTTTCTGATAAGAAACCTTTATGGCACATTTTAATGCCCACTCTTCCTTCTTGAATTTTAATCGGTTCAAATCTAAGGAACAGGATTACTCCTTGAGAGTTTTAATCCCTGAGTTTTCAAAACCTTGAAAAAGATCTTGGCTTGACCATTTATTTTTTTTTTTTCTTTTTTTTTTTTTTTTTTGATCAAGAATCTCTTTTATTGATTATCAGAAACATTACAAACATCTAGTATGAACAAATTGTAACATGATAGTGTTTAGTTTGAACAATTAATACATTTCAGATATAATATTATACATATTTCAATGCTATTCTCCCCAATCATCTCACCCTCTCCCGGTCCCAGAGTCCACAAGTCTGGTCTATACATCAGTGTCTCTTTTGTTGTCTCGTAAGTAGGGTTATTTTTTACCATCTTTCTAGATTCCATATATATGCGTTAGTATACTGTATTTGTGTTTTTGTTTCTGGCTTACTTCACTCTGTATAATAGGCTCCAGTTCCATCCACCTCCTTAGAACTGATTCAAATGTATTCTTTTTAATGGCTGAGTAATACTCCATTGTGTATATGTACCACAGCTTGCTTATCCATTCATCTGTGGATGGACATCTAGGTTGCTTTCACGTCCTGGCTATTGCAAACAGTGCTGCTATGAACATTGGGGTACAGGTGTCTCTTTCAATTCTGGTTTTCTCAGTGTATATGCCCAGCAGTGGGATTGCTGGATCATAAGGCAGTTCTATTCGCAGTTTTTTGAGGAATCTCCATACTGTTCTCCAAAGTGGCTGTACTAGTTTGCATTCCCACCAACAGTGCAAGAGGGTTCCCTTCTCTCCGCACCCTCTCCAGCATTTATTGCTTGTAGACTTTTGGATAGCAGCCATTCTGATTGGCGTGAAATGGTATCTCATAGTGGTTTTGATTTGCATTTCTCTGATAATGAGTGATGTTGAGCATCTTTTCATGTGTTTGTTAGCCATCTGTATGTCTTCTTTGGAGAAATGTCTATTGAGTTTTGGCTTGACCATTTAAAACTTGATTTCCCATCACACAGCACTTTTCTCAGTTTAGATCCTAGCCACAACTGGACACCTGTACCCTCCCATCTTCCTGAACAGTTAACAGTGCTCATAAGACAGATGGCATGTGTCCCCCTTCAGCTTAAAGAAGATGCCAGAGAAATAGGAAACATGGTTCATTTCTCAACTAATCATAGACAAGGAGACCATACCAGCAGACAAGGCAAACAGTGGGGCCTCAGTAACAACCGCCTGCCTAAGGGAAACTGGCCCCCGGCCTGCGCCTGAAGCGCGTGACGGTCTGCTGGAGCACAGCCGCACCCACGCGTTTCTGTGCCGCATTGGTGCCGCGCGGTACAGTCAGGGGCGTGGTGGAGAGTGTGCCCCGCTGGCTCAGATGTGTGCCATCTGGCCATTCACAGGAAGGTTTCCAACCCCTGCTCTAGATCATGTGACGACCCCCTGCTGAAGACGAGTAGAAAAGCGGAATCAATGTATACATTTGATGTACATGTTGCCTGGAGAATCCCAGGGACGGGGAAGCCTGATGGGCTGCCGTCTATGGGGTCGCACAGAGTCGGACACGACTGAAGCGACTTAGCAGCAGCAGCAGCAGGTTGGTATACACAACCTGAGAGGGTGGGATCATGAGAAGTGCTCAGGCTCTTAGGCCTTTCTTCCCCTGGGACAGCCTGTGGGGCTGAGCCCCTGGGCTGGAGGGGGCGCTGATGTCCAGGGCCCAGAGGGTTACAGCGTCAGTCCCACAGGAGCAAGGGGAACTGGAAGTAACTAGCTGACTGCAGGGTTACCACCACCTAGCTGTGACCCAGCTCAGCCGTGGAAACCTGACATATGGCTGAGCAAACCAAAAAATACCCCTAAGAGAGAAGACAGTGTCCTCCTCAGATTAGATCAGATCAGTCACTCAGTCGTGTCCGAATCCTGGTGACCGCATGAATCGCAGCACACCAGGCCTCTCTGTCCATCACCAACTCCTGGAGGTCACTCAGACTCACATCCATTGAGTCAGTGATGCCATCCAGCCATCTCATCCTCTGTCGTCCCCTTCTCCTCCTGCCCCCAATCCTTCCCAGCATCAGAGTCTTCTCCAATGAGTCAACTCTTCGCATGAGATGGCCAAAATACTGGAGTTTCAGCTTTAGCATCATTGCTTCCAAAGAAATCCCAGGGCTGATCTCCTTCAGAATGGACTGGTTGGATCTCCTTGAAGTCCAAGGCACTCTCAAGAGTCTTCTCCAACACCACAGTTCAAAAGCATCAATTCTCTGGCTCTCAGCCTTCTTCACAGTCCAGCTCTCACATCCATACATGACCATAGGAAAGACCATAGCCTTGACTAGGCGAACCTTTGTTGGCAAAGTAATGTCTCTGCTTTTGAATATGCTATCTAGGTTGGTCATAACTTTCCTTCCAAGGAGTAAGCGTCTTTTAATTTCATGGCTGCAGTCACCATCTGTAGTGATTTGAAACTAAGTGTCCTCCAAGATACAAATTATTTCTACAGCTAGTTTTCCAGTGCAATATTCTCAACATAAAAGATCTCACCATGCTCTGCCCATGATGGAATGGATGGTATTGGGCTTATTATCCTGCCACTGGATATCCTTTTCCTGGATCATGGAAAAACCAAGAGAGTTCCAGAAAAACATCTTTTTCTGCTTTATTGACTATGCCAAAGCCTTTGACTGTGTAGATCACAATAAACTATGGAAAATTCTGAAAGAGATGGGAATACCAGACCACCTGATCTGCCTCTTAAGAAATCTGTATGCAGGTCAGGAAGCAACAGTTAGAACTGGTCATGGAACAACAGACTGATTTCAAATAGGAAAAGGAGTACGTCAAGGCTGCATATTGTCACCATGTTTATTTAACTTATATGCAGAGTACATCATGAGAAATACTGGACTGGAGGAAACACAAGTTGGAATCAAGATTGCTGGGAGAAATATCAATAACCTCAGATATGCAGATGACACGACTCTTATGGCAGAAAGTGAAGAGGGGCTAAAAAGCCTCTTGATGAAAGTGAAAGTGGAGAGTGAAAAGGTTGGCTTAAAGCTCAACATTCAGAAAACGAAGATCATGGCATCTGGTCCCATCACTACATGGGAAATAGATGGGGAAACAGTGGAAACAGTGTCAGACTTTGTTTTTCTGGGCTCCAAAATCACTGCAGATGGTGACTGCAGCCATGAAATTAAAAGACGCTTACTCCTTGGAAGGAAAGTTATGACCAACCTAGATAGCATATTCAAAAGCAGAGACATTACTTTACCAACAAAGGTTCGCCTAGTCAAGGCTATGGTCTTTCCTGTGGTCATGTATGGATGTGAGAGCTGGACTGTGAAGAAGGCCGAGCGCCGAAGAATTGATGCTTTTGAACTGTGGTGTTGGAGAAGACTCTTGAGAGTCCCTTGGACTGCAAGCAGATCCAACCAGTCCATTCTGAAGGAGATCAATCCTGGAATTTCTTTAGAAGGAATGATGCTAAAGCTGAAACTCCAGTATTTTGGCCACCTCATGCGAAGAGTTGACTCATTGGAGAAGACTCTGATGCTGGGAGGGATTGAGGGCAGGAGGAGAAGGGGACGACAGTGGATGAGATGTCTGGATGGCATCACTGACTTGATGGGTGTGAGTCTGGGTGACCTCCGGGAGCTGGTGATGGACAGGGAGGCCTGGCGTGCTGCGGTTCATGTGGTCACGAAGAGTCGGACACGACTGAGCGACTGATCTCTGATCCTGCCACTAACAAGTGAAAAAGCTGAATAAAATATTCAAAGCTGCTCTTTGCAGGCTTTTGACAACAAACACAGGCTGTGATCCCCAAGATAAAAGAAGCACACATGTGAGCCTTCATCCTTGCTTCTTTGGAGCCCACGTGGAGACCACAGTCTCTCTGTGCGGGGAGCGAGCTCTGCCCATGGCAAAGGTCATGAGGAAGGAGGCTCGGCATATGCAAATGTGGAATCTAGCCTCAGGAGCTCCCCTGGAAATTCTCAAGCATCTGCCCCCAAAACCAGAGTCTGCCTACTTTCTGCTTTGTGCTCTCACCTACACCTCTGACTTTACGGTGGGCTGTCCCCCACTACCTCTCTCTGAAAAAAGAGTTAACTTACAGCTCCAGTTAATAATTCCTGGGTGTGACAGTGTTTCAACATACAAACTTTTTGGAAATCCTCTAGCCTGCCTGAATAGGTTTTTCTGGCCACATGTGATTGTTCAGAGCCTCCCAACTGTGAAAGGCATGAGATGTTCTAAACTAAGTACAGATTCCTTTGAGCAGTTAAAAGATTGATTAGAAATTGTATTGGTGAAGGGTTTTTCACTTTTTGGGCCAATGTTTGCTGCTAAGTCTCCATATCCCTTACCTACTGTGTCCTTGGCAGTGTATTGATTGATAAAATTGGTGTATAGTAGTAGCTTTAATGCATTGGAGAAGGAAATGGCAACCCACTCCAGTGTTCTTGCCTGGAGAATCCCAGGGATGGTGGAGCCTGATGGCTGCCGTCTCTGGGGTCGCACAGAGTCAGACGTGACTGAAGCGACTTAGCAGCAGCAGCAGTAGCTTTAATGTTTGTAACCTTGGACCCTTGAGTTAATTCTTTTCTTGATGAGCCCACTTCACCTTTGCCCTATAGGAATGCAACTTTATCTAATGCTTTTTGGAGGCTGGTGCCTGACTTTAGAATAATCACCTTTAGAGAAAAATAAGTTTCTTAAAATGTTAACAGGCCTCCTGGCCAGAAGATGATGTAAATCACCTAAACTTTTGCATATGATAAGTTTGAAAGCCTGACTCAGGGACTGCTGTCCTTGCATGACTCCACCCCTTCCCCCATTATCCTCTATGCAAAACTTAAGGTATAAAACTACTTTGGAAAATAAAGTATTTCCTTTTGGGATCACCAGAATTTGGTGTCTCCATGTCATTCTTTCTCTCACTTTCTGGGTGAATTTTTCCTCTGGGGCGGGGAAGCTAGTCGAGCCTACTAATTTTGCCTGGGCTTCTAAGATCTGACCGGAGAGGCCTTAGTATTTCCTCTCCCTCGGGAGAGCAGGAGGACGCCTGCAGCCTATGTAGGTGACATAAATTCCTTGCTTTGGAATTTTATTCAGCCTCTTTCCTTCACTAAATTTTTTTCGCTGAGCTATCCTCATTTCACTACTCTTTATATCCTTAATTAATATTTTAATAAGCTGTTGTTTCCTGATCGCCGAAGCCATCTCCCCTTCCAGTTCCCTGGATCCACCAGCATCTCTGGACAGAAAAATGGAGGCCAGAACTCAGTGCTGATTGGCTGTGATTTAGGGAAGGGACAGCACAGAGCTGCAGGGGAGGGAGTCCAAAAGTCTGCGTGGTTTTTTTCGTGTGCCCTTGGCTCACTCAGGGCAGCGGAAGCACGGGGCCCTGAGAGAACAGCCATGGGAGGCCAGCACAGAGCAGACTCCAGTGTTCAGAGATGCTGAGGACACTGGAATTTGGTCCCAGTCAGGTTGAACTGACAGGCTGTGGCCTGGGAGTCAGGGCCACTCCCAGGTGTGAGCATCAGTTCTGGGGAGAAGGCCAAATGGAAGTAGCTATGCAACTGGTCAGCAATTGCTCACTCCCTGTCTTAAAGAAAGGATTAGAAAAGAATTGTAGGCTTGATTGGAGCTTGAAAGATGAGTAATATTTGGGATGGTGAAATTAGAGTTGTTTAAAATATGCTTTACAAATAAGGAATGGGCCTTAAATTTCAACAAATGCCTTTTCTGCATGCGACATGTTAGAGTGTTTGGGCATTCTCTTGGTTCTGCATAAGTCTTAGGAACACTGTCCTCCACAAATATCCTCTAGGGGAGTCATAATTTGCATTTTATAGATGTTTTGTAAATGAACCATGCAGTATGCACTCATTTTGCTTCACTTTTTTCATTCAGCTTAGTGGTTTTTGAGATTTATCCATGTGGTACCATCTATCAATGATTCACTCCTTTTTATTGCTGGGTAGCATTTCACTATGGGAGAAGGCAATGGCACCCCACTCTAGTACTCTTGCTTGGAAAATCCCATGGACAGAGGAGCCTGGTAGGCTGAAGTCCAGGGGTCGCCAAGAGTTGGACATGACTTCACTTTCCCTTTTCACTTTCATGCATTGGAGAAGGAAATGGCAACCCAATCCAGTGTTCTTGCTTGGAGAATCCCAGGGATGGGGGAGCCTGCTGCTGCTGCTGCTGCTAAGTCGCTTCAGTCGTGTCCGACTCTGTGCGACCCCATAGACGGAAGCTCACCAGGCTCCCCTGTCCCTGGGATTCTCCAGGCAAGAACACTGGAGTGGGTTGCCATTTCCTTCTCCAATGCATGAAAGTGAAAAGAGAAAGTGAAGTCGCTCAGTCGTGTCTGACTCTTAGCGACCCCACGGACTGGAGCCTACCAGGCTCCTCCATCCATGGGATTTTCCAGGCAAAAGTACTGGGGTGGGGGTGCCATTGCCTTCCCCACAGAAATATCTAGGCATGTTAAATTTTCTACCAAGAATTCTGGCAATAATTATCAGGTATCATAGCTTCCACATACATAGACAATTGTTGGTAGCTGGTGAATGGCCACGTGGGCTCAGCTGGCCTACCAAAATGAATTGATAGTGTTGGAGGAGGGGTGCACTAGGGCAGTTGAGTCGGAAGCAATTCTGTGCCTTAATGGTGAGAACACATTCATGGAGTAATAGATTTATCATTTTCCTGTACTCTTTACATTTTTTTTTGTAAGAATGAAGAGATTCTGTGACCTTGGTAGCAGATTTAGGGGACACAACTCCTTGCAAGAATTTGAGACGGCACAGCAATTCTGTGGTGAGTGACAGCCCCATCTCACATCCGAGAAAGACTTTTCAGCCTCGAGTGAACTCTCTTTAAGGCCCTTGATTTCTTGAAAGCAGCATCAGAAAATAAGGGTGCTTTTGTGCTCAGTTGTAGATTTGGTAGTATGAGGCGAAGAGTGGTCGTTTAGTCTTTTTTACATAGCAGGAAAATGGAGTGTGACTGCCTATGTCACACAAGGAGGTCCCATGTGCTGATACCCTTCTGCAGAAAGGAGTAATCTGCCAGGAACATAGTGAAGATTTGGTGCTACATCAAAAAACATTTGAAGCATATCATTCTTTACATTTTCCCCTGCTGCTGCTGCTGCTAAGTTGCTTCAGTCGTGTTCGACTCTGTGCGACCCCATAGACGGAAGCTCACCAGGCTCCAAGGAGTCCCATAATAATACTATGACAGATAAAGATCTGAGAGGTGTTATCTGAAGAGTAAGCTGCAGGCAGGATCCCTGAACACTGGAAAGCAATTTACAGAAAGAACAAGACGTCTTCCTTTACCACACCATGGAGTAAACCTAACTCTATCAAATTTTATATGGAAAATGATCATTTTTTTTTCCTTCTGTGGGATTTTCTTTATTTTTAAAAATCAGACTGTAGATATTTTGCTCAATTACAAGAGTGTATGCAGATATCAGAAGATGAGCAATTAGACTTCTGCTGTGTGTGTGTGTGTGTGTGTGTGTGTGAGTATAATGTACATACCTGAAATACAGTCCTTCTGAATAAATTGCTGGAGACTTGAATCACGTTGAATTTAGGATGAAAAATAGCATTATATTTTAACCTTTGAACTGAAATAATTTGGCATAATGTCACATTTAATTATGAAGTCTTCAGAGTTGGGAAGAACTGGGTTCAAACTCAACTTTGGTATTAATATTCCTGCATGACACTGGGCAAGGTATTCCTTCTCTCTTAGCCCTCAGTTCTCCATACAAAATGTGATAATGTGATTGTTGGGAGAACAGATTTTAAAGGTGACGTAAAGCACAGAATGAGTGCTCAGTCTATGGCTCCTGTAAGTATTTTTAAATTTTTTATTACTTGAAACTGTGGACAATATAAAAATATGCATAATCTAATTCATCAGTGCGAGTTGGAATTGAAACTTTAGATCTGGCTTTTCAAAACAAAACTCACCAGACACATCTTTCATTTGACTCAAGTCCCTGAGTCCAGCAGAGCTCACAGGACTTGGAGCGGCAACTTGTGTTGTCTCACCCCAAATCTCTGTCTCTCTTTTCTCCACATCTGCCGCTCATCAACACCTTGGTCCCTTTATTTGCAGACACTCTGCCTTTCATCAAAAGGTGGACTCGCGAATGCCAGGCCCTGTGGAGATGTCCCCTCCAGGTTCCTCACGTGGAATCTGGTGTCTGTCAAAAACATCCAACATGTGCGCATTGCTGATATGCAGGAAACGTAACAGGCAGGTTCCCCCAAGCCCTCCATGTGCAGAGCACACAGGAGAATCACTCCTTCTCCTTGAACAGAATACTTCCCAAAGCACAGTATCTGGAGCTTTCCCCACCTCAGCAGCGTGTTTTGAGTAGAGAAAGCTTGACAGATTTCTAAGACAAAACAGCCTCAGCACAAGCTATAATGTGCAACCATCAAACTTATTTATCTGAGATACTTTGTGTGATATTATTTTTCTTATTAATGCCTTTCCTTTATGGTAAGTTTCTATGTTATAGGAGTTAAATTTAATTCCAGGTTTATTATCCAGAAGATAATGATAAATATGAAAGTCTTTAATAATCTGTCTTTGAGGGCTCATTTTAAAATTCACAAACATATACATCTTTTTTTCGTGAAGAGGTCAATCTCATTTTTTATTTAGTTCATTTTCACATTTGGAAATTCACATTCTTCCTTGGTCTTAATCAAGTGAAAACATACTGTTTCCGAAATCCCTCTTTATGCCTGTTGTGTATAGCGACACCAGCCATTAGAGCGGAATGTGTTTGTGCTGGTTATGCCTTAAAAGCAAAATAAACAGAGCAAATTCTATTAACTTGGATTACATGGCAGCCTATATTTTGAATGATCACATAATGATTTCGACATTTCTTATGTTCCTGAGAAGAAGCATTCAGAAACTTTTCTAAGCATCTATTTTTAAGCATCACAGAAAGCTTGGAGTGTGTGTAGTGATTTGCCTGTTGCCTGCTGGCAAGATTAGACTTACATTGTCCCCAGTAGGAAGCCACAGCACTCTGAAATATTTTTTTACAATTTCTCTTATGTATACAAAGTATTTACATCAGAAATGCCAGGAAAAAAAGAAGGGGGCAATAAAACATAATCATATTATTTTTGAGGGGTTGCTGACAAGTCTTACTTTCCCTTCCCTTGACTGGAAACATTTTGCTCATTTTGGCTTATCTTGCCTTTCACACTGTTTTCTTTTCTTTTCTCCTTCTTATGGGTCTAATTATTTTTTCCAAGAAAATTGATGATTCAGGAAAAGGAGTGACAGTTTGAGGGCAGTTAGTCTCCAGTGATGGAGTGAGCTGGAGGGCTTGCACATGGAGAGCATTTGTGATCTCAAGTGTTCCAAACAGAGGCCAGGCTTCCCAGAACAGCCTGGCCACCCTCTGCTGTTCATCGGGGTCAGGGCTGCTGATTGTCAACTAATTAACAGACAGTTTTTGGGTCCCTCAGGGTCACCAAGTTGATCTGGGTGCTTTGAAACAGAAGCCAAGTGTGCATGCCTGCAGCAGAGTCTGCACTGACCCCTCCCAAAACCCAGATCTCCGGAGGAAAGGAGGTACGCACAGGGGTGCAAAAGACCAGCAGTCATGCTCGGTCCAGAGCGCTGGGGCCGAATGAGTGAGCAAGCCCACCCGTCTGGAGGTCCCTGAGCTGCAAGTTACTGGCGTGGCAACATCCTAAGGGCCACTGGGAGTGTGGGGTCATGAGGCCAGCATAGGTAAGTAGAGCAAACAAATGAACTGCCCAATGCTCTGCCCCTGAAGATTACAAACCTCTCAGTCCTGGTGTCAGAGGTTGTCCTTGACTCTCAACCCATAGCCTTCGTCTCAATGGTGTCATGAGATAAGTTGAGGACGAGAAGCCTTTCTGTCCTGAAGCCCGTGTCTGGTTGGCCAAGCGTGCACCCTCCTGAAGTCACACCTGTCGGGCCCACATCCGTAGGACTGCTGCTGCCGCTCAGGCAACCTCAACTGTGGTCTAGGGCAACCTTCGGACCACACGCATTACTTGAAGCTGCCAACCATTCAAGCTTGCGAACTGTAAATTCCTCCTGCACACCCAGAACTCTGTTGAAGTCTGTCCCTCAGTGCACCTCACACTTGTGCTCACTTCCCCGTGTCGTGATGCTTGTTTCCTCAGCTCTCCAGGGCACTCCATGTCCTCTGACTCTGGCTTCACTGGCCTCCAACTCAGTGCAGTGATGTTCTCGGGAGCCCTGTGGACCCTTCACGGTCTTTACTTCCATGTCCATCTTCCTCAAATTCTGCTTTCTTCTATGCTGTCCTTGATTGTTGAACATAGCTGGAGAAATTAATAAACTATAGCCAAAAAATCTTGCATTCTTTATTTGGTAAAATGTGATTGTTTCCTTCTTGGAAAAATCTACAGGCTTTATATCTCCCCCACCCCCTGACCATGACATCTCATTCTGCCTTAATTCTTTATCTGTCACATTGTCGCACATTTCTTTCATACAAGGACAATGTCTTATTTGTCTTTTTATAATAGCACCAGATCATTATCAACAAATAGTACAATCTACTAGACAGAATGTGTTTAGCAAGTATTTAAAAAAGAATGAAGAGAACAATTTGATTATTGCTAAAAAACCACCTCCACAGGTGAAAGTTGTGTGATCTGCAAC
Source organism: Tragelaphus eurycerus (assembly GCA_935064755.1). Taxonomy (NCBI): domain Eukaryota; kingdom Metazoa; phylum Chordata; class Mammalia; order Artiodactyla; family Bovidae; genus Tragelaphus; species Tragelaphus eurycerus. Next base: position 27,093,479 of record CAKXYN010000026.1, on the reverse strand, counting down.
ATCTGGTTGGATATTGTCTTATGTTATAAACTTATTGCTTCTTTTCTGTAAACTCATCCAAATGCACATCTGTAAATTAAATAATTCCACGCTATATTTATCTTGAAATTCCAACATCATTTATCCAATGGCTAAATAATCCACCAAGTCATAGAATGAAAAGGGACTCTAGAAGTGGGTGTAGAGACTAACTACACTGGAATCACCCCAGAGGTTTATGAAACATGATTTCTTGTACTGTAGCCAGGACTCCCTGAAACAGGATTTCTGGGGCCCAAATTCATGTGACTTTAGGAATCCCCGATGTAGCTCTGTTCTAAAGATAGGTTTTGGAGCCACAAATTTAGCCCACATTTCACGATTTACAAATGAATAAGCTGAGGGAGGGCCAGGGCACTTTAGCGACTGTCTGAAGTGTCATAGCAGAAAGGACCTGATGTCCCTCCCACTGCTGGCAGACTGACTTTGCCCAGGCCCGGCTGTCCCACAGACAGACCTCACACCCCAGCCCCACCTTAGAGCGTCAGGTCATCCCACACTGCTGCCCACCTGGTGATGCCTGTGCCTCATCTCAGGCTTGAGCTACACTTTCCACCTTGAGGCTTCTTGATGCCTGCCCTGCATTCAGGCACACATAAGCTGTAAGTGCAAGGAGGCCGTCTCCCTGCCAGTGCGAGCGGGAAAGGCCCGGAGCGGATGCCTCTTGCCTTCACCTCTTTAGCAGAGGATTTTGGAAGGCATTTTATATGCACTGCCGAAGGTCCTAGTGGCCAACAGATACTGCCTTCTTGTGTAAACTATCCCTGTTTTCTTGCTTCACTTTCGTTGGTCTTTCATTTCTGCTTCTGAAGTCATTTCCGAGGTAAATAGTGTGCATGTAAAATCTTGCCTTTGGTTCTGTTTTGAGAGAGCACAGACTAAAATGGGCCCTTAAAATGGGAGGTTTTGGAGCCAGGTCTAACAGCAACGAGGACCCCATTGCGAGCAGAGTGAATGAAAGTGGCTCAGTCGTGTCTGACTCTTTGCGATACCACAGACTATACAGTCCATGGGATTCTCCAGGCCAGAATACTGGAGTGAGTGGCCTTTCCTTTCTCCAGGGATTGAACCCATGTCTCCTGCATTGTAGGAGGATTCTTTATCAGCTGAGCCACCAGGGAAGCCCAAGAATACTGGATTAGGTAGCCTATCCCTTTTCCAAGGGATCTTCCCAGCCCAGGAATCAAACCAGGGTCTCCCGCACTGCAGGCGGATTCTTTACCAGCTGAGCTGCTAGCAGAGGCCATGCACGAACACCCCCACTAGAAGTCTTCCTTGGTAACTGGAATGGAAGCAGTTGGAACACAGGCCTTGTTGGGCTCTGGGAGTTAGACCATTTAAGAACAACATAAGGGAAATGATCATGGACGGAGTTGGCTTTTGTTAACTGCTTGGAAGACTTGAAAAACAGAAAATGATTGGCTTAGGAACTAGCAACCCAGCCCCTGTGGCTGGTTCTTGAGTGTTGCTAGGGTGGCTCCCAGAGCACTGACATCCTCCAGGCAAGAGCAGAGACAGCAGATCTACCTTGCTCAAGTGTTGAGAAAAGACCATGGTTTTGGAGAGGTGGGAATATTAAAGCAGATTTATCGAGTGATACCAATATACTCCTTTGAGACACCATGGAGAGTGTCCCCTTCAATAAGGCTAACAAGTCTATTGATAAAGAGATGCTGGCATCATATGGTAATGTGGTATGAATACTGAAGTCTGGGATTGACAGTATGAGATGAAGCTGAACTGGGTGTTCTTGTATCGTTTAGGATTACAGGGCTCCAGAATGGCAGGGGCCAGGTGGTGGTACCCAACTTTACAACAAAGTGGCCAAAATGGCTGAAAAGAACAAGCAAAGCACAGAGGTATGTGTCAGGTGATGGGAGGCACTTGTGTTTCCACTGCAGAAACAGGTAAACGGCTCACTTAAGGTGTTGTTTGGGTTAGGGAACAAAGAATCTAGTTGTTGTGACTTCTATCTTGTGTTTTCAAAAGGTCACTTTGTATTGTAAAAAACAAGATTAAGTAGCAAACATAGGTACAGGAAGACACTTTGAAGACTTTGAATGATCAAGGTGAGCTAAGGGGTCATGGCCCAGGCCAGCAGGGGAGGTGAGTTGGGTGGAAGGACCAGGAGTGTGTCTGCAAGTAGAGATGATAGAATTTGCTGCAAGATTGAATGCCAAGTAGGATGGGAATAGGAACCAAGGATAATTTCCATATTTCTAGGTCAAGGAACTTAGAGGATGGTGGCACCAAGAATTGCCAGGAAACCAGGAAAAAGAGCAGGCTGTGGAGGGAGTGAGCACTCTCCCTAGGACGGGCCACATTGGGAATCTGATACACGTCCAGTGGTCAAGCCATGTAGGCTGTCAGACAAGGTGGAGGCACAGAGTTAGTAAATACTTGCATGTCACTTGATACCACGCCCTTGGATGAGAATTCCTGGAGACACCCTGCAGGCAGGGAAGAAAGAGGTAGGGGGCACGTGACACACTCTGGTGCTCTCTAACCACTGTGGAGGAGAAGAATCTAGGCAAGGATACTGAGATGGCACAGCCAGTGAGGCCAGAGGAAATCCCAAAAGATCATGTTGTTGAGAAGAAAGTGCTTTAAGTGGAGAGAAAATATAAAAGGACAGAGTGGCCACCTGTGTTGAACCTTACTGAGAGGCTGAGTAACAGCTGGGGACAACGGGGTGCCTAGTGGATTGAGCAAAAGGGAGGTCACTATTTAGCATAATTTAGCAAAATGATAACATTGGCAAGACTCAGTTCAATGACTGGACATAAACTGCCGGGAGTGAGGGGGGTTACCACCATTGGTAATAGAGTGGGACAAAAACTTGGGCATAAAGTCTGCAAATAAGATCACATTCATTACAGTTCAGTTCAGTTCAGTCACTCACTCGTGTCTGACTCTTTGCGATCCCATGAATCGCAGCACGCCAGGCCTCCCTGTCCATCATCAACTACTGGAGTTCACTCAAACTCACGTCTATCAAGTCGGCAATGCCATCCAGCCATCTCATCCTCTGTCGTCCCCTTCTCTTCCTGCTCCCAATCCCTCCCAGCATCAGAGTCTTTTTCCAATGAGTCAACTCTTCGCATGAGGTGGCCAAAGTACTGGAGTTTCAGCTTCAGCATCATTCCTTCCAAAGAAATCCCAGGGCTGATCTCCTTCAGAATGGACCGGTTGGATCTCCTTGCAGTCCAAGGGACTCTCAAAAGTCTTCTCCAACACCACAGTTCAAAAGCATCCATTCTTCGGCACTCAGCCTTCTTCACAGTCCAACTCTGACATCCATACATGACTACTGGAAAAACCATAGCCTTGACTAGATGGACCTTTGTTGGCAAAGTAATGTCTCTGCTTTTGAATATGCTATCTAGGTTGGTCATAACTTTTCTTCCAAGGAGTAAGCATCTTTTAATTTCATGGCTGCAATCACCATCTGCAGTGATTTTGGAGCCCCAAAAATTAAGTCTGACACTATTTCCACTGTTTCCCCATCTATTTCCTATGAACTGATGGGACCAGACGCCATGATCTTCATTTTCTGAATGTTGAGCTTTAAGCCAACTTTTTCACTCTCCTCTTTCACTTTCATCAAAAGGCTTTTTAGTTCCTCTTCAGTTTCTGCCATAAGGGTGGTGTGTCATCTTCATATCTGAGGTTATTGATATCTCTCCCAGAAATCTTGATTCCAGCTTGTGCTTCTTCCAGCTCAGCGTTTCTCATGATGTACTCTGCATATAAGTTATATAAGCAGGGTGACAATATACAGCCTTGACATACTCCTTTTCCTATTTGGAACCAGTCTGTTGTTCCATGTCCAGTTCTAACTGTTGCTTCCTGACCTGCATATAGGTTTCTCAAGAGGCAGGTCAGGTGGTCTGGTATTCCTATCTCTTTCAGAATTTTCCACAGTTTATTGTGATCCACATAGTCAAAGGCTTTGGCATAGTCAGTAAAGCAGAAATAGATGTTTTTCTGGGACTCTCTGGCTTTTTCCATGATCTAGCGAATGTTGGCAATTTGATCTCTGGTTTCTCTGCCTTTTCTAAAACCAGCTTGAACATCTGAAAGTTCACGGTTCACATATTGCTGAAGCCTGGCTTGGAGAATTGAGCATTAATTTACTAGCATGTGAGATGAGTGCAATTGTGTGGTAGTTTGAACATTCTTTGGCATTGCCTTTCTTTGGGATTGGAATGAACACTGACCTTTTCCAGTCTTGTAGCCACTGCTGAGTTTTCCAAATTTGCTGACATATTGAGTGCAGCACTTTCACAGCATCATCTTTCAGGATTTGAAAGAGCTCAACTGGAATTCCATCACCTCCACTAGCTTTATTCGTAGTGATGCTTTCTAAGGCCCACTTGACTTCACATTCCAGGATGTCTGGCTCTAGGTGAGTGATCACACCATCGTGAGTATCTGGTCGTGAAGATCTTTTTTGTACAGTTCTTCTGTGTATTCTTGCCACCTCTTCTTAATATCTTCTGCTTCTGTTAGGTCCATACCATTTCTGTCCTTTATCGAGCCCATCTTTGCATGAAATGTCCCCTTGGTATCTCTGATTTTCTTGAAGAGATCCCTAGTCTTTCCCATTCTGTTGTTTTCCTCTATTTCTTTGCATTGATTGCTGAGGAAGGCTTTCTTATCTCTTCTTGCTATTCTTTGGACCTCTGCATTCAGATGCTTATATCTTTCCTCTTCCTTTGCTTTTTGCTTCTCTTCTTTTCACAGCTATTTGTAAGGCCTCCCCAGACAGCCATTTTGCTTTTTTGCATTTCTTTTCCATGGGGATGGTCTTGATCCTTGTCTCCTGTACAATGTCACGAACCTCCATCCATAGTTCATCAGGCACTCTATCTATCAGATCTAGTCCCTTAAATCTATTTCTCACTTCCACTGTATAATCATAAGGGATTTGATTTAGGTCACACCTGAATGGTCTAGTGGTTTTCCATACTTTCTTTAATTTAAGTCTGAATTTGGCAATAAGGAGTTCATGATCTGAGCCACAGTGAGCTCCCAGTCTTGTTTTTGCTGACTGTATAGAGCGTCTCCATCTTTGGCTGCAAAGAATACAATCTGATTTCGATGTTGACCATCTGGTGATGTCCACTTTACAATGAGGCCATTAATCCTATTTAGAAACTGTTGTGTTATGTTGGATAGCTTAGAAAACTTAGGAGAAAATGGTTGGCTTCTTAAAGAGACAAAGCAATAAAATGGAGGCTCAATTTCCTAGGAGAAAGAGGCTCCAGATGAGTCAGGAGAAATTAGCAGACTGAGAGCATTTTGTGTCTCTATTTTGAGAATGGAATTTCAGAAATGTGGTAAGGATTAAGAAAACAAGGCAGCCATAAATCTGGAGAAGAAAAACTGGTTGGCAAATCATATGGGCATCCAGGAATAACACAAAGAGATGGAGCTGAAGCCAAGAAAATGCCCTGAGGCCACCACGAGGGCTACAGAAAAGTTTAGCTGGGAGGGCTGAGCATGTTTCATAATAAGAAGGATATACTATTTGAACTTTAGAACACATCAATTCACTTTTGGTCTTACTATTTAATTTTTAAAAAGGAAGTATAATTTACCAAAACATACTGGTAATAACACTGGATTTGTATAGACAAAACACATATGCATGGATCAAATATTACACACTGATCCTTTCATCAGCCAAGTCTAGACACGTTTATGCGTTATTCCTAACCCATGACCGATCACTCACTGGGTAGCACCTGCGTAAATTAGAGTCGTTACGGCTACACGGGAAAACAGTGGGGCAAACAATAGGAAAAGTGAAATAGAAACAAATATTCCATGAGTATTCAATTTTCTAGCCACGAATACACAGAGAGAAAATAAATTAAATGTGGTCAGTGAAGTTCAAGTTGATTTACTTGGGAAAGTTTCTTGTAGCCCTACCATTATTTTGTCTTAAAATATTTTTAAGATCAGTTGTCACCCAGTCTTATTTGTGCCAGTCACACATACTTGGAGCCCAAAAGATACCTTGAGGTACGCTGGGAGTTTTGTTCAGGCTATTTAAGCAGAAATGGAGCTGATGTGTTTGAAAACTATAGCATTCTACAGCTCACAGGCAATGGTGCTCTAGTTGTCTCCCCAGAATGAAAACAGAGCATCTTCCTTATATCAGGCTGCCAGAGTTCACTGAACTCACCATAGCCTTTCCAGGAAGGGAGTCCTTCATCTGACTTTATACTCTCTGCAGAGTTAATGATTATCTCAGGAGAACCATTGTTTTTCCAGGGTAGAGTCTATCTCATTTCCGGTCTGAGTTAACAATGGGTATCTCTAAATCATCAACTTCAAACTCATGCAGGCAACATTGTGTTGGTTTATTGTGTTTGAATATGCACTTGCAGCTGAGGGCACAAAGGGAAGAGTCTACTTCTAGCTTTATTTTTTTCACAGCTTTTCTGGAATACTTATTTTTCATTGTTTATATGATGAGAATCATAACTTGCAGTTGAAAATCAATGTCTATAGCAGTAAGTTAAGGATAAAAATCAATCATTTTTGATTTTACATCTTATTGCCAAATGCAATCACTTGTTTCAGTAAAGTTCGGGTTTTGACAGATTAAAACATAATTTGATTTGCCTAGTTTATGGTTTTTGCTTTTTTCTTTTATCAGAAGTGAGGCTCAGCTAACATTTGAGCGCTAATTCCTCTTGTCAAAGGAAAAGACTACAATAAAGACATTTGCAAACTCAACAAGTAAAAAGTTTTTTCATGATTCTTCTCTGTTGTAAAACATTAGCTGGCTTTTTCCTTTTTATTTTCAATACGTAAATATAGAGCCTGTATCTGGCTACCCACTCCAGCTTCCCTTCCCATTTGCTGTCTAGATGATCTGTAAATATGCAAGAGGTGAGAATCTTGTGGAACAATCATGTGCTGTGATTTACTTTACAGGGCAACCAGGGGACAAAGCAGACAATGAATCTCTCGGGGAAAATGGGATCTTGTCTGAAGTTCTCCCAGGCAAAGCAGGCTACAGTCTGGGGGAAGGAACCTCGTCTGTGTGGGCCGACTGCTTTCTCTCCTGTGACAGAACAAAGAACAGCCAAGGACTTGGGGTCCAGCAGCTAATGCCTCAGCGTCTTGGGTTGGCTGCCCAAAAGTTTCCTCTTCTGTCCTCTGAGAAGTTGACTGAACTGCAGGATTATGTGAAAATTTCCCATTTGTCCCTGCCTGGCAGCCAGAAAGGCCATGATTCCTCAAATTTGTTGAACAAAATGATCTGAGCTCGCGGCCACTGCTGTCTACTCGTCCACTCAAGGGCAAGCTCTAAGCTGCCCCTTCCCTGGGAAGGAGGAGCCGCTCCCCGCTGATAACTGCATTGCTGTGCATGTGATCTGCCATGTCAAGGCTTCAGGATAATGCAAGTCCAAAGCAAACACTTTGTTCCTCTGAGCCACCAGTACTGAAATTGCTTGAGTGGGTTCCCTGAAAGACATTATGGGCTTTGAATAAAATTAGATTGAAATCACTGATACCACCCCAGATTTGTGTAAAAACTGGAATAGTGTGGAAATTTTTCCTTAAATGAGTAGTCTATCCACCTGTAATCTGGTGGTAAGGCTGTTACCTACATCTTGGGGTTATCACGAGGGTAGATGGGATGATATACTCTCCTCATGCCAAACAAACTCCTTGAACTTAAACTGGAATAAAAGGCAGATAAATGTACCTGAAAGTATACCATTTGAATAAATTGACCATCTTGAAACAAAACAGTGATCAATAAATGTTTTCACTTCAATAGAACTGCTTTAGGATTTAACCGGAAAAGACAATGGCACCCCACTTCAGTACTCTTGCCTGGAAAATCCCATGGATGGAAAAGCCTGGTGGGCTGCAATCCATGGGGTCGCTAAGAGTCGGACACGACTGAGCGACTTCCCTTTCACTTTTCACTTTCACACATTGCAGAAGGAAATGGCAACCCACTCCAGTTTTCTTGCCTGGAGAATCCCAGGGATGCGGGAGCCTGGTGGGCTTCCATCTACGGGGTCACACAGAGTTGGACACGACTGTAGTGACTTAGCAGCAGCAGCAGGATTCAAGTTTTCAGTGAAACTAAGAACAATGATTAGAGTTTCTGGACACCTAAACTGGGTATATGTCTGTGTGTTCATGCTCAGTTGCTTTAGTCATGTCTGAGTCTTTGTGACTCCATGGACTGTAGCCCACCAGGCTCCTCTGTCCAAGGGATTATCCAGGCAAAAACACAGGAGTGGCTTGCCATTTCCTTCTCCAGGAGATCTTCCCAACTGAGGGATCAGACCTACCTCTCCCGGGACTCCTGCACTGAAAGGCAGATTCTCCACCACTGAGCCACAAAGGAAACCTGGAATGGGTATAGAATGGCTGGGTATTTTTAAAGAATTCTTTCTTATTGATTCTTCATCTCACACAGTAATTTGACTTGTTACTGACTTCAAAAACATTTTGAAATAACTTTAGATTCATAGGAAGTTGCAAAGAGAATACAGAGAGGTCCTGTGTATTGTAACAAATGTCTTCAAAATGTGGAAAATGGACATTGACACATGTGTATACCACCCAAAGCCATTTTATCCAGAGTGTAGATTCATGTACTCATCACCTCAGAGTGAAGGGTGGTGTATTCTCCCCACAGGCAGTCATTCCCACAGGGAATGCTTACAATGAGGACTACAGAATCTGACATAAGAAATCTGCAGTGCTCACCCTGGTCCCTTCATCCATGAACTAGTTACCTGAGTATGAGTCTCATTCGCTTCTGCTTTGGGCTCCTCATTTGTTCACAGGTTGGTTGTAACAAGTAGTAGATGAACTGATGGACGCAAAAGTCCTTAGTGAACTTGGACATAAAAATGTCAGGTATTGTTACCATCTAGCGACCAGAGACCAAGGAATAAAACTCAGAATCTCCCAAACGTCACTGCAGAACCTGGTTCCTTTTATCACAATGTGATCTTCTAGCTGTAATGGGTGAGGCTGAAGATGAGGACTTGTAACTCTGTGGACCTTCATCTCCCAGCAAGACTGGCTTATATTCAAGAGTCAGCTGTTAGTAACATCTCTCTCTGTTAGAGTTGCCTTCACAAGCCAGGCCTGAAGTTGTCACTTCTACACAGTGCTCTATGGAAGAATATAAAAATCTTCATTAACCAAAAATGTGTCTTCCATTGACAGCCATAGTTGTCTGTTATCACACTTTGAAATCCACGAGTCAGCCCCATGACCCAAACAGAACTTTCTCCATTCCTCTGACAAACTTTTCATAGCCATCATCAAGCTCACAAAACTGTAAGCTAAATCTGACCAAAATTACTGCACTAAACTCAGAGTATTTGAAACTACAACACAGTCTTCAACACTGAAAAACGAAAAACTACTCAAATATTCAAACATGGGTGATTTGTTAAATACTTGTTTACAAACTGAACTTTAAAAAGCCAGTACACGAAGCATTTATTGACATATAAACATGTTCACAATGTACAATCATATGAAAAAGTTTATGAAGCAATACACAGTATATGTCGATAAAAGCCATCCAGGAGATCGCTGCTGCTGCTGCTGTTGTCGTTCAGTCGCTCAGTCGTGTCCGGCTCTCTGTGACCCCATGGACTGCAGCACACCAGGCCTCCTTGTCCATTGCCAACTCCCAGAGCTTACTCAAACTCATGTCCATCAAGGCAGTGATGCCATCCAACCATATCAACTTTTGTTGTCCCCTTCTCCTCCTGCCTTCAATCTTTCCCGGCATCAGGGTCTTTCCCAGTGAGTCAGTTCTTCACATTAGGTAGCCAAAGTATTGGAGCTTCAGCTCATCAGTACTTCCAATTCAGGATTGATTTCATTTAGGATGGACTGGTTTGATCTCCTTGCAGTCCAAGGCACTCTCAAGAGTCTTCTCCAACACCACAGTTCAAAAGCATCAATTCTTCGGCGCTCAGCCTTCTTCATGGTCCAACTCTCACATCCACACACGACTACTGCAAAGACCACGGCTTTGACTAGACGGACCTTTGTTGGCAATCCAGAAGATTATGCATCAAATTATTAGAAATTTTTTCAGATTATTTTCATTTAAGAGAAGCAAATATATACTCTTGTTTCCTACAAGGAGTGTATGTTCTTTCTTTTATAACCTGTTGCATTGCTGTTTAGTGTGAATGCAATAAAATTCACTTGTGTGAAGTATGAAATTCAGTGAGTTTTGCAAACTGTATACAGTCATGTAAACACTGCACCATCAAGACAGAGCCGGTCCCCACCGCCTCTCAAACTGCCCACGCTCTCACCACCACACCTTCTTCAGGCAGCCATGAATCTGCTTCCTGATCTAACTTTTTCTTTTCTAGAATTTCATTTTACTGGAATCATACATTACGTAGTCTTTGTTTTTTCTTTTTCATGTAGCAGTACTTTTGAGACTCATTCATTCACACTGCTGTGTTTATGAGTTCACTCCCTTTTATTGCTTAACCATATAACATTATACAGATATACTATATTCTGCTTATTCATTTACCAAGTGAAAGACTTTTAGCTGTTTCTAGGTTTGGAAATTGTGAAAAAAAAATTACTATGAAATTTTTACACAAGACTTTGTAAAAACCTGGAGCAGAATTGCTGGGTTAAATGGCAAGTGTGCTTTCAATTTTGTAAGAAGTTCTTAAACTTTTTTTCCAAGTGACTGCACCATTGTGCATTCCCAACAGCAAAATATGCAAGCTCCCATTTGTTCATATCCTCTTCAACACTCAGTTTTGCCAGTCTTTTCCACTTTAGGTATTCTCTTATTTAGGTAATTGTATCTCTTTATATGTTTTTCTTTTCTTTTTTGCTTATTCTTCCTTTTATTTTTGGAGACAGAATGGCAACCCACTCAAGTATTCTTGTTTGGGAAGCCCATGGACAAAGGAGCCTGGCAAGTCACAGCCCATGGGGTCACGAAGAGTCAGACACAACTCGGCAACTAAACACCAGCTACATCTCCAGGACCGATCCTACGAGTGTGATTAGTGGGTCTGTAGAAAGAGCTCTTTATATTTTGCAAAGACGCGCCCTTTATCTGTGACGTGAGTGGTAAATACACTCTTCCCGTTTGTCGTTTGTCTTTTAACATTGTTCGTGGTGTTTTGCTTTGTTTGCTGTGTGAAAGTTTTCTGATTCTGTGTATAGTCACACATGTGACTATATGACATGTGACAGTCAGCCTTTGTTTCTGGATTCAGAGACAGAGTTACAAGGGCTTTCCTCAGTTCCAGACTCTATGAAAATGGACCCATGGTTTCATCTGATATTTATATGGTTTCATTCTTTGCATTTATGTGTCTCATCTGTTTGGCATTAACTTTGGTATATTAAAAAAAAGTTTCTTTCCAAACAGACATCCAGTGTGGGAGGGCTCCCTTTTCTCCACATCGTCTCCAGCATTTATTGTTTGTAGACATTTTGATGGTAGGCGTTCTGACCCATGTGAGATGGTACCTCATTATGGTTTTGATCTGCATTTCTCTGATAATGAGTGATGTTGAGCATCTTTTCATGTGTTTCTTAGCCGTCTGTATGTCTTCTCTGGAGAAACTTCTGTCTAGTACTTTGGCCCACTTTTCGATTGGGTCATTTATTTTTCTGATATTGAGCTGCATGAGCTGCTTGTATATTTTGGAGATTAATTCTTTGTCAGTTGCTTCATTTGCTATTATTTTCTCCCATTCTGAAGGCTATCTTTTCACCTTACTTATAGTTTCCTTCATTGTGCAAAAGCTTTTTAAGTTTAATTAGGTCCCATTTGTTTATTTTTGTTTTTATTTCCATTACTCTGGGAGGTGGCTCATAGAGGATCTTGCTGTGATTTATGTCAGAGAGTGTTCTGCCTATGTTATCCTCTAAAAGTTTTATAGTTTCTGGTCTTACATTTAGATCCTTAATCTATTTTGAGTTCACTCCCTTTTACTGCTTAATCATGTAACATTATACAGATAGACCATATTTTGCTTATTCATTTACCAAGTGAAAGACATTTGACTGTTTACAGGTTTGGCAACTGTGAAAAAAGCTATTGTGGAACTTTTACACAAGACTTTGTAAAAACCTGGAGTAGAATTGCTGGGTTAAATGGTAAGTGTACTTTCAATTTTGTAAGAAATTGTTAAACTATTTTTTAAGTGCACCATTGTGCATTCCCAACAGCAAAATACACGAGCTCCCATTGGTTCAGACCCTCTTCGACACTCGGTTGTGCCGGCCTTTCCCACTTTAATTCTATTATTTAGACAATTGTTTCTGTTTCTGCTTTTCATTTTCATCTTCGTTTTTCTAATGCAAATATCTTTTTATATTAAAGTGCCTGTTCAAATCTTCCACAAATATTTTAACTCAGATTATATGTCTTACTAATGACTTTTCACAGTTCTTTCCATAGTCTGGATACAAGTGCTTTATCAGATGTATTTTTCTCCCAGTCTGAACCTGCCTTTTCAGTATTTTTAAGGAGTATCTTTGAAAGGGTAAAGTATTTTACTTTTGAAGAAAGCCCAATTATCAATTATCTCTGTTATGATTTGTTCTTTTGGTATCATATCTAGCTTATCTTTCCCAACAAGGTCACAAAGATTTACTCCTACTTTTTCATGCAGAAGTTTTATAGCTTTATGTTAAAGTTTACATCTATGATGCATTTCCAGTTAATTTTTTTTACTATATGATGTGAAATAAGGGTAAATATTGTTTTTATCCATATAAACATTCAATATTTTCAATAATATATGTCAAAAAGATAATCTTTTCTCTGTAAATTACCTTAGCTCCTTTGTCAAAAATAAATTATGTGGATTTATTTCTGGACTCCATTTTGGTCTGTATAGCTATACTTATACTAAAATCTCATTGTCTTGATTAGTATACTTTTATTATGCACTTTTAAGTCATGTATTTTAAGTTCTCCAAATTTGAAATTTTTCAAAATTGTTTTGGCTTTCTACATCTTTTAAACTAATGTGAAATTTTATAATCAACTTATAAAATTATACAAAATACTCAGTCTCTTGGAATTTTGATTGGAGTTTTGTTGAATCTTAAAATCACTTTGAAGATAACTGACATTTTTTCACAATAAGACTTTGAAAGAATTGACATGGTATCTCTATGTATTTAAGTCCTCTTTAAATTCTGCAGTCACGTCTGCTGTCCCCAGTGCATGGATGTTGTTACACTTCGTTAAACCTGTCCTTGTGTAGTTTATGTTTTACTATGCTATTACATTTGATGTTATCATTTCTTTTTTAATTTCTAATTGTTTATTGCTAGTATGTAAATACACAGTTAATTTTTGAATATGGACCTTGTACCCTAAGACATTCCTAAAACTTGGTTTTTAATTATATTAACTTTTAAAATCGATTTTTTAAGATATACTAGATGGAGTTTTTATTTTTTATATACAGCTCACGGGGTCTGCACGGCTAGCACATGGGAGCGGTTTGCCATTCCCGTGGATCATGTTTTGTCAGAACTCTCCATTACGACCCATCTGTCTTGGGTGGCCCTAGGTGGCATGGTTCATAGCTTCACTGAGTTATGCAAGCCCCTTCACCACAATGCAGGGCACATCATGTGAAATGTTGGCCTGGATGAACTACAAGCTGAAATCAAGATTGTTGGGAGAAATATCAACAACCTCGGATAATGCAGATGACACCGCTCTAATGGCAGAAAGTGAAGAGGAACTAAAGAGCCTCTTGATGAGGGTAAAGGAGGAAAGTGAAAAAAACAGCTTAAAATTCAATATTAAAAAACAACTAAGATCATGGTATCCAGTCTCATGACTTCATGGCAAATAGAAGGGGAAAGGAGAGGGTAGTGACAGATTTCCTTATCTTGGCTCTAAAATCACTGCCGATGGTGACTGCAGCCATGAAATTAGAAGACAATTGCTCCTTGGAAGAAAAGCTACGATAAACCCAGACAGAGTGTTAAAAAGTAAAGACATCACTGTGCTGACAAAGGTCCGTATAATTAAGGCTATAGTCTTCCCAGTAGTCATATACAGATGTGAGAGCTGGACAATAGAGAAGGCAGAGTGCTGAAGAACTGATGCTTTCGAACTGTGGTGCTAGAGAAAACTCTTAAGAGTCCCTCAGAAAGCAAGGAAATCAAACCAGTCCACCTTAAAGTAAATCAACCCTGAATAGTCTTTGGAAGGACTGATGCTGAAGCTGAAGCTCAAATACTCTGGCCACCTGATGAGAAGAGCCAGTTCATTGGAAAAGACCCTGATGCTGGGAAAGATTGAAGGCAGAAGGAGAAGGGGATGACAGAGGATGAGATGGTTGGATGGAATCATTGATTCAATGGACATGAACTTGGGCAAACTCTGGGAGATGGTGAGGGACCGGGAAGCCTGGCATGCTACAGCCCATGGGGTAGCAGAGAGTCAGACACCACTTGGTGACTAAATAACAATAGATAGACAGTTAGGTTGTTTGTGAAAAAAGTCAGTTCTACTAATTTCTTTTGAATCTGTATGGGTTAATTTTTTCCCCCTTAATGCTCTGTAAAGGGCCACCATGCAATACTGAATAGAAGTGGTAACAATGATGATTAAATTGCCTTAGTCCTGACATTAAAGGGAAAATAATTATCTCTCATTGTTCAGTAGAGTGTAAGCTGTAGGTGTTTCAAAAATTTCCTTCTATGTATGATCAGCTACATTGCACTGATGTTGAATTTTGTGAAAAAAAGATGTTATCTGTGCCTTTTCATTCTATTCTGCATTGTTTCGTTTTTTCCTTTTAGTATCTCAATATGGTGAACTCCATTCCCTGAGCTTTGGCTGTTAAAGCAAACTTGCATACCTTGGGAAAGGCTCTAGTTAGCCATAGCAGATTCTCCCTTTTACGTACTGCTTATTCCCTTTGCTTATGTTTTGGTGAGGACTTTTCTATTTATGTTCATGAAAGATATTGTTTTCTATAGTTTCTAGTGATGCTTCAATTTGCTTTTGGTGTTAGGATAATGCTACTCTCACAAAGCAGTAGTTAAGTGTTCTTTCCTCTTCCTTTTTCTGGAAGGGTTTGTGTAGAAGGGTTTTTATGTTTTTTTCAATGTTTGGTAGACTTTACTAGGGACTAGAATGGGGTTTTTCTTTTT
Source organism: Tragelaphus eurycerus (assembly GCA_935064755.1). Taxonomy (NCBI): domain Eukaryota; kingdom Metazoa; phylum Chordata; class Mammalia; order Artiodactyla; family Bovidae; genus Tragelaphus; species Tragelaphus eurycerus. The sequence goes on along the minus strand of CAKXYN010000026.1, from coordinate 27,078,251 downwards.
TATATTGTACCATGAATTCAATTTTCTCTAATTTTAATAGATAGTGGGATATCAAAGTCATACATTGAGCAAATTTTAGTAATTTATGTTCTTCAGAGTTTGTCCACTTGCAGTCAAATGTATTAGGATCCACAGTGTCCTTTGTTAATCTTTTGTATATACAGCATCTGCAGTGTTGTCCTGTCTGTTCCCCAGCGGGTAATCTATGCTTTTTGGTTGCTTATCCTTACACATGAGGCTAGAGGTTTATTACTTTTATTGTTCATTTCAAAGAGTCAAATTTTTGTTTTTAACTTTCTCTTTTATTTTTACTTCACTGATTTCTGCTATTTTAATTTTTTCTTTTTCTGATTAGTGTGTGTTTAATTTCTCTTATTTTTTAAGTTTCTCATGGTTGGGGAATTTTTTTGACCATGTTTATTTGTCATTTAAGTTATTTTAGATTTTGCTGCACATATTCTGAAGCTTCATGGTTTGGTGAATGCATATCTAGGATGGATATTCTATATGAAATGATTTATTTGTCATTATGAAATATCTCACTTTATACCTGATAGTATTCTCTTTTCTGAAGTCTACTTTAATATTAAAATAGTTGGCTCAGATTGCTTTTGATTAGTATTTGTATGGTATACTTTTTACTTTTTTATTTTTAAAACAGACATGAAATTTTTCTTTTTGCAGAGCATTTTAAAAATTGAGTTATAATACTTAAAATTCACCCGTTTAAGTATACATTTCTTTGAACTTTGACAAGTACATACTGACATGTAACCACTATCAATATCAGATGGAGAACATTTCCGTCAACATTTGTAGGAACATTTCCAAAATTCCTTCATGGTCCTTTGCAGTCAACACCTCCTTGTATCCCTGGCCCCCGGTCAACACTGATCTGTCTCTGGTGATTTGCCCGCTGCAGGTGTCATATGAGAGGAATTACAGAAGACTGAGCCTTCATCTGACTGCTTTCATCTCGAGCGGAGCATCTAAAATCCACCCATGCTGTTTGCACCCTGGGTGCTTTGTGCTGAATCCCATGCATGCCTTGGACCTCCTCCACCAGTGTCCTTGCTGCTTCCCAGGCTGGCAGCTCCCGGTTCTGTTAGATCTCCCTCTTGGGCAACCTGCTACCACCCTATTCACAGTAGTTTCACTGTACTTGACACACTATAGGAAAAGCTGCTTACTTAGCTGCTCGTACCCCTCATTAGGCTGTGTTCTCTGAGTGAAGCTCTGCTATTGTTCATCTTTGCAGCCAAAAGGCATGATTAGTGCCTGCTTGTCTTAGTTAAGGTGATGCTGGGTACTATTACAAACAAACCACAAAATGCCAGCACTTTAAAACAATGAAATTTTCTTTTTAATTGAATTAACAGATAACTAAGTGGGTCCCTGGGCATCAGGAAGAGGGTATCTTTAACATGCAGTTCAGTCACTCAGTCATGTCTGACTCTTTGCCACCCCATGGACTGCAGCAGGCCAGGCTTCCCTGTCCATCACCAACTCCCGGAGCTTGCTCAAACTCACGTCCATCGAGTCGGTGATGCCATCCAACCATTTCATCCTCTGTCATCCCCTTCTCCTCCTGCCTTCATTTTTTCCCAGCATCAGGGTCTTTTCCAATGAGTCAGTTCTTCACATCAGGTGGCCGAAGTACTGGAGTTTCAGCTTCAGCATCAGTCCTTCCAATGACTATTCAGGGCTGATTTCCTTTAGGATGGACTGGTTGGATCTCCTTACAGTCCAAGGAACTCTCAAGAGTCTTCTCCAACACCACAGTTCAGAAACATCAATTCTTCTGCACTCAACCTTTTTTATAGTCCAACTATCACATCCATACATGACTACTGGAAAAACCATAGGACTAGACAGCCTTTTGTCGACAAAGTAATGCCTTTGCTTTTTAATATGCTGTCTAGTTTGGTCATAGCTTTTCTTCCAAGGAGCAAGCATCTTTTAATTTCATGGCTGCAGTCACCATCTGCAGTGATTTTTGAGCCCCCAAAAATAGTCTCATTGTTTCCCCATCTATTTGCCAGGAAGTGATGGGACCAGAGGCCATTAGTTTTCTGAATATTGAGTTTTAAGCCAACTTTTTCACTCTCTTCTTTCACTTTCATCAAGAGGCTCTTTAGATCTTCTTTGCTTTTTGCCATAAGGGTGGTGTTATCTGTGTGTCTGAGGTTATTGATATTTCTCTTGGCAATCTTGTTTCAGCTTGTGCTTAGTCCAGCCCAGCATGTCCCATGATGTACTCTGACATTCAACATGCAGTTAATCATGTAAATAATCAGCTCAAAGACTAAGCAATGGGCACTCTGACACCTCCGCTTCTTTAACACTTGGCTTCCAACTTTGCCCGTAGTGTTGCCGTTTGGCCATTAGAAGAAAAAAGAACACGGAGCCCCACAGGTGGGAGGTTCTTAGTAGTAAAGACTATTCCTTCCATATTTGCTTCTGAGAACTAGTTCACACGGCCAGGCCATGGGCAGCCAAGGAATATATCCTATTCTCAGAGTGGCCGTGTTGGGCAGCTTCTGCCACTGTACAACCATGGAAGAAAGAGTGTAAACTGAGGTCTACAACTGTCTCTGCACTGGAAGCCCACTGCATTCTAGCTCAGTTACTTTCTGTGACCCCAAGGCTGTGTGCCTGTTTCTGGTTCTTTCTACAGCACACAATGGCTACGGGAGGCTTAAGTGCTGACTGCTTCAGTTCTTCCTGCTGGAGGTCACTCACACTGGCTGAGGCCTACCCACATGGGGAATGAACACTCCCAGAGTCCTGAGGGGGGTTGGAGCACACGTCCTGAAGCATCTGGCTTTATCCATAACCTCTCTGGTTCCCTCCCCTAGCTTCTGGCATTTCAACTTGAACTGAGTGGGAAACAGAAGCCAAGATACTTGCTGACTTGGTGCTCCTCCTCCTTCTCCATTCCAGCCAGAGGCCCCGCTTTCTTCCTCTTCACGCTGAGAGGCATTTCTCCGCCTGTCTCCTTCTCCCCAGAGCATGTATGTACCTTCCCTCCCTGATTCCATGAAAACAGAATGACATCTGGAGGACAGTCTCTGTGGAAGAGAAGAGGTTTTAAAAAGACTATCAGTGTTAATATTTTCAAAATATTAATGTGCAACACATTTGACAGTGTTAAACGAATTATAAAGCTTGCAAAAAATATAAGGTGATGTAAAATTACTAACGATTCTTTGGAGAAGTGAAAGTGGAGAGAAAACATTGAAAGTGGATTTGCCTCTTGCCCAAGTCAGCTCTGGGCTCAGTCAGGATCCCAGGCTGACTGGAAGACCCCCAAGCCCACTGTCCAACGCCCTGCAAAGTGCTAAGAGTGGCCACATGTCATCTGGAGGCAGAGGCCTGTGCGCCTGTGTGGCGATTGTCAGCATCACAGGAGCTGTGAGCTGTCTCTCTCCATGGCAAACTTGTTTACAGACTTCTCATGCCCGAGGCCTAGAGCCTGCCAGGGATAGTGCTGAATGTTTATGCTTTGAGTGTCCAAACTCAAGAGTCAGAATGAGTCTCCTTCTCCCTGTTTATCACTCAGACAAAGCAGTTCTCCCATGTCTGCCAAGACTGAATGCAGGTCTGTCCCCAGCATCTCCTGTCTCATTACCGAATCACCAAAGTCAAAAAGCCACAGCCAAAAAAGTGCCCAAGCAAACAGAGATTTGGGCCAAAACGCCCTCTGGAGCCAAAACTCAAGTTTCTGAAGAAATAGATTTATTTCTAAAATTAGCATCTTTCCAAATGAGATCACAGTCTGTAAAGCATTTGTGGTTGCAGTCCAAGAAAAGAGGACCAGGATGAACTTGTGTGCTCACTGAGAGGTGGTCAGCTCTTCTCAAAAGTCAACTAACAGTCCCCTGGGTCAAGGGGATTTGGAGAGACCTTCCTCATGTAATAACTTTTAAAAAAGAAGACTCAAAGGTCTCAAGCACGTTCTCAATTAGCATGCGAGTCTGGCATCCACCTGACTATTTAGTCATCCTTTGATTAATGAGCTCAAATATCTACCGAGTTTGAGAATGTGCCAGGCATGAGGAACGCGAAGATGAGTAAAGTGGCCCCCCTTTGGAATGTCCAGGTCTGAGGCTAAACAGAGCGATGCTTGGACGCTGTGCTGCCCTGGACAGGGCGCCAGCTCTTTCCGGGACCAGCTTCCAGGCTCTTACGTAACACTCAAGACTGAAATCCTCCTTCAGCTCAAACTCCGCAGAAACAGAGCATTTCATCCTCCCCACTCCACCCAGTAGAAGTCACAGCAGTAAACAAAGTCCAGCTGACGTCCTGTAGTTTGTTTATTTGGTGCTTTGTCTGGGTGGACATTCCTCTATTTGGGGGCACAGACAAATTTTGAAAACATTCTAGCTGGTCGAGTCAAATCCAGAGGCTGAATCTGAAGGTGGTATGGAGCAGCCCCACCGACTGTGGGCCAGGCTGTCACCGCCCTGGGGTCGAGGCCACAGCCGTGGTCCTGGGCCCACCGAGGACCACGAGGGCTGCTGCTGTCTCCGCAGAGCCCCTAAAACCCTTGGTGGCAGCTGGTACCCTCTCACCACCCCTCCACGGGGTTCTCAGGCTCAGAGCCTGCTTCCCCCAGCCAGGAAGCCCTCCCCTGGGAAGGTTTGTCTTCTTCTACAGTCCTGAGGACGAGGTCACTCTGTCTGCTCTGGGCTGCAGCCTGAGGCCTCGATTCTCGTCTGTCCCTCCTTAGCAGCTCCTGCTGCACACCCTCGAGCCCAAACAGAGGAGGAGGGGGTCCTGCACCACCCGCCGTGTCATTCGTGTCCCAGCCTCTGGGGTGTTCACGGCTGTTTTTAAAACTGGGACCACTTCCCCAGGCAGTAAGGATGGGGACCCTCTGTGTTGGGGGAGTGGTAATGACTGTCTTCCAAAAGCCTGAGAAGCTGACCCCCACCCCTGTCTTCATTCCTCTGACTAGCCCATTATAAGAACTTTGGAAGGAGCCTGAGTAATCCAGAAAACTTTGCAAATCGCCCATCACTAAGTTCTGTGACTCCTCATCTGTGTTCTGTGCTTTTTGTCTTCTGATTCCTTACCAAAGTCTTACTGGTCATACAAGACAGATTTTACACCGAAACATAAATCTATAAGCTCTAAATCTTCTAGAAGAAAACATAGAAAAAATGTCTTTCTGAACTTGAGATAGGCAAAAATTTATCTAGATGTGAAACAAAACAAAATAAAACAACAATAAAAAAATACCTGTCAACAACCAAGTGAGATGTGATAGACTCGACTGCATCAAAATTAACAACTTTTGCTCATAAAAATGCACTTTAAGAGAATGAAAAGATAAAGCAGACTGCAATACAATATTTACAATGCATATAGCTAACAAAGCAGTCTAAAATATATAAGAAATTGTAGTCAATCGGTAATAAAAAGACACTTGGACTAAAATGAGTAAAAATTTGAGCAGACATTTCACAAAATAAGGTATATGAATGACCAGTAAGCATGTAATATCTCGCTTGTCACCATTAGTCATCAAAGACAATCAGAAATCACAATGCAGTATCTCTTCACGCCCATAACAATAGGTAATGATCTGAAAGTCAAGTGTGGCCTTGCGTTGAGAAGTGAGGCATCCAGAACTTTCACACATTGCTCATGAAGTGAAAGATTCTGGAGTTGGTTTTAGGAGAAGGGCATCAGTTTCTTATAAAATTAAAAGCATAACTTATCCAGTGATTTAGGCATGCCCCTGCTGGTATTGAAGAAAGAGAACTCAAAACCTATGTCCACAGCAAGACTTGTTTGAATCTCATATCCTTTATTCATAGCATAATATCCCATTGTATATATGTTCTACATGTTGTTTATCTGTCATCTACTGATGGGCACATGAGCTGCTTCCACATTTTGGCTATTGTGAATAATGCTGCTATGAACATAGGTGTTCAAATAGCTGTTCTGGTCTCTGCTTTCATTTCTTTGGGCCATAACGCCAGGATTGGAACTGCTGAGTCATATGATAATTCTATGTTGAATTATTTGAGGAATTGCCGTATCATTTTCCATGGGGGCTTCCCAGGTGGTAAAGAATCCATCTGCCAATGCAGGAGATGCAAAAGACGTGGGTTTGATCCCCAGGTTGGAAAGATCTGCTGGAGTAGGACATGTTAACCCACTCCAGTAGTGTTGCCTGGATAATCCCAGGGACAGAGGAGCCTGGTGGGCTGCAGTCCACGGGGTCACAGAGTCAGACACGGCTGAGCACACGGGCATGCATATCATTTTCTGCAGCAGCTGCACCGTCTTACGTTCCCACAGTGATGCCCCAGACTTTGGATTTCTCCTCGTCCTTCCCAACACTTGCATTTTCCTGTTTCTGATTACACCCATCCAAATGGTGTAAGGTGTTGCCTCACTGAGGCTTTGACGCGCATTTCCCCAGAGACTAGTGGTGTTGAACATCTTTTTATGTACTTAATGGCCATTTGTATACCTTCTTTGGAGAAATTTTTATTCAAATCCTTTCTCTGTTTTTAAACTTTCTATTGTACAAGTTCTTTATATATTTTGGATATCAATTCCTTCCTAGAAAAATAATTTGCAAATAATTTTTCCCTTTCTGTGGGTTGCCTTTTTACTCTGCTGATCATGTCCTTTGATGTATATAAGTTTTTAATTTTGATGGAGCCCACCTTGTCTATTTTTCTTTAGTTGCTTGTACCTTTGCTGTCCAAAGAATCATTGTCAAATCAAATGTCATGACTCTTTCTCCCTATGTTTTCCTCTGAGAGTTTTATAGTTTGGGCACTTACATTTAATGTTTTGATCCATTCTGAGTTAATTTTTTTCTGTTGTATCCTGTAGGGGTCAAGCCTCATTGTTTTTTGCATGTGTATATCAGGTCTTCCCAACACAGTTTCTTGAAAGAACATTCCCAGTTGAATGGTCTTGGCACTCTGGTTGAACAGCTCATGATTCAAAAATAGTAATTTCCCCCATCCTCCTGTGTTGATATGTCACACAGTTTTAGATTAACTAATGCTGCTCAAGACCTTATTAGCTAGTTATAGTTAGGGTGTGGGGGTTCACTGTGTGGAATCCAAGGAAAATTGCTATATCTACATATCTATATTTATATCTTCATTTCCTGTGTTGTTAGAATCTTCTGAATGTTTCTTATTATGTCGTATATTTTCATCAATTTCTTACATTCGAATTTCCTGCCTTCAAACATTTGTCCATTTTTCCAGTTTAAAGTTCAGCTAGACGAGGTAAATGAAAATTGACTGTAAAGTTCCTACCCCATATTTTCAGTCTTTTGGTGTCAGGAAACTCCTTGCAAAGAGAAGTAAAATTAGATATAATATTTGTTTACAAACAAATTATTTGATGGAACACAGCTGTGGCAGGAAGTTGATCTGCTAACATTTTGTGTAATTTTAATTCTATTAATTCATTCTATTAACTCTGAATGCAGAGTTCCAAAGAATAGCAAGAAGAGATAAGAAAGCCTTCTTCAGCGATCAATGCAAAGAAATAGAGGAAAACAACAGAATGGGAAAGACTAGGGATCTCTTCAAGAAAATCAGAGATACCAAAGGAACATTTCATGCAAAAATGGGCTCGATAAAGGACAGAAATGGTATGGACCTAACAGAAGCAGAAGATATTAAGAAGAGGTGGCAAGAATACACAGAAGAACTGTACAAAAAAGAGCTTCACGACTCAGATAATCATGATGGTGTGATCACTGACCTAGAGCCAGACATCTTGGAATGTGAAGTCAAGTGGGCCTTAGAAAGGATCACTATGAACAAAGCTAGTGGAGGTGATGGAATTCCAGTGGAGCTATTCCAAATCCTGAAAGATGATGCTGTGAAAGTGCTGCACTCAATATGTCAGCAAATTTGGAAAACTCAGCAGTGGCCACAAGATTGGAAAAGGTCAGTTTTCATGCCAATCCCAAAAAAAGGCAATGCCAAAGGGTGCTCAAACTACCACACAATTGCACTCATCTCACACACGAGTAAAGTAATGCTTAAAATTCTCCAAGCCAGGCTTCAGCAATATGTGAACCGTGAACTTCCTGATGTTCAAGCTGGATTTAGAAAAGGCAGAGGAACCAGAGATCAAATTGCCAACATCCGCTGGATCATGGAAAAAGCAAGAGAGTTCCAGAAAAACATCTATTTCTGCTTTATTGACTATGCCAAAGACTTTGACTGTGTAAATCACAATAAACTGTGGAAAATTCTGAAAGAGATGGGATTACCAGACCACCTGATCTGCCTCTTGAGAAATCTGTATGCAGGTCAGGAAGCAACAGTTAGAACTGATCATGGAACAACAGACTGGTTCCAAATAGGAAAAGGAGTACATCAAGGCTGTATATTGTCACCATGTTTATTTAACTTATATGCAGAGTACATCATGAGAAATGCTGGACTGGAAGAAACACAAGTTGGAATCAAGATTGCTGGGAGAAATATCAATAACCTCAGCTATGCAGATGACACCACCCTTATGGCAGAAAGTGAAGAGGAACTAAAAAGCCTCTTGATGAAAGTGAAAGTGGAGAGTGAAAAGGTTGGCTTAAAGCTCAACATTCAGAAAACAAAGATCATGGCATCTGGTCCCATCACTACATGGGAAATACATGGGGAAACAGTGGAAACAGTGTCAGTCTTTATTTTGGGGGCTCCAAAATCACTGCAGATGGTGACTGCAGCCATGAAATTAAAAGACGCTTACTCCTTGGAAGGAAAGTTATGACCAACCTAGATAGCATATTCAAAAGCAGAGACATTACTTTGCCAACAAAGCTTCGCCTAGTCAAGGCTATGGTCTTTCCTATGGTCATGTATGGATGTGAGAGCTGGACTGTGAAGAAGGCTGAGCGCCGAAGAACGGATGCTTTTGAAGTGTGTTGTTGGAGAAGACTCTTGAGAGTCCCTTGGACTGCAAGGAGATCCAACCAGTCCATTCTGAAGGAGATCAGCCCTGGAATTTCTTTGGAAGGAATGATGCTAAAGCTGAAACTCCAGTATTTTGGCCACCTCATGCGAAGAGTTGACGCATTGGAGAAGACTCTGATGCTGGGAGAGATTGTGGGCAGGAGGAGAAGGGGACGACAGAGGATGAGATGGCTGGATGGCATCATTGACTCGATGGACGTGAGTCTGAGTGAACTCCGGGAGTTGGTGATGGACAGGGAGGCCTGGCATGCTGCAGTTCATGGGGTCGCAAAGAGTCGGACACGACTGAGCGACTGATCTGATCTGATCTGATCTGATTAATTCATTTAGCGTATGTCTATCAAACATGTGGTGCACGTTGGAAAATGTTCCAGAGGATAGAGTAGTAAAACAAAACAGACAAGTTTGTGCTTTCAGGGAGATTATATTCCAGTGGGAACCAATGTTTAATAAAAGAAGAAAGTCCCACTCTTCTGCAAGAGGAAAACTCGACACTTTTGAGCAAACAAACGTTTAATTTTGGCCAAATTTGCCAAGGATTTCGGTTTATGCTCATGTATTTCGGTGGACTGACTATTTAGCAAGCCTTTCTAACCTTAACATGCTCTTACCACAGCTAGTGCCAAATTAATTAACAAACTGAAAAAGCCAACTTTGTGACTGCTGAACATAAAATTTTCAAACCCCTGAGTCTTACTAGACAAAATGTGATTGAGCCACCTGTCAAGGCAAGGGTTGTTGTGATTTTGCTTTCAACTTATTTGACAGCTTTTTTAAGAGCCCAAGGCTTCCCTCATAGCTCAGAAGGTAAAGAATTTGCCTGCAGCGCAGGAGACCCGGCTTCAGTCCCTGGGTCAGGAAGATCCCCTGGAGAAGGAAATGGCAACCCACTCCAGTATCCCTGCCTGGAAAGTCCCATGGACAAAGGAACCTGGTGGGCTGCAGTCCACGGGGTCGCAAAGAGTCAGGCACGACCAAGGGACCAACACTCCCAACACTTGCACTTTCAGGTCAGTTCAGTCGCTCGGTCGTGTCCGACTCTTTGTGACCCCATGAATCGCAGCACGCCAGGCCTCCCTGTCCATCACCAACTCCCAGAGTTCACTCAAACTCACGTCCATCGAGTCGGTGATGCCATCCAGCCATCTCATCCTCTGCCGTCCCCTTCTCCTCCTGCCCCCAATCCCTCCCAGCATCAGAGTCTTTTCCAATGAGTCAGCTCTTCGCATGAGGTGGCCAAAGTACTGGAGTTTCAGCTTTAGTATCAGTCCTTCCAATGAACACCCAGGACTGATCTCCTTTAGAATGGAAGAATGGACTGGTTGGATCTCCTTGCACTTTAAGAGCTCAGAAATTCAAAATCTTTTCACCAAACCCTTCAAGAGAATTGCCCTTTCAAGAAGATGTACCTGCCTTAATGCACAGCCCCTGTACATCATTGCTTGCCCCTGGCCCCTACACAACAGCAAACATATATAGAGAAAACAGTGACCTTTGGAGTCAGGCCAGCCACAGTCTGAATTCCAGAGTTCTATTTATTCTGTTCCTGATGTGGGGATGATGATGTCTACCTCTTATAATTATTTTTGTAGGAATTAAACGAGACAGTTGGTGCAAGAAAAGTATCTGGCATAGTATTTTGCACATGGTAAGGGCTCAGTGAATATCACCCATCACTTTTGTATTATTACTTAACAAAGTTCATTACTCTTCATATAAACAATGGGATAAGTCATGGGAATGCTAATTTCTTTATGAAGTGGGATTTTCTAAGAAGGTCTCTTTGAGAGCTTATGCAATTAGAGACGGTAGCAGAAAAGCTGAAAGAGAAATTTCCTCTCCTCTGACACTTTCAAGTAGGTGTTGAAAATTTTGGTTCTACTCTTAACTCCATATTTTTTCAATCAGTGTATTTCCTCATCTTTTCGCCCACCTTTTCCTTCTCCCTCCCTTCACTCAACATGTTTACACTTTGTCTCAGACCACTCTAGAACCACTTGCACTTACACATGTCTTGTGTGCTGGGATTAATTCAACACTGAGAAGTGGAGCCCATAGCCACCCTGGGAGGAATCAGTTCACACCTGGCAGAAGCAGAGTACAGAGTTCCCACAAGCGGGGAAGGGACTGACTCTGCTGTTTAGCAGGACGCTGCAGATTCTTTCAAGATAATCCTTTAAGAAGGGACGCTAACAACCTCGGGAACCCACTCCAGTATTCTTGCCTGGAGAATCCCATGGACAGAGGAGCCTGATGGGCTACAGTCCATGGGGTCGCAAAGAGTCGGACACGACTGAGCGAGTATACTTATTTACGTACTTACTTACTAACAACCTCTAATGGGGATTTTGGGCTGCTCTCCACGTGTGTGGTCATCGTCAAGAGTTTTAGCTGCTTGGTCTGCTTAAATGATTTTGTTTACAGTTTTTCTCTATATTCCTAATCATAGTTTAAGGGAAGAAAAAGTCACTTCTTTAAGGTAATTGGCTCTCATATTACTCTATAGGCTTAGCTTGAATGCTGGCTATGAACACAAAAGATCCCTTTCTTTAAAAAAAAAATTCTTAAATATACACAGTAGAAAATGTAGATACTCACATGCCTCATTAACCTAAACTAGAAATAATGACTATAAGAAAAAAGTCAGTGTAGGAATTCTTTATTTTAAAAGTTAAGAGATGTTTCCAGGAGACATCTCACTATTGACCTTGTATTTTAGCGAGAGGAATTCATTCAACCCCATAACATTCAACTTCAATTATTGGAAACCACAGTAGGCTGGACCAGGAATTTAAAACCAGAGTCCTACTCTCATGCAGTGCCTCAGTGGCGAGTCTTTGGTTGGTTCTAGTAATTTGTTCCTACTCTTCTTCTGAAAGATGAAAATGGGACTTCCCTGGTGGCTCAACTGAAAGGTGGAAACAGAGCTTCAGACACTTCACAGGTTTGTAGGGGGCAAATCATGCAACGCAGACTTCTCAAAGGAGTAAGAGAGAATGTTTGGGGGAAATGAGTTGCTTTGTCTCCTGCTTTGATTTGTTTTAGTTATGTTGTTAGTTTGGAAATGTAAAACATCATTAAGAGAGTTCATAAATTGTGGCATTTGTCAAAGTGGCACATTGTTTTATAAGTTTGAGAAATACAGTCAGGATTTGTGTTTTGTGTAAATGTTCTTTTGCTAAAACACATAAACATTTTCTTTAGTGAATAAAACTATTTCTCAAAAATAAAGCACAATTCAAATATGTTATGCTTTTAAAACTAAGGCAGAGAAGCAATCAGTTAAACTTTTTAAGATTTTGGTTGGACTGCAAAAGCTTTCTGGGTTCCCTGAGTTAAAACAAGAACTCCTTCAAATTCCTGCTGACTTGGATTACAGGGGTAGCTTTACCATATTGCACTGTAACCTGGGTGCTTGGGTGATCTGGGGAGTAAAGGGTGATTGCCCTGTGAGTAAATACGAGGTCCAAGGACTCATCACTTGGGGTGGGGGGGCATGTGTGTGACCGTGACCCTGAGAACAGACAAGCACTCCAGGAGCAGTTGCTGTGGTCGGTTCCCTGCTTCCAGACCTCCGCTCCTGTCCCCTCAGACTGAAGCAATCTCCTCGCTTATTTTTATTGGATATCCATGGTTATTCATCCCAGCCCCGTGCCTCTTCAGGAAAGACGAGTTGAAAGGGAACCTGAGAAGCTGTGAAAGACCCTCTCCCCACTTGGCCTCACCTGCCCACGACAGAGCCCTCCGCCTGGCCTCTGTGCCCAGCTCCTCACCTGAGACACGCTGCTGTATCCCAAGAACCATGCCAGCCTCTGGGAGCACGACTCTGAGCAAAGCAAATGAAGTTTACAATTTAGCGGGGAAATGCAATCTACTGAAAAGATGATTTTAAATAGAATGTGATGTAGATCTGTTAAAACAGAGAGAGTCTCTTTCCTCGTTAAGCGTGCTGTCAGTGCCACCACTGTTCAGGTCTGCCGCTTCCCGTCCACGCCACGCACAGCCCAGCTCCACCTCCTGCTCACACCCACACTTACCGGCAACTCAGAACAGCACAGCATTTTCAAGGGCATAAACAGTTGCTTAACTCATAAGTGTTCTCCAAGGTTACTTAAAAATCACATCCATAAGTGATAATGTGAGACCAGATTCTTTGCCAATTTACCAGTTCCCCAGTCACAGCCTGGACTCCGTCAGATCGCTTTATTTATTAATCACTTAACATCTGGAAGGGCTTGGTTGTCCCACTGAGCTTGGACGCAGCCCACGCGAAATCATCTGACTTCTCTTAATTCCCCTGCACAGTATCTTGAGATGGTATTATCTTGTTCATGTTGGTGGTGCCTCATGAGTGCTGCTGATATTTCAAACCATCCTGCTTCCTTTATCATCATCAGAGAGTGGTGAAGTCATGGGAAGGATGACATGATGATTCACCTCAGACCAGTGCTTGGGCAGGACGAATCCTGCAGCTTCTCCGCAGTGAGACCTGCTAGTGCATTTCCCAGCTAAGTGACCTTGCCACCTTCTAGCACTTGTTCCAATTAAGAATCCACAATTATTTTTTAAACCCCAATGTTTCATATTGGTCTATTGATTTGTACGCACAACAGACAGCAGCCCTCCGGAGAAACGTGTGCTTGTTCAAGATAAAATGGAACAAGTCCACCCAGCACAAGACAGAGTAGGAAGCCCAGCCTCCCACGGGGCTGCTGTCAGCTCCTCAAAAGCGGCTTCTTATCATGAGGGTGTTGGCAGCTTAGGACCTAAAGACTTGCAATATCTACAAATGTTTAAGATCCAAAAGAATGAGGCCACAAAGGATGGAATTTCAGACCCCATGTCAGATGGTGCACTTGGTGAGAAATCTTACATCTGCAAAAAGTGCTCAGACATCAAGTAGGTGGTTATTCTCACTCTACAAACAGCAAGTAAAATTGTTTATGGAGCCTCCACAGGACTTGCGGAATCAGCCCTATCTATAGGCACAGGTACATCACTCAACGAAATGGAATTTTAAAATGTACCCATGTTCCTGCCCCTGTCCATCAGTAGAACACTGAAGTGGTGAGGCTATATGCCTTCAAACCGACAGTAAGTGTGATACCGTTCTACTGTTGGAATAGAAATCACAAATGCACTGTGATAGATTGAACTATGGCTCCAAACCGTCGCCTCCTCTATATACACACTCTCTGCCAGGGGCCTTTGCAGCTCCTTATGTTAGAGGCAGGTGTACTTTCTCCACATTGGCATTGGGCTTGGCCAGTGCCTCCTGCTGACCAGTAGGACTGCAGCAGAGATGATGGTACCAGAGGCTTGATGCGCAGCTTGTCTTCCACCCTTCGGTCATCACCAACCAGCTCACGGCAAATCAAAAGACAGCTAGAGCAGAGCTGGACCCACCTGTATCTGAGAACCCACTGAACAGCCACGATCTATTGACTTTTAGTCAATAATATGCTACAGGAAGTGAACGTTTCTGTTTCAAACACCAGTTGCTAACTGATAAAAAGGGATGTAAGTTATCGGTGGTTCTCCATAGTTTGCCCAGTTACTGAATATTGTTTTCTTCTTTGTCTTTGTTTTCTAAATTTGCTGCAATTATGTCAATAAATAAGATGCTACTGTGAGTTTAAATGACTTGAAACTGAGACAGTCATTGGGAAACAGTAGAGGTTTTCCTTGTGCTGGTCCCGAGGGCCCTGCTGTATTCCAGGACACAACCTTTGAACATGTGTGCAACTCCAGAAGTTTTTACTGTTTCCATATTTATACTATTTTCTCAGATTTGATAGCCATGGTCATAAATTAGTTTCATTAGTTTTTAAATCCAAAACACGTACCCATTCTTTAACTTTGATTCCAAGAGGTATTTTTAGTGCTCACTTAAGAGGCAGAGGAACAGGTGGAGACAGTCTTTCAGAGAAAGACTAGAACCCTAATAAAGATTTTCAAAAACACCTCAGGCTAACACTCAACATCTTATAGAACTTACTGCCTCTCTCAGCATGAACAACAGTTAAATGCAATTTCTAAGAGCTACAGATATAATTGCAATAAAAACATGAGCTATCTAGGAATAAATCTTACAAATTATGTGTAAAATTCTTATCGAAAGAAGGATATAATTTAATCAAAATTCATTAAAAGGACCCCAAAATGCATTATGTTCATGGATAGGAAGGCAAAATCATTAAATTTTCCATAAAAATAAATTATAAATTTAATGCAATACCAATCACAATCCTGAGACGGTTTTTTCTTTTTGGTGGTCTTTGGTAAATCGGTTCTAAAATGTACGTGAAGGAACAGAAGACCCAGTGTAGTCAAGACAAATGCCTCCAAAGGCTAGAAATGTCAGCACGTGCGAAAGCTTCACACAGAACCGTAGAGAATCACTCAGTATGTACACTTCCTGATCTTGAAAAGTCAGCATCAAATAATTTGACCCAAATACCATCAGCAACTTAATCTGCCCCCACCATGGTTAGAAGCAGGAAACCCCACGTGTTACGGCCTTCATTCTGTTTGCACTAACCCACGGGGTAGCGGGGCTCCGAGGACAGCTATCACTACCAGTGTGAAGGCCATCGCGTGGAAGAAGCCCACCCACAGAACCTGGAGCGAGGAAGGACTTTCTAATATCAGACTTCACAACAGCCGAGGTGCAGCCTGTGCGTAAGAAGGCTGCCAGCCACAGACAGCCCCTTATCCCCTCTCCATTCACTCACTGAACAACCCATTCAACAGCTGCCCACTGAGCGCCTTCTGCACTGCTCGAGGCCACAGAGCTACGCTGCGGAGCAGAAGCGGTGTGGTCTGCACACACGAGCTCGTGGTCTAGACGGCAGGAGAGACACAGACACTGGTCACGTTTTGTCATTTGTGCGAATGTAGTTACGTGTGCACATACATATACACACGCACGTAGCCCTGCATATTGTTGTACATTTGTGTGTGTTATTGCTGTTCAGTCTCTAGGTCGTGTCTGACTCTTTGTGACCCCATGAACTGCAGTGCTCAGTTCTGGCTTCCCTGTCCTTCACCATCTCCTGAAGCTTGCTCAAGCTCATGTCCATTGAATCAGTGATGCCATCCAACCATCTCATCCTCTGCTGCCCTCTTCTCCTCCTGCCCTCAGTCTTTCCCAGACTTATGGAATTTATAATGTGAAATGTGCTACATAGTTTAATTACATATGTACTTAAATAATTAGAGGTGTAATTTCAGAACGTGCATCAGCAGTGTATGTGTTTGGAGAAGGGCCTGGGATGGTTTTCTAAATACACTTTAGCCAATGCTCTCACCATGTCCACACCTGTAGTGGGCACGTCAGAGGTCCTTAGACAGAAGCCAGCTCACTAGGAAACGGGTGCAGAGTGATTCCGCAAGCAAGAAACGAGGACTTGGGGACCCTGGCTCCCCCAGAGGCACCCTTGGCTGCTGGTGGGCACCTAAATACACCCTCCAGGACGCCTCAGCCCCTGGACATGAAGGCAGGAGAAAGTGGAGCTGATGGGAAGATACGTTCAGGAGGTGGAAAGTTTATGGTCATAAAGAAGCAATTCTGGAAAATTCTCTGGCAGTCCAGTGGTTAGGACTCGGCACTTTCACTGCCGTCACCTGGGATTGGTCCCTGGCTAAGAAATTCAGATCCCATAAGCCACATGGCACAGACAAAAACAAAAAAAAAGCAGTTTTTCCTCATCAAGGGAAATAGTGCCATTATACTGTTTGAGATTTTATAAAATATAGCATTCATCTGTTATTTGTATGCTTATAATGAAATAATTAATGAAATAAAGATAATACTATTGTGGGCAAATCTTCTATTTGCACATACACACGTATCAGAGGAGCCTGGAGGGCTGACAGTAGTCAGACACAACTGAAGCGACTTAGAACGCAGGAACATGCAACATAAATAACCATATGCTCAGAGACTCAGTCGTGTCCGACCCTTTGCCACCCCATGGACTGTAGCCCTCCAGGCTCCTCTGTCCATGGGATTCTCCAGGCAAGAATGCTGGAGTGAGTTGCCATGTCCTTCTCCAGGGGATCTTCTCTACCCAGGGACTGAACCTGGGTCTCAGGCATTGTAGGCAGATTCTTTACCAACTGAGCCACCAGGGAAGATAATATTCATCAGATCAGATCAGTCGTTCAGTCGTGTCCGACTCTTTGCAACCCCATGAACCGCAGCACGCCAGTCCTCCCTGTCCATTACCAGCTCCCGGAGGTCACTCAAATTCATGTCCATTGAGTCAGTGATGCCATCCAGCCATCTCATCCTCTGTCGTCCCCTTCTCCTCCTGCCCTCAATCCCTCCCAGCATCAGAGTCTTCTCCAATGAGTCAACTCTTCGCATGAGGTGGCCAAAATACTGGAGTTTCAGCTTTAGCATCATTCCTTCTAAAGAAATTCCAGGATTGATCTCCTTCAGAATGGACTGGTTGGATCTGCTTGCAGTCCAAGGGACTCTCAAGAGTCTTCTCCAACAACACACTTCAAAAGCATCAATTCTTCGGCGTTCAGCCTTCCTCACAGTCCAGCTCTCACATCCATACATGACCACAGGAAAGACCATAGCCTTGACTAGGCGAACCTTTGTTGGCAAAGTTATGTCTCTGCTTTTGAATATGCTATCTAGGTTGGTCATAACTTTCCTTCCAAGGAGTAAGCGTCTTTTAATTTCATGACTGCAGTCACCATCTGCAGTGATTTTGGAGCCCAGAAAAATAAAGTCTGACACTGTTTCCACTGTTTCCCCATCTATTTCCCATGCAGTGATGGGACCAGATGCCATGATCTTCGTTTTCTGAATGTTGAGCTTTAAGCCAACCTTTTCACTCTCCACTTTCACTTTCATCAAGAGGCTTTTTAGCCCCTCTTCACTTTCTGCCATAAGAGTGGTGTCATCTGCATATCTGAGGTTATTGATATTTCTCCCGGCAATCTTGATTCCAACTTGTGTTTCTTCCAGTCCAGCATTTCTCATGATGTACTCTGCATATAAGTTAAATAAACATGGTGAC
The DNA here is from genome assembly GCA_935064755.1 of Tragelaphus eurycerus. Taxonomy (NCBI): domain Eukaryota; kingdom Metazoa; phylum Chordata; class Mammalia; order Artiodactyla; family Bovidae; genus Tragelaphus; species Tragelaphus eurycerus. Next base: position 27,060,241 of record CAKXYN010000026.1, on the reverse strand, counting down.
AATATGCAGCCTTGACGTACTCCTTTTCCTATTTGGAACCAGTCTATTGTTCCATGACCAGTTCTAACTGTTGCTTCCTGACCTGCATACAGATTTCTCAAGAGGCAGATCAGGTGGTCTGGTATTCCCATCTCTTTCAGAATTTTCCATAGTTTATTGTGATCCACACAGTCAAAGGCTTTGGCATAGTCAATAAAGCAGAAATAGATGTTTTTCTGGAACTCTCTTGCTTTTTCCATGATCCAGCGGATGTTGGCAATTTGATCTCTGGTTCCTCTGCCTTTTCTAAAACCAGCTTGAACATCAGGAAGTTCACGGTTCACATATTGCTGAAGCCTGGCTTGGAGAATTTTGAGCATTACTTTACTAGCGTGTGAGATGAGTGCAATTGTTCGGTAGTTTGAGCACTCCTTGGCATTGCCTTTCTTTGGGATTGGGATGAAAACTGACCTTTTCCAGTCCTGTGGCCACTGCTGAGTTTTCCAAATTTGCTGACATATTGAGTGCAGCACTTTCACAGCATCATCTTTCAGGACTTGGAATAGTTCCACTGGAATTCCATCACCTCCACTAGCTTTGTTTGTAGTGATGCTTTCTAAGGCCCATTTGACTTCACATTCCAAGATGTCTGGCTCTAGGTCAGTGATCACATCATCATGATTGTCTAGGTCTTGAAGCTCTTTTTTGTACAGTTCTTCTGTGTATTCTTGCCACCTCTTCTTAATATCTTCTGCTTCTGTTAGGTCCACACCATCTCTGTCCTTTAACGTGCCCATCTTTGCATGAAATGTTCCTTTGGTATCTCTGATTTTCTTGAAGAGATCCCTAGTCTTTCCCATTCTGTTGTTTCCCTCTATTTCTTTGCATTGATCACTGAAGAAGGCTTTCTTATCTCTTCTTGCTATTCTTTGGAACTCTGCATTTAAATGTTTATATCTTTCCTTTTCTCCTTTGCTTTTCGCTTCTCTTCTTTTCACAACTATTTGTAAGGCCTCCCCAGACAGCCATTTTGCTTTTTTGCATTTCTTTTCCATGGGGATGGTCTTGATCCCTGTCTCCTGTACAATGTCACGAACCTCATTCCATAGTTCGTCAGGCACTCTATCTATCAGATCTAGGCCCTTAAATCTATTTCTCACTTCCACTGTATAATCATAAGGGATTTGATTTAGGTCATACCTGAATGGTCTAGTGGTTTTCCCTACTTTCTTCAATTTCAGTCTGAATTTGGCAATAAGGAGTTCATGGTCCGAGCCACAGTCAGCTCCTGGTCTTGTTTTTGCTGATTGTATAGAGCTTCTCCATCTTTGGCTGCAAAGAATATAATCGATCTGATTTCGGTGTTGACCATCTGGTGATGTCCATGTATAGAGTCTTCTCTTGTGTTGTTGGAAGAGGGTATTTGCTATGACCAGTGCATTTTCTTGGCAAAACTCTATTCGTCTTTGTCCTGCTTCATTCCGTATTCCAAGGCCAAATTTGCCTGTTACTCCAGGTGTTTCTTGACTTCCTACTTTTGCATTCCAGTCCCCTATAATGAAAAGGACATCTTTTTTGGGTGTTAGTTCTAAAAGGTCTTGTAGGTCTTCATAGAACCTTTCAACTTCAGCTTCTTCGGCGTTACTGGTTGGGGCATAGACTTGGATTACTGTGACATTGAATGGTTTGCCTTGGATACGAACAGAGATCATTCTGTCATTTTTGAGATTGCATCCAAGTACTGCATTTCGGACTCTTTTGTTGACCATGATGGCCACTCCATTTCTTCTGAGGGATTCCTGACCACAGTAGTAGATATAATGGTCATCCGAGTTAAATTCACCCATTCCAGTCCATTTTAGTTCGCTGATTCCTAGAATGTCGACATTCACTCTGGCCATCTCTTGTTTGACCACTTCCAATTTGCCTTGATTCATGGACCTGACATTCCAGGTTCCTATGCAATATTGCTCTTTACAGCATCGGACTTTGCTTCTATCACCAGACACATCCACAGCTGGGTATTCTTTTTGTTTTGGCTCCATCCTTTCATTCTTTCTGGAGTTATTTCTCCACTGATCTCCAGTAGCATATTGGGCCCCTACTGACCTGGGGAGTTTCTCTTTCAGTATCCTATCATTTTGTCTTTTCATACTGTTCATGGGGTTCTCAAGGCAAGAATACTGAAGTGGTTTGCCATTCCCTTCTCCAGCGGACCACACCCTGTCATAATATTCATAAATCATCATAAATATTTATAAATAATACACAGAGAAAATATTTTTTCAGTTCAGAGTTTCCTAGAATAACAATGCATTCCCTAGTGAATATGAAAATGCTGCTGCTGCTGCTGGTAAGTCGCTTCAGTCGTGTCCAACTCTGTGCAACCCCATAGACGGCAGCCCACTAGGCTCCTCTGTCCCTGGGATTCTCCAGGCAAGAACACTGGAGTGGGTTGCCATTTCCTTCTTCAATGCATGAAAGTGAAAAGTGAAAATGAAATCGCTCAGTCGTGCCCGACTCTTAGCGACCCCATGGATTGCAGCCTACCAGGCTCCTCCGTCCATGGGATTTTCCAGGCAAGAGTACTGGAGTGGGTTGCTGTTGCCTTCTCCGAATGAAAATGCTAGCTTACTAGAATTTTTGTTACTAATTATTTACAAATCATAATCCATCATGTATTTCAAAATTTAATTTCTAATTCTCTATTTACCTTAATGCTTACTTCAATACCAGAGAGGAATTTCCAAATTAGAAAAAGTCCTTAAACTAAGCCCTTCAAGGCTCTTCTTTGGACTAGTTTGAATGTGACTTTGAGGTTGAAAATACCTGCTTCCTGGACTACCTACCATTTGCGGTCCCAGCGAAATGTCAATCAGACTGGATCTTGCTTTGGATTTGAAGCTTTTGGTCTGAGTATGGAAGATCTTAGGGCTGAAAGACATACTCTTCAACACAGGTACACAGAATTACACAATTTAACACTGCAAAGGTCACCGTTTAAAAACAAAACTTGAGAAACATTTTTGGTTATGTCAGAGTGTTAACTACATTTATAATCTTCAAAAAGCTTCAAAAGTACTGAGTGGAAACAGAACATGATTCATATAATTTACCAGGTAGGCTCACAGTTGAGCATAATGTGCTAATAGTAGGGAAAAAGGGGAGACACACATTCAGAATTTTTAAAAATTTGCCTCAACAGTGTTTGGTATTGTTCACACCTGAAACCCCGGAGGAATAAGAGCTGTTCCCAGCACTGCAGTCCCTCAGGGTGTCACTTCCTCACTGTGTATCTGAAAGAAAGTCGTCAGAAGCTGGGAAGGATCCCTGCAGAGATATTAAAGAGAAACACAGGTGGAGACCAAGGTGGGCAAGGAAGACCCTCTTCTCTGCCCAGAGACGCAACTGAGACTCTGCCTCCGGGGGCAGGAGCCCTCCTTTCCTCCAGGGCTGACGTCTGCTGGGGCAGATTGAGGCTCCTCAGAGTCTTCCCTCAGGAAGTGCCAGGGGTCACCCTCTGTGGGATCAGTAAGAACAAACAGGGTCCTGCTGTGAGCGTATTTGCCTTTTCCTTCTTCTTCCCTATGCGCCCAGACCTCCAGTGAGCTTGGTTGGATTATCAAAATGAAAGATCTTGGAAATTAGTTTAGTTTTGGACATGAGTGATTTCTCTGAAAGAGCATTCCTGCTAAATTGGCTAGTTAGGGCATACATTACATTCACTTTTCCTAGGCCACTTGGCATGCCTAAACAACATAAAATAGCAGAATTTTTAATGGTAAAGAACACTAGATAACTCTCCTGTGGAGGCCAAGTTCTATTCAAATACTTGGGAAGAGTCAATCAGTGCGAGTGAATTTACACCTCAGCAGATGCCTGTGGACAGTCCTGAATGGGTTGGATGTCACCATGGTAATGGGATGCTGCAGATCTGATTTGTAAGAGAGTTAATCTACTCTATCTCATCAAACAGTAAACACACCTGAAAAGTTAATTCTTGACAGAACTGACAAAGACTTACACAATTCTTATTGTTTTGCAAATTAAGCTCCTAAGAATTATAAATTGTATTTATATTAAAATAGAATTTAGTGAGAATTTAGTAGCAGATAACTTTTCATCAAATTATGTGAGATCTATTCTTTAAATGTCTTATAGCCCTTCTGGCACAATGGCCTAAAGATTCTTCTAAAACCATTCAGAAATGCTTTTAGTCTGGGTGCCAAAAACTATTCATAATGTGCATAAAGTAAAGTGGTCATTTTATAGACACCATGCAAATGTGAGGCAGTGTGTCCGTCCACAAGGACACCGTGATGCTTTAGATGCTTGAGGGGTCTCTGGCTAAGGGAAATCACAATTTTAACTTGGAATAACTGGGAAAGCCCCAATGTTTGTTCAGAATATTTTGAAATGAGTAAAACATTGAAGTGATGGGATTGGTAGTTGGGGCCTTGGAAAGCTACTTTTATAACAATGCTCTGTTTATAATAAGTTTTATAATTATTTCTATGCAAATTATAGAACCGTGAACTTCCAGATGTTTAAGCTGGTTTTAGAAAATGCAGAGGAACCAAAGATCAAATTGCCAGCATCCCCTGATTCATTGAAAAAGCAAGAGAGTTCCAGAAAAACATCTATTTCTGCTTTATTGACTATGCCAAAGACTTTGACTGTGTGGATCACAACAAACTGTGGAATTCTGAAAGAGATGGGAATACCAGACCACCTGACCTGCCTCTTGAGAAATTTGTATGCAGGTCAGGAAGGAATAGTTAGAACGGGACATGAAACAACAGACTGGTTCCAAATAGGAAAAGGAGTTCGTCAAGGCTGTATATTGTCACCCTGCTTATTTAACTTATATGTAGAGTATATCATGAGAAATCCTGGACTGGAAGAAACACAAGCTGGAATCAAGATTGCTGGGAGAAATATCAATAACCTCAGATATGCAGATGACACCACCCTTATGGCAGAAAGTGAAGAGGAACTAAAGAGCCTCTTGATGAAAGTGAAAGTGGAGAGTGAAAAAGTTGGCTTAAGACTCAACATTCAGAAAACTAAGACCATGGCATCTTGTCCCATCACTTCATGGGAAATAGATGGGGAAACAGTGTCAGACTTTATTTTTTGGGGCTCCAAAATCACTGCAGATGGTGACTGCAGCCATAAAATTAAAACACACTTACTCCTTGGAAGGAAAGTCATGACCAACCTAGACAGAATACTAAAAAGCAGAGACATTACTTTGCCAACAAAGGTCTGTCTAGTCTTTCCAGTATTCATGTGTGGATGTGAAAGTTGGACTGTGAAGAAGGCTGAGCGCCGAAGAGTTGATGCTTTTGAACTGTGGTATTGGAGAAAACACTCGAGAGTCCCTTGGACTGCGAGGAGATCCAACCAATCCATCCTGAAGGAAATCAGTACTGAATATTCATTGGAAGGACCGATGCTGAAGCTGAAACTCCAATACTTTGGCCACCTGGTGCGAAGAATGACTTATTTGAAAAGACCCTGATGCTGGAAAAGATTGAAGGCAGGAGGATAAGGGGATAACAGGGGATGAGATGGTTAGATGGCATCACCAACTCAATGGACATGAGTTTGAGTAAACTCTGGGAGTCGGTGATGGACAGGGAATCCTGGCCTGCTGCAGTCCGTGGGGTGGCAAAGAGTTGGGCACGATTGAGCAACTGAACTGAATTGATACAAATTATTTCTAAATAATGAAGAACATTAAGTTCATTGTGTAGCAATAATGAAATGACTGCTAAGATTCCATATATACAAATTATTTTAAAAGAAAGCAAGTCAGACAACATGGTGTCAGATATTCCTGGATGGAATAAAGACTACCTCTGGGTGACTCCAGTTCCACAATAGGGGGTTAAAATGGACTAGCAATGTCATAAAATGGTTAGCATTTTATGACAGAGCGTCTGTTTAGACTGCGTTGGTCAAGTTCTCTTTTTCCATCTCACAAGCAGGTTCTGCACAGAGTTGCTGGGGTGCACTGCCAGGAGGGCTGGGCCAAACCCTGAGTGTAGACGGCAGGCCGCATGCACTTACAAGTGTCAGTTTTTCTGCAGGTGAAATAAGGAGCAGAGTAAGGGGTTTATAAGTTCCCTTTCTAGCAAAAAATAAAAATATAAAAAAAATTGTCCACGGGATCAAGTTATTATTTTCCTACCACTAAATACCGTATATTCAGGAGGCATTAAACACAATATTTTGTAAAGAAAAGTCCAGAGGAAGCAGATTTCTTCACAATATATAGATTTTCAAACAAATAACAATGAAATAATGAATGCTCTGGAATTAAACAGGCTAAGGAAATACTAGGTACCTGTTACCTAAGATGATATACAAAGAATTTCTGTTTGACTGGGAAATTGATCTACCAAAATCCTTGAGTCTATTCCAACATAAGATTTCATGATTTTGAGTTTCATTCAACAATGCTACAGACTATGATCCTATTCTCCAAACCCTAGTTTTTACAAGATACCCAGAGAAAGGACTATAGAGCCTGTAGCCACCAGGCTCCTCTGTCCATGGAATTCTCCGGGCGAGATACTGGAGCAGGTAGCCATTCCCTTCTTCAGAGGATCTTCCCAACCCAGGGTTCCAACCCCAGCATCCCGCACTGTAGGCTCTTTACCATCTGAGCCTCCACAGAAGCCCCATAATTGATATAAAATGCATACACGTATGAAATATGTACAAGTTAATGTTCTGACATCTGTATTCATTCAGGAAACCACCACTCATCATTATAATAAATGTGTCCATCAGTTCCAAAGTTTCTTCCTGCTGGTGTTTCATCTCTTCCCCAGTGGCCCTCCCCTCCTCCAGGACCCAGGCGACCACTTTCACCACAATTGAGCAGTTTTCATTTTCTAGAATTTTATATCAGTTGAATCATCCAACGTGTGCACTTTTTCTCTGGATTGTTTCATCAGCCTGATCATATCAAGACATCATTTTACCAGCATGTATCAGCCCTCTTGAGAAATCTGTATGCAGGTCAGGAAGCAACAGTTAGAACTGGTCATGGAACAACAGACTGATTTCAAATAGGAAAAGGAGTACGTCAAGGCTGCATATTGTCACCATGTTTATTTAACTTCTATGCAGAATACATCATGAGAAATGCTGGACTGGAAGAAACACAAGTTAGAATCAAGATTGCCGGGAGAAATATCAATAACCTCAGATATGCAGATGACACGACTCTTATGGCAGAAAGTGAAGAGGGGCTAAAAAGCCTCTTGATGAAAGTGAAAGTGGAGAGTGAAAAGGTTGGCTTAAAGCTCAACATTCAGAAAACGAAGATCATGGCATATGGTCCCATCACTACATGGGAAATAGATGGGGAAACAGTGGAAACAGTGTCAGAATTTATTTTTCTGGGCTCCAAAATCACTGCAGATGGTGACTGCAGCCATGAAATTAAAAGACGCTTACTCCTTGGAAGGAAAGTTATGACCAACCTAGATAGCATATTCAAAAGCAGAGACATAACTTTACCAACAAAGGTTCGCCTAGTCAAGGCTATGGTCTTTCCTGTAGTCATGTATGGATGTGAGAGCTGGACTGTGAAGAAGGCTGAGCGCCGAAGAATTGATGCTTTTGAAGTGTGTTGTTGGAGAAGACTCTTGAGAGTCCCTTGGACTGCAAGAAGATCCAACCAGTCCATTCTGAAGGAGATCAGCCCTGGAATTTCTTTGGAAGCAATGATGCTAAAGCTGAAACTCCAGTATTTTGGCCACCTCATGCGAAGAGTTGACGCATTGGAGAAGACTCTGATGCTGGGAGGGATTGAGGGCAGGAGGAGAAGGGGATGACAGAGGATGAGATGGCTGGATGACGTCACTGACTTGATGGGTATGGGTCTGGGTGACCTCGGGGAGCTGGTGATGGACAGGGAGGCCTGGCGTGCTGCGGTTCATGGGGTCGCAAAGAGTCGGACACGACTGAGCGACTGATCTGATCTGATCTGATCTGATCAGCCCTCTTTCCTCTTTATTGCTGAGTCGCGTCCCCTTGTGTGATGGTATCACAGTTTATCCATTCACTCATAGATACTGTGTGCTTCCAGTTCTGGCTATGGCGTATGAAGCCATCCTGAGCATCCGGGTACAACTTTGTGTTGACATATGCTTTTATTTTTCCTAGTAAACTCCTAGGAGTAGAATGATTGAACACCCTGGAGTTGTATGCTCATCTTTTAAAAACTCTGCAAATTGTCTTCCAAAGCAGCTGTGCCATTTGCCCTCCGCCTGCCCGCCCCCCGGTGAGAGTTGCGGCTGCGTCACAGCCTCACTGACACTTGCTGTGGCTGATCTTCTTATCCGTAGCCACCCTTCCGTGGTTTAACTCCGTGTTTAACTGATAACTAATGGTGTTGAATGTGCTTTCATGTGTTTACCTGCCACTCTTATCTCTTCTGTGGCTCAAATCTTTCGTCCATTTTGTAGTCGGTGGGTTTGTTTTTTATTATTTTTTAGCTTTGAATGTTCGTTATATAGCCTAGATACAAGTTCATGACTTGCAAATAATTTCTCCCTGGCTTCTATTTTTATTCTCCTAATAAGCCTTCAAACAGCAGCAATGTTTTATTTTAATTAGCTTAAATTTATCCACTTTTTTTCTTTAATGTACCATGTTTTTGATATCATACCTAAGAACCTTAGGTCAAACAAGATCTTTCCTTTATTTTTTTCTAGAGTTATTTTGTTTAAAAGGTTTAAAATAATATTTCTTCCTGAAATAGTTGATGGAAATCACCAAAAAAGCCATCTGAGCTTGGTGGTTCTATTGTGAGAAGGTTTTGTTTGCTTGTTCACTAAAAATTCAGTTTCATCAGTAGGTACATTATTCAGGACTGTTCAGGTAATCTACTTCTTTTTTGTCATCCAAAGAATCCACCCTTTGAGGGGAAGTTTGTCCCTTTTATCTAAGTTGTACAATTTACTGGCATAAAGTGATGCGAATGCCTCCCTCTCTTCCTCTTATCATCAGTGCAGTCTGTAGTGGCATCGCCTCTCTCATTCCCGACGCCGGTAGCTCGTCTCTCCAGTCTTTCTCTCCCTCCGTATGGCTGGTTTATCTAGTCGCTAAGGCAAGCACTCAGCTCCATCTTCTTAACCCCAGGGGACACCCTGCTTCTGCCTGGGTCCCCTCCCTGCACGCCGGTGAGTGAGCTGGGACAACTTAGGTTTGTTCCTCGTCTTTCAGTGACCACTGTCCTTCAGTGATTGATTCCAGTGTCTTAGAATTGTTGTTTCATGTATTTTGGCTGCTTTTTGGTTGTTTCAGACTTAATGGTAAATATAATCTCTGTTATTTCATCTTGTCAAGCAGCAGGAGTCTCTTCAATGTATGCATTTTTGAGACCCATATATGTTGAAAGGGCCTTTTGTAACCATTAATATTTAACTTGGTAAATTGTAGGAATTATATATTATATTTCTATTAATCAGGACAATTCCGTTTGGGAGATGAAAGTCTCAATGCCTATTTTATATATGTGTGTGTGTGTGTGTGTGTATATATATATATATATATATATATAGAGAAGGCAGTGGCACCCCACTCCAGTACTCTTGCCTGGAAAATCCCACTCATGGAGGAGCCTGGTGGGCTGCAGTCCATGGGGTTGCAAAGAGTCAGATACAACTGAGCGACTTCCCTTTCACTTTTCACTTTCATGCCTTGGAGAAGGAAATGTCAACCCACTCCAGTGTTCTTGCCTGGAGAATCCCAGGGACAGGGGAGCCTGGTGGGCTGCCGTCTATGGGGTCGCACAGAGTCGGACACGACTATGCTACTGACTACTGCAAGATATATAAATGTGACTACTGAAAGATAATTGTATGTTCAAAGTACAGCAATTGTTGATGCTCTGACTTTCACCACATTGTCCAGGTCCTTTAAGAAGTATAGGACAGTGGGAGGACCCATGTGGGTGCTGCTTGCTGGAGGCTTAGGGGAGTTGCCATGCCTACAACATGGCAGACACCACAGGATGAGCAGGGAAACTCTTGTATGAAGCCGTACAGACTGTGAAGATCCAATCATTCAAGATGAAGAGATTTCTGGACAAGAACCAGCTTATATATGCTCCAAAGCATGCTTCTAATGTGCTTGGTGAACTCTGGACTTCTATATTATCACCAAAGAGCTACTATGAACTTCATATAGCTGTTTCTGATGAACTGCACTACTTGGAAGTTTACCCGACAGATGAATTTGCTAAAGGAAGAAAATTTGTATTTGTATGAATTTGTACAGTATGCTGGAAACATTATCCCAAGGCTTTATCTGTTGATCATAGCTGGAATTGAAAGGTTGTTGCTGAACCATGAAAGGCACCGGGATTCTTGGCCTCCAGAGGAGAAGAACTCAATCCGGGGCCCAGAGATGAGGCTTGGTCACTCAGAGCTTTTGTGTAATAAAGTTTTATTAAAGTATAAAGGAGATAGAGAAAGCTTCTGACATAGACATCAGAAGGGGGCAGAAACAGTGCCCCCCTGCTAGGGTTAGCAATGGAGTTATATACTTTTTTAATTAGTTATTACAATGAATCAAAAGAATGTCTGGAGGTTGTAAAGATCTTACTAGACCCACTCCTATAATTTACATTTTAAGACAAAGGATTAGCTAGAAGGTTTTCAGGAAGGAGAAAATGTCCTCAAGCAGGATACACTGTTGTTATATAATCCTTAGTACAGAGTTTAAACTGAGTCGTTTGTTGTGTAATCATCAGTTCCAGGCTTAAAGATCAAAACGTTGTATGTGACTAAGACTAAGGAATGTAGAGGGAATAAAACACTTTCCTTTCCTCCTCCTTGAGAATTCCAGACCCCTATCTCCTCCTTGAGAACCCCAGACCTCTCTCTCCTTGGGGACCCCAGACTCTTATCAACCTGCCTAGGAATTGACTCTCTCAGAATTGTATATGTTAAGTCATTTCCTCAGTCCAGGAAAGATATTTTGAAAGATTTGGTAGAAATGTGCCCTGTTGTGCAATACCCCTTGAGAGGTCTATTTCTTCCAAATTATCTACTTCAGTGTACCACAAATATCTTACCTGAAGCAGGAGAGCCAACAGATGAAGCAACAACTGGTAATATCAGTGATTCCATGGATTTTGTACTACTCAACTTTGCAGAAATGAACAAGCTATGGGACTGAATGCAGCATCAGCAACAGAACTGAGATACAGAAAAAAGAGAACAAGAAAGACAAGAACTGAGACTCTTAGCAGGAAGAAATTTGGTGCACCTTAGTCAGCTGGACGGTGTAAATGTGGAATGTTACAGATTATTTTGACCAGCATATTGGAGCAAGTGGTGAACTGCAGAGATGCTTTGGCTCGGGAATATCTTATGGAGTACATTATTCAGGTTTTCCCCGGAAGAATTCCACCTTCAAACTTTGAATCCTTTTCTTTGGGCTTGTGCTGAGTTATACCAATATGTAAATGTGAAAAAAATGATCACTGCTTTAATTGATCAGATCAGATCAGTCGCTCAGTCGTGTCCGACTCTTTGCGACCCCATGAATCACAGCACACCAGGCCTCCCTGTCCATCACCAATACCCGGAGCTCACTGAGACTCACATCCATCGAGTCAGTGATGCCATCCAGACATCTCATCCTCTGTCATCCCCTTCCCCTCTTGCCCTCAATCCCTCCCAGCATCAGAGTCTTCTCCAATGAGTCAACTCTTTGCTTTAATTGATATATTTGCTTTATTTGCTCACCATGAAGATGGACCTGGAATCCCAACAGATATTAAATTTTTTGACATACTCTTACACTAGGTGGCTACAGTATTACAATCTAGACAAGACATGCCTCCAGAGGATATTGCATCTTTACAAGTCTCTCTCATTAATCTTACTATGAAGTGTTATCCTGACCTTGTGGACTATGTTGATAAAGTTCTAGAAGCAACAGGGGAAATATTTAATAAACTCAACCATGAATATATTGCTACCAGTAGTGCAGTTTCACCATAAGCTCACCAGACTTTTGAAGATACCCGTTGACACAACAATATTTTAACAGTCTTAAAGTTAAAGTATTTTCACCCACTCTTTGAGAACTTTGACAATGAGTCCAGAAAGAGCATGAGTTGCTATGTGCTTAGTAATGTTCTGGATTATAACACCAAAATTGGCTCTCAAGACCAGGTGGAGTCCATAATGAATCTGATATCTACAGTGATTAAGGATCAGCCAGATCAACCTGTAGAAGACCCTGATTCAGAGGGCTTTACTGATGAGTAGAGCCTTGTAGCCAAATTCAGACTGAAATTGAAGAAAGTAGGGAAAACCACTAGACCATTCAGGTATGACCTAAATCAAATCCCTTATGATTATACAGTGGAAGTGAGAAATAGATTTAAGGGCCTAAATCTGATAGAGTGCCTGATGAACTATGGAATGAGGTCCATGACATTGTACAGGAGACAGGAATCAAGACCATCCCCATGGAAAAGAAATGCAAAAAAGCAAAATGGCTGTCTGGGGAGGCCTTATAAATAGCTGTGAAAAGAAGAGAAGTGAAAAGCAAAGGAGAAAAGGAAAGATATAAGCATCTGAATGCAGAGTTCCAAAGAATAGCAAGAAGAGATAAGAAAGCCTTCTTCAGCGATCAGTGCAAAGAAATAGAGGAAAACAACAGAACACGAAAGACTAGAGATCTCTTCAAGAAAATTAGAGATACCAAGGGGACATTTCATGCAAAGATGGACTCGATAGAGGACAGAAATGGTATGGACCTAAGAGAAGCAGAAGATATTAAGAAGAGGTGGCAAGAATACACAGAAGAACTGTACAAAAAATATCTTCATGACCCAGATAATCACGATGGTGTGATCACTCACCTAGAGCCAGACATTCTGAAATGTGAAGTCAAGTGGGCCTTAGAAAGCATCACTACAAACAAAGCTAGTGGAGGTGATGGAATTCTAGTTGAGCTATTCAAAATCCTGAAAGATGATGCTGTGAAAGTGTTGCACTCAATATGCCAGCAAATTTGGAAAACTCAGCAGTGGCCACAGGACTAGAAAAGGTCCGTTTTCATTCCAATGCCAAAGAAAGGCAATGCCAAAGAATGCTCAAACTACCACACAATTGCACTCATCTCACACGCTAGTAAAGTAATGCTCAAAATTCTCCAAGCCAGGCTTCAGTAATACATGAACCGTGAACTTCCTGATGTTCAAGCTGGTTTTAGGAAAGGCAGAGGAACCAGAGATCAAATTGCCAACATCCACTGGATCATTGAAAAAGCAAAAGAGTTCCAGAAAAACATCTACTTCTGCTTTATTGACTATGCCAAAGCCTTTGACTGTGTGGATCACAATAAACTGTGGAAAATTCTGAAAGAGATGGGAATACCAGACCACCTGACCTGCCTCTTGAGAAATTTGTATGCAGGTCAGGAAGCAACAGTTAGAACTGGACATGGAACAACAGACTGGTTCCAAATAGGAAAAAGAGTACATCAAGACTGTATATTATCACCCTGTTTATTTAACTTATATGCAGAGTACATCATGAGAAACGCTGGACTGGAAGAAACACAAGCTGGAATCAAGATTGCCAGGAGAAATATCAATAACCTCACATATGCAGATGACATGACCCTTATGGCAGAAAGTGAAGAGGAACTTAAAAGCCTCTTGATGAAAGTGAAAGTGGAGAGTGAAAAAGTAGGCTTAAAACTCAACATTCAGAAAACGAAGACCATGGCATCCGGTCCCATCACTTCATGGGAAATAGATGGGGAAACAGTGGAAACAGTGTCAGACTTTATTTTGGGGGGCTCCAAAATCACTGCAGATGGTGACTGCAGCCATGAAATTAAAAGATGCTTACTCCTTGGAAGGAAAGTTATGACCAACCTGGATAGCATATTCAAAAGCAGAGCCATTACTTTGCCAACAAAGGTCTGCCTAGTCAAGGCTATGGTTTTTCCTGTGGCCATGTATGGATGTGAGAGTTGGACTGTGAAGAAGGCTGAGTGCCGAAGAATTGATGCTTTTGAACTGTGGTGTTGGAGAAGACTCCTGAGAGACCCTTGGACTGCAAGGAGATCCAACCAGTCCATTCTGAAGGAGATCAGCCCTGGGATATCTTTGGAAGGAATGATGCTAAAGCTGAAACTCCAGTATTTTGGCCACCTCATGCAAAGAGTTGACTCATTGGAGAAGACTCTGATGCTGGGAGGGATTGGGGGCAGGAGGAGAAGGGGAGGCCAGCGGATGAGATGGCTGGATGGCATCACTGACTCAATGGATATGAGTCTGAGTGACCTCTGGGAGTTGGTGATGGACAGGGAGGCCTGGCGTGCTGCGATTCATGGGGTCTCGAAGAGTCGGACACAACTGAGTGACTGAACTGAACTGAGAGCCTTGTAGAGAACATTTCGTGCAAAGTAGGGAACACTTCATGCAAAGATGGGCACAATAAAGGACAGAAATGGTATGAACCTAACAGAAGCAGAAAATATTAAGAAGAGCTGGCAAGAATACACAGAAGTACTATACAAAAAACATCTTCATGACCCAGATAATCACAATGATGTGATCGCTCACCTAGAGCCAGACATCCTGGAGTGTGAAGTCAAGTGGGCCTTAGGAAGCATCACTACAAACAAAGCTAGTGGAGGTGATGGAATTCTAGCTGAACTATTTAAAATCCTAAAAGATGACGCGGTTAAAGTGCTGCACTCACTATGCCAGCATATTTGGAAAATTTAGCAGTGGCCACAGGACTTGAAATGGTCAGTTTTCTTTCCAATCCCAAAGAATGGCAATGCCAAAGAATGTGCAAACTACCACACAATTGTACTCATCTCACATGCTAGCAAAGTAATGCTCAAAATTCTCCAAGCCAGGCTTCAACAGTACATTAACCATGAACTTCCAGATGTTCAAGGTGGTTTTAGAAAAGGCAGAGGAACCAGAGATCAAATCACCAACACCCATTGGATCATCAAAAAAGCACAAGCATTCCAGAAAAACATCCACTTCTGCTTTATTGACTACGCCAAAGCCTTTGACTGTGTGGATCACAACAAACTGGAGAATTCTTAAAGAGATGGAAATACCAGACCACCTTACCTGCCTCCTGAGAAATCTGTATGCAGATCAAGAAGCAGCAGTTAGAATCGGACATGGAACAACAGACTGTTTCCAAATTGGGAAAGGAGTACATCAAGGCTATACATTGTCACCCTACTTATTTAACTTACATACAGCATCATACAAAATGCCAGGCTGGATGAAGCACAAGCTGGAATCAAGATTGCTGGGAGAAATATCAGTAACCTCAGATATGCAGAACACCACCCTTAAACGCTAA
Source organism: Tragelaphus eurycerus (assembly GCA_935064755.1). Lineage (NCBI taxonomy): Eukaryota > Metazoa > Chordata > Mammalia > Artiodactyla > Bovidae > Tragelaphus > Tragelaphus eurycerus. The sequence goes on along the minus strand of CAKXYN010000026.1, from coordinate 27,044,873 downwards.
GAAGAACTAAAGAGCCTCTTGATGAAAGTGAAAGAGGAGAGTGAAAAAGCTGGCTCAAAACTCAACATTAAAAAAACTAAGATCATGGCATCCAATCCCATCACTTTATAGCAAATAGAGGGGGAAACAATGGAAACAGTGACAGACTTTATTTTCTTGGGCTCCAAAATCACTGCAGATGGTGATTGCAGCCATGAAATTAAAAGAGGCTGGCTCCTTGAAAGAAAAGTTATGACCAACCTAGACAGCATATTAAAAAGCAGAGACATTACTTTGCCAAAGAAGGTCAGTCTAGTCGAAGCTATGGTTTTTCCAGTGGTCATGTATGGATGTGAGAGTTGCACTATAAAGAAAGCTGAGCGCTAAAGAATTGATGCTTTTGAACTGTGGTGTTGGAAAAGACTCTTGAGAGTCCCTTGTACTTCAAGGAAATAAAACCAGTCAATCTTAAAAGAAGTCAACCCTGAATATTCTTTGGAAGGACTGATGCTGAAGCTGAAACTCTAATACTTTGATCACCTGATGCGAAGAGCCAGCTCACTGGAAAAGATCCTGATGCTGGAGAAAAATAGAAGGCAGGAGGAGAAGGGGGCAACAGAGGATGAGACGGCTGGATGGCATCACCGACTCGATGGACATGAGTTTGAGCAAGCTCTGAGAGGTGGCGAAGGACAGGGAAGCTGGAGTCACAAAGCGTGGACAGGACTGAGTGACTGAACAGCAAGGTTGCGTTACTCACTGCTCTTTCAGGTGTGTGGTTAGTTTTAAGTGTCAGCTTGGCTCAGCCATAGTAACCACATATTTGGGCAAATATCAGCACAGATGTTGCTCTAAAGGTATTTTTAGATGAGATTTACATTTGAATTGGCAGACTTTAAGTAAAGCAGATTGTCCTCCAGAACGTGGGTGGTCTCACTCCCTCAGTTAAAGTCTTCAGAGAAAGATACTCAGATTCTCCTAGGAAGAAATTCTGCCTCCAAACGGACTGGAGACTAACTGCAGCACCAGCTCGTCCCTGACTATCCAGCCCGCTAATCTGACCTGACCTGCAGAATCAGACTCCACAGAACCACAGCCTTGTGGGCCAGTTTCTTCCCTATCTGTCTTTCTATCACCTATCTTGGATTTTTTTCCTCTGGAGAACCCTGACTAGTACAGCTGCTTTAGACTTTCTTTTCTCAGAATGTAAGCTATTTAAGTCAATGATCAGAACCATATCTTGTTAGTAGCGTATTAGGTGATTTGACATGTGACAGTTCATTGAGTGAAAGACTTTGGTCTATACGTCCATGTGTTTAAGGTCTATAGCACTGTCTGACACTCTAAGTATTTGTTAAATGAATGAATATCTTATAATTAGATGGCTGATTAATAGTAGTTGAGAGAATATGTAAATTGAAATGTTTAAACCTGTTGAGAGATGCCCAGATGAGCACAGCCATCCAGGCTGTTTGCAACAAATTTAGTGTCGATGATCTATGAAGTTTTAAAAGAAACCCAACATGGATTTTGACTTAATATTCTTTCCAAAAATAGATATTTACAGAAGATATTTACAGAAGATGAAGATATTAAAATTCAAAGTGGGTAGTTGTAAGGAAAATATTTTCTGTGCACAAACATAGTAAATCTACAATATTTCTTATTAATAAGAGATTTTAAATATTAAAAATATAATTTCAATACAAATATGAATAGATTTGTAACTTTTTTATTTCTTATCCAAAATTGTGACTATTCAGAATATACTATTGGCATCTTGAAACTGACACTGTAGAAAGTATTCCCATTACTTTTCAGCACTCAAAAGGAGAAGTAGAGAAGGAATCCTAGGGGACTGTATTATAGTTTAGTCACATATAGCACTCAGAATATGAAGAGTAAATCTCATAAGTAAGTATTTGTAAAACCCAAATGAACTCTTAGGTTGTGTTTTGATGTGATACTTTCTTTTCACATTAACAGACTTTCACATGCAGCTGCAGCAGAGAGGAGATGCATCCCATTTGGTAGGTGAGGTACCCAACAGAAAGAGAAATAGGTTTACAACTTTCACCCATTACTGCAGAGAGAGAATTTGTGGTGACTCTCACATAAATTAAGATATATCAAGTAATGTTCAACTCTTAAAGAAAATTGGAAGTCTCTATATCATTTATATGTGATCCTGTATAGGACGTGCATAGGAAGCCCCTTGGGAAAAAGCTATGACAAACCTAGATGGTGTATTAAAAAGCAGAGACATTACTTTGTCAACAAAGGTCCATATAGTCAAAGCTATGGTTTTTCCAGTAGTCATGTATGGATGTATGGAGTCACATATGGAGGAAGAAATGGCAACCCACTCCAGTATTCTTACCTGGAGAATCCCATGGACAGAAGCCTGGCTGACTACAGTCTATGGGGTTGCAAGAGTCGAACATGAGTTAGCAACTAAACCACCACCATGTGTGAATGTGAGAGTTGGACCATAAAGAAGGCTGAGCACCAAAGCATTGATACTTTTGAACTGTGGTGTTGGAGAAGACTCTTGAGAGTCCCTTGGACTGCAAGGAGATCCAACCAGTCCATCCTAAAGGAGATCAGTCCTGAGTGTTCATTGGAAGGACTGATGCTGAAGCTGAGGCTCCAGTACTTTGACCACCTAATGTGAAAAGCTGACTTATTGTAAAAGACCTTGATTCTCAGAAAGATTGAAGGTGGGAAGAGAAAGGGATGAGAGGATGAAATGGTTGGATGGCATCACCGACTCAATGGACATGAGTTTGAGCAAGCTCCAGGAGTTGTTGATTGACAGGGAAGCCTGGCCTGCTGCAGTCCATGGGGTTGCAAAGAGTCAGACACAACTGAGTGACTGAACAATAATGATAGGAAATGTGCTTCCTGAATCTCCAAAATTCTTACTTATCTGCACATAAACTTACTTGCTTATGTGCAAGCAGTAATTCACTACCTATTTGAATATTGTGCTAAAACTGTTAAAGCTTATAAGAAGTAGCCTCTTTGTAACCGTGACAACTTCTCTTTGATAGGATTTCTTTGTTTAAATTAGAAAATAGTAGGCATGGACTATTATGCAGTTGTCAGACTTAAAACTAAAATCACATATTGTGCATCAAGTGAATTAGGAGGAAACGTTGCCAGATATCTATAATTTCTCCATCCCCCAGCAAGCCTCATAATTTTGTAGTTCTTTCAGCTTCAGAGGGAATGAGTAATTCTTAAATTCATAAATCTATAAGAGGAATGTAGAGGAGAAGGTCTTACAATCGTTAAAAATGAAAAGTTTAAATATTATACCAAGATTAAGTTATAATGGAAAAACTAATAAATGTGACAAAGAAACTAGTGACTTGCACTTGATATAAGAAAAATATGAGAAAAAGTGCAGCCTATATGCACTATATGCAGAGAAGGCAATGGCACCCCACTCCAGTACTCTTGCCTGGAAAATCCCATGGGCGGAGGAGCCTGGTGGGCTGCAGTCCATGGGGTTGCTAAGAGTCAGACACGACTGAGAGACTTCACTTTCACTTTTCACTTTCATGCTTTGGAGGAGGAAATGGCAACCCACTCCAGTGTTCTTGCCTGGAGAATCCCAGGGACGGGGAAGCCTGGTGGGCTGCTGTCTATAGGGTCACACAAAGTCGGACACGACTGAAGTGACTTAGCAGCAGTAGCAGCACCAGCCTATATGACAGTCAAAGATGTAAAATTAATAATTTAAGAATCTTTACAAATGAGTAAAACAATATGATGAGTAAGATAAAAAATGGCAGCAAATATGAATGAATAATTAGAAAAAGAAACACTGATCAGTGAACATGAAAAAAAGTGCCACCTTTATTTCAATCAAATAAGTTGCATTTGAGCTAATAATATATTATTTTATAACTTTCAGATTGGCAAAGACTAAAGAGTAAGACAATACCCAGAGCTGATGGTGATCTGATGAAACAGGTACTCTATTAATGGGGTGTATATGTTACATTGATAGTCATTATGGACGATATCAATAACCTCAGATATGCAGATGACACCACCTTTATGGCAGAAAGCAAAGAGGACCTAAAAAGCCTCTTGATGAAAGTGAAAGAAGAGAGTGAAAAAGTTGGCTTAAAGCTCAACATTCAAAAAACTAAGATCATGGCATCCAGTCCCATCACTTCATGGCAAATAGATGGGGAAACAGTGGAGACAGTTACAGACTTTATTTTCTTGGGCTCCAGAATCACTGTGGGTACTGATTTCAGCCATGAAATTAAAAAACGCTTGCTCCTTGGAAGAAAAACTATGACAAACCTAGACAGTGTATTAAAAAGCAGAGACATTATTTTGCCAACAAAGTTCGGTCTAGTCAAAGCTATGGCTTTTCCAGTAGTCACATATGGATGTGAGAGTTGGGCCATAAAGAAGACTGAGTGCCAAAGACTTGACACTTTGAAACTGTGGTGTTGCAGAAGACTCTTGAGAATGCCTTAGACAGCAAAGAGATTGAACCAGTCCATCTTAAAGGAAATCAGTCCTGAATATTCATTGGAGGAACTGATGTTGAAGCTGAATCTCCAATACTTTTGCCACCTGATGCGAAGAACTGACTCATTTGAAAAGACCCTGATGCTGGGAAAGATTGAAGGCAGGAGGAGAAGGGGATGACAGAGGATGAGATGGTTGGATGGCATCACCTACTCGATGGACATGAGTTTGAGCAAGCTCCAGGAGATATTGAAGGACAGGGAGGCCTGGCCTGCTGCAGTCTGGGGGTTGCAAAGAGTCAGACACGACTGAGCAACTGAACAGCAACACATGGAAGATAAACTTGCAACATTCTTGTTTATTGAGATGTAATTATAATATAACATCTACTATTTTATTTATTATCCTAAAATTTCTTATTGCTGGAAGACTAGATCCCTAGACTTGCTAACTGTCAGGCAGAGTAGAGTGAGGACAGAGAGCACCCTGACGAGCCGAGTCTGTGAGCCTGAGTGAGCACCGAATGCTGCAGCTGGGTCTTTTTTCACTTGGCTCTCAGCTGTGTTCTGTATAGTTGAGGTTTTGGTCAAGAACTTAGATAAATTGTTCTGGTTTTCTACAGTTTATAGAGAAAGACAATATTTGTGTCTCCTTTGATTTATAGAATCTCAGGTCAGATATACTTTCCAGACTTAATTCCATTCTTAAAATCTAAAATTCACACTTTTAAAGTGTACAGTTCAGTCAGCTTTAGTATATTTGCATGGTTTTGCAACTGTCAGCACTTCTAATCAGGCAGGTTTTCATCACCACCCCCAGAGAAATTCCTAAGCTTCAGCACACACCCTCCACTCCCTCCCCAACCTCCAGCTCCTGGAACCACTGTTCTGCTTTCTGTCTCTGTGGGTCTGCCTTTTCTGGACGAGGAAAATGGAATCACGGAATATGTGGTCCTTTGTGTCTGACTTCTCAGCATAAAGGTTTCACGGTCTGTCTGTATAGTATGTCAGGACTTTCTTCTTTTGTCTAGCTGTATTAAAATTCCATTATATGAATAGACAGCATTTTATTTATCCATCCATCTCTTGATGGTCATTTGAGTTGTTTTTACATTTTGGCAGTTGTGTAAGATCCCCTGGAGAAGGGAAAGGCTGCCCACTCCAACATTCTGGCCTGGAGAGTTCCAGTCCATGGGGTCACAAAGAGTCGGACACGACTGAGCAACTTCCACGTCCACTTACAGAGCTATGAGGCTTCCCACGTGACACCCGTGGTAAAGAACCTGCTGCTCACACAGGAGATGAAAGAGACATGGGTTCAATCCCTGGGTCGGGAAGATTCCCTGGAGTGGGAAATGGCAACCCACCCTGGTACTCTTGCCTGGAAAATTCCATGGGCAGAGGAGCCTGGTGGGCTACAGTCCCTGATGTTGCAAAGAGTTGGACACGGAAGCACCTGAGCACACATAGAGCTATAATGCACAAATTCCTGCTTGAATTCCTGCTTTTGGCTCTTCAGAGTATATCTTTCAGTGCTTTGAATATGTCGTCTCACTGTTTCGTGGCCGATATGGTTTCTGATGAAAAATCAGCTTTACTATTATTGAGTATACATTGTTCACAATGAGTCCCTTCTGTCCTGCTGCCTCCAATATTCTCTGTGACTTTTGATAGTTTTACCTTTTTAGGTGTATATCACCTCAAGTTTTTCTTTCTTGGAATTTATTTGTGCTTTATAGATGTGTAGACTAATGTTTTCCATCAAATTTGGGATGTTTGGGACATTACTTCCTTAAATTTTCTCTCTACCCCTTTCTGTCTCGCCTCTCCTTGAGGCTTCTATCGTGTATATGTTGAGGTTTATTTTTCTTTCTGTTTCCTTGTTTTTCTCACTTGAGTGAGTGAGACTAGATCGTCTCACTTGACTATCTTCAAGTTTTCTGTCTCTTTCTCCTGCCAGCCCGAACTGTTGTTGAGTGCCTGCGTTGAATTTTTCCATTTTAGTCCTATTTCTCAACTTTAGAAGTTCTCTTTGGTACTATTGTATAACTATGATCTGTTATTAATATTATCTATTTGGTGTAACCTCACTCTTACGCTCTTCTTTAGTTCTTTGGACTCCAAGCCAGGCATAATATTAGTTTCTAGACATAGTCACTGTAACTAATTTAATGTCTTTGCCTGTTGAATTTAATGTCTCAGATTACTCAGGGAGAATTTATATTGGCAATTCTTTTCTGTTTTGAGCCAAACTTTCCTGTTTTTGGATATCCCAAAATTCTTGTTGAAAACTATTTTTGTTGTTTTTTTTTCCTAACAAAAGATGGCAGTTCGGGCAGTGAGACCATCCCACTGCTCCAAAGGAGTCCTGGTTTTGCTTGTTGTTACTGTGGAGTTTGGCTTTCCTAAATTCATCATGTGGGCTTCTCTTGTGGCTCAGCTGGTAAAGAATCCGCCTGCAATGCGGGAGACCTGGGTTCCATCCCTGAGTTTGGAAGATCCCCTGGTGAAGGGAACAGCTACCCTTTCCAGTATTCTGGCCCGGAGAATTCCCTGAACAAAGGAGCCTGGCAGGCTACAGTCCATGGGGTCGCAAAGAGTCAGACATGCCCAAGCGACTTCCACTTGCAAATTCATTACATAAGTGTATTCTCTGTTACATGTGGGCACTGACATCTCTGGTCACTTGCCTTGGTTGCTGCTAATGACAGAACTGAAATTTCCCGGACAGTCTCGAGCAGTAGGTCTCCCGGCGTTTTCTGTGGGCCTTGTGGGTGCTGTGCTGATGCCTTGGCAGGCGGATTACAACACGGGCTCACCCATCACCTCCTGCCCTCGGAGGAGGTGGCCATGAAGTGAGAGAACTGGGCCTGCCCAGGCCTTTCCTGGGCATTGTGTGGGTGTCGTGCTGTATTCCCAGGATGTGTTGGAGCTTTCCAAAGCCCCTGTGGACACATTATTCCTTAGACTTTCCTTCTGTTGTTTTGGTCATTCTCTTGTTTGCCCCAAATGCTATTGCTGCTCCGTGTGGCTGTTATATTAAATAATTGCCACTGACTTTTTCCAACAAACACCCCAGGGAAGGACTGTTTACACTGAGCTCTGAGTCAGGTCAAATAAAGACAAGTCCTTGAGCGGAGGTTTCCAGAGAACTGCCAGGCTTGCCAAATAGTGTGCTGATCTGAGCACAGGGTCTGGGGAGCTTCAAAGACTTCTGGGCCCTCTGGTAGCTACATAGCTGCCCTCACTGTGAGGCTGGAGGTTTCAACATCACGGCCAAGCTGGGGCAGGAGGGCCAGAATGGGGAATGTTACAGTGCCACGAAGATCTCATCAAGACGCAGCCATTTTTCTTGAATAAAAATTCCTTGTTGGTGCACTGGGATGATCCTGAAGGATGGGATGGGGAGGGAGGTGGGAGGGGGGTTCAGAATGGGGAACACATGGACACCCATGGCTGACTCATGTTAATGTATGGCAAAAACCACTACAACACTGTAAATTAATTAGCCTCCAATTAAAATAAATTAATTACTTTTTAAAAATTCCTTTTGTTGTTGCAAGTCTCTGGTTAATTTCTAAACTGTTGAAAAACTTTATTTTGACAATTTTGCCAGTATTCTCATTGTTTTTATGGAAGAACAGATTTTCAAGGCCTTTACTCCACCATTCTGGGAGCATTGTTTAATCCACACATGTAAATTTTAAAATAATGCATACTTACCTAGTGAAACGACTGAGCGACTTCACTTTCACTTTTCACTTTCATGCATTGGAGAAGGAAATGGCAACCCACTCCAGTGTTCTTGCCTGGAGAATCCCAGGGACAGGGGAGCCTGATGGGCTGCCATCTCGGGTCACAAAGAGTCGGACACGACTGAAGTGACTTAGCAGCAGCAGCACCTAGTGAAAAGTGGTTAACTACTACAATGTGTGTAGTTAGGACCACTAAACTTGTAGAAAAGTAGCAAAAACAGAAGTCCTGAAGAAGGAGGAAAACAAAGGAGATATCAACTGGATGAACACTCCCTCCCCACGCTGAGACTCATCACTCAGGTTGTAAGAGTGAGTCCCAAGATGCAAGCCAGGCATGTATGGCAGACTGCCCAGGGCCCATGTGCAGCCAGCGCCAGAGGTGTGGGGAGCAGCACCTCCTGATAGAAATGTTTAGTAGCTTTGTTTGTTTGAGATATCATAGCTAAAGCTGCATTTAAAAAACAGAATTTGTTTTGGGAAAACATGAAAACTGAAATGCATTGTCTATCAGGAGTCTGGCGACTTCAGAGTATGAAATTGCACCAACACTAGTATGTTACCAGTCTCTCTGTCATCCTACTTTAATGTGGTTTCCTTTACCCTCCATCTAAGAACATGACATGAATTACCCTCTTCACTGAGGTGTAAGAGGGTAAAGTGATGTAAAAAGTGATTTTCTCATCGAGAAGTCATGGGGCACAGCATCCCGCACTTCTCCCAAGTGCTGGGGCCAGTCAGCACCTCTGTGTCTGCAGAAAGAGGGGTCAGTTTTATTGGGACTGGAGGTGAAGAGAAAGAGCCAATTTAAAACTCCTACAGCTGACAGATGATGGTGGAAAATGCACCTCTCTGAAGACTTACTTCCAGGAGATTATTTTCACCCTGGAGGTGGAATCAGAGACAGAGGCCCTTGTGCTGGTCACAGAAGCTAGAGCCCCAACCCCCTGAAACACATGCTCACCCCAGAGGGGTCCCCACTTCCCAGGCTTTCCCAGCCCCTGGGTGGTGGGGTTGGGCACGAGGAGCACACAATCTGTGAGGGCCCGCGGGCCCCAATCAACCTCCTGAGAGCACAGACGGCGGCTTGCTTGTGGTCCCTCCGGAACAATCAGCAGGTCCCCCAGGGCTGTCAGCCACTAGCAGTGTCAGATGCCTGACAGAGTGACTTCAAGTGGACCACAGATCATGAACTTTTTCTAAGGTTTAAAACCATGGATCTCCAGGAATGTCTTGGTAATTAAATAGAAAATAGGATGTAGACGTCTGTGGGCTTTCATGTCCTCATCTTCTCCAAAGAAGGGTGAATCAGGGACAGACCAGGGGTCCATGCACAGCTATCCGTGACTAAAGAAGCCTTCTTGTCCCCCCAGAACAGGACTATTCCAATAGCAACAGCCCAAACCAGTTTGGGGCTTCTGGGATAACACGGGCCTGATACCACCTTGAGTGACAGAGACTTCCTTCATCAACAGTTAGACTTCTGCAGACAATGGGTCCACTTCCACCTTTGCATTTCGGACCAGGGACACTCTCAACTGCTGGTCCATCGGTACCGCTGCGCACGCAGACAGGAACCGCTCCTCGGAAAGTACAGGTTTGCAGGTTGGAAAATGCAGCCTGTATTTCATCCCTGCTCACTTCAAAGATGAAAAGACCAGTGCGACACCTGGAGGCCCCATGATGTTACGTTTAGGTCTTTCATTTCCATGCACCTTCAACTCTCCATGGAAATGGTTCTGCAAAAAGCCAATCTCCCCACTTAAAATTCTTTGCGATGCAGGGATAATAGTTTTCCTTTTTTGTTCTTCAGAGAGAATAATTCTACCCTTGGCCAGTTCAAGGGTAAAAATTTCCTCCAAAGATGCCAGCTATTAGCTTTTTGAGTCCAGATTGACTTTGAATTCAGTCTATTCTCAGACATACATCAACTTAGTATTAATAGTAGAAAACAATTCTGAGCTCTTGTGCAAACATTGCTCCTGAGTTGTGTACCCAGGTCTAACTGACTAAGGACTACTAAATCCAAGGAGAATCACATCTTTTAAATGTCTGAAAAAGATTGTTAATGTCTTAACCATTGATAATTACACTCAGCCTCCTTTGAAGCAAAGATACTGAACACAGAGAAGAAAAGTCATACTTCAAGGTCATCAGATCAGATCAGATCAGTCGCTCAGTCGTGTCTGACTCTTTGCGACCCCATGAATCACAGGGTGCCAGGCCTCCCTGTCCATCACCAACTCCCGGAGGTCACTCAGACTCACATCCATTGAGTCAGTGATGCCATCCAGCCATCTCATCCTCTGTCGTCCCCTTCTCCTCCTGCCCCCAATCCCTCCCAGCATCAGAGTCTTCTCCAATGAGTCAACTCTTTGCATGAGGTGGCCAAAATACTGGAGTTTCAGCTTTAGCATCATTCCTTCCAAAGAAATCCCAGGGCTGATCTCCTTCAGAATGGACTGGTTGGATCTCCTTGCAGTCCAAGGGACTCTCAAGAGTCTTCTCCAACTTCAAGGTCATACTTCATCTTTATTGCTTTCCATTAACTGGTCCAAGAAAGTGTCTCAAGGTCAATCTAATCTTTAGATTGAAAACAGACCCCTGGGGACAAAATGGCAATTTAAGTTGTATATTAAATATTATCTCATGGTGGATCTAAGTCCCACATTGCATATGCCCTTGCAGATAGTAATTATGTCACCAAAAGATGACACTTTCCTCACACAAACTGATACAAATCCTGTGTTGAAACCACTTCTTGTCTGCACCCTGTTGATTCAAGGCCCCTCGAAGTGTGGCCCAAGTCCTCTCACTGCCACCTGGCTCCCTCTGGCCAGGTAAGCCCACTGGCTCCTGGAGAGTGCCCTCCAATCTTCCTGAGGCAAGGGGTCTCCAGGTCCACCATCTGAAGTCACTGCTTCTCCTTTCTTCACCCCTAGTTCTAATTCCTAAAACTAGGCAGTCATGTTCAGCACAAGGATTTTAGGGTCTATTCTTCAAGGCTCATGTCGGTTCCAGCTTCATTTGAGGAAATGGGAAGAAACCAATTTTATCCAGTTTTCAAGGGTGTGGTTGGGGGTGAGAGGTGAAAATAGTGGGAGAGACCATCCAATGAGTTCTGGGGATAGAGGAAAGGTGGAAACTGAGGATAAGGCAGGTGTGAAGGAACTTCAAGTCCAGCAGGACCTCTGAACTCAGGCAGAAGCTGTGAACCCAAGCATAAACTCCTAACCCAGCAGAACCTCAGCTCAACTTAGCCCTTACTGGGCACATTTAGAGGTCTTGAACAGGAGTGTGGCATGCAGATAGAATAATTCTTGATTTCTCAACGATGCAGCACTGACCCCTGACTTAACTAGACTGGAGCCAAGGGCCTGGGATGGCAAATACAGAGGCCAGAACTAAGAGAGGCTAACGCACAATGAGAACATGGTCAGCCTGTTAGAAAACACTTGTTCAGAACAGCTGCCTTTAACTGACGTTTGCATGTCTCCATCCATGATTATTTTAGTTAAGAAATTAGAAAGAATTTCTGTTGGTTCTGAGAGACATGAGAATACTTTGCTCAAGGCAGCTGTGAACTTTCTCTGTCTGCCTGTAGTTTCCTGGGCAACAGAGCAGTAACACCAGCTAAACTTGGATCATGTTGATTGTTACCCAGAGCAGCCAGAATTAGACGGAGGCCAACAGGGATACAAGCTGTAGGCTGAGGAGTAGCCAAGGTTGACATCAGAAGAGCATCGCCAGGCATGACATCCAGGGGCCGGGGGACATGTAAATGGGGGAGCTCGGAGCCCAGACCCACTGCACAAACGCAGAGCAGAAAGCTCAGTCCAGACGCTTCTGCAGCAGATGATAGTGATCAAGCTAAATCCAGTTGACCAGAGCTGAGATTGGGATGCACAGAGCTGAGAAGTCTGGCAGTGTGAAAGATTGTGGGTGACGACGAAATCAAGACTCGGTCTGTCTGTCCCCTGTTCTCTTCTGCTGTCTTAGCTCCACCCTCAGCTCAGGCTCACAGACGCTCTCTGAACACCTGTGCCAGAAACTAGGAGTGTCCCCTGGCCTGTGGGTCAGTTTAGAGCCAGGAGGGAGGTCTCCTGGGTGCCCCAGCACCATGTGCCCCCAGCCAGGGGGATGCAACTCTTGAATTGCAAGAGCTGGGTCCCCTCAGTCCTGGAAAATGCAGAGAATAGATGTTTTGCCAAAGACAGTCAGGGTCTGACACCCTCGAAAGGGATGAATGCTAGTCAGTCAAAAAGAAGAGAATGCCCACAACAGGAAAAGTGGTCCCTGTGGCGAATACAGTTACCAGTGGTGTCAGCTCAGGCCTCAGGCAAAGAGCCCCGTGCTCCAGGTCCGGAGGGTGCTGGAGATTTCAGAGAAGAGGGAGACCCTTGTCCTTCAGGCTTCCTGTGGCTGCAAGGAGAGCGAGAAGCCAAGTCACAGCCTCCCCAGTCTCCTGTCCCTTCCAGCCCTCTGGTTTTTCTACCCTGGCCCATCTGTAAAATAGATTTAAACCAAACTCATCATACTTTCTCGGGGCCAAATTAATTAATCTTTTCTTCTGGGATCAACATCTAGAAACATGCAAAAACTGGAGAGGTGGACTGTTAAAGTTCACTTGTAGCCCCTTTTGATGTCTTTTAAAACACATACTTAGAATAAAGCTTTTTTCTATCAACAATGTTTTGCTGCCAAATCATAGTATATAGTTTAATCTTAATATCACTTACGTTCACTTACATTCTGAAAAACTAAGTAAACAAGCTTGGAAAATTTATTCTGAGTGAGTCCAGAGTCACTGAATTCTCTTAATACCATTCAAATTTTGGAGCGGAGGCCCTAATTTTCCTTCCTTTTGTTCACTATTTTATAGTAATAAAATATTAAACTGACATTTAGAGCTACACATGTAAAAGCAGAAACAGCGCACCTCTCCAGGGAGAGGTCAGGAGTGTTAGCTTTGTGGTGAAGCCAGTGAGGCTCGGCAGGACGTTGAGCTCTGGGTGCCCAGTGAGGGCACAGAGTGGCCAGCAGTAAGGGAGTTAGGGCATTAAAGGGAAGACGCGGGGAAATACGGTATTTGAATTTCCACAATGTGGAAGGAGGACTGTGTCTATTCTAGAGGCCCCAGGGTTAAATTAGGGCCGTTAAGAGAAAATGCAAGGAATTTTGGCTCACTCAGAACTATTAAAAAGGGTCACCTCTGGTTGAAAGGCATCAGGTGTTTCTCAGCACAGACGTGTTCCAGAGGAACCTGGATGGGCACGGAGCAGTTCTGATTCCTCTGCTGTATGAAACTGTCCTCCCCTGTGCGGGGGACCCTGTCCTTCTAAAGGACTTACTTGGCCAACCAGACCCAAACTCTGTTTCTCCACAAGCTCCTTCCCACCATAATTCAAGTTTCTCTCACCCTAAAAACAAACAGAAACCCAAACCCTGATGTTGCTCAGGCCTCACGTCTCCTCCAGCTGCTGATACTCCCACCAAGGGTCATGAAAACATCCTCCAGACTCAGTCTGCATTACGGCATCGTGAATGCACCACCCGGACCGCTCGGCCTGGCCTGTGTTTGTACCCCTCCTTTGAGTCCGACCTTGCCAGGGTCGTGGAGGACGGTTTCATGCTGGCAAATCCAGTGGACACACCTCGGTCCCCGGGGTGAATGAACTCCTGGCAGCTTCCACAGCCCCGCACCCTGCTGGTGTGCTCACCGCTTGCCTGACCAGGACTCCGGGTCTCCACTGTCACCTCTTCCCGCTTTAGAGCAGAGAAATGAGCATCTTCAGGAGCATCCCCAGGAGTCTGGATGTCAGGAATGCAGGACCCTCGGAGAAGCGCCGCCTCAAGCAGTGCTGCCCGGCCTCTGTCCTGACCCTGCTCAGTGACAGAGCCCACTCACTCATCCCAGAACTGCTGTTAGTCACCCGTTCCACTGTGTGCAGCCTGGGATGCTCCTCTCACCTGGCTGTTTCTCCCCACCCCTGACAGCACGGTCTTCTCACCAGGACGGCTGCATGGTCCCATCTAGTACCCCTTCCCCAAGGCCCCTATTTCCCTGCACAGAGTCCACATTCTCGGCCTTGTCCCCAGGCCCCTCCCCCTTCTCCCCCTCACCCACATCCCAGCTTCACGGCTGCTTCCAGCTCTCAGATCCCCCTCCTCCTCCGGGCTGCAGCAGGGTCCTGCTGCTGTCTGCAACAATCTTGTCTAAGTCCCTATCGTCACTTAGGTCTCATCTTAATGCTGGCTCTTCTAGAAGGCTTTCCCCAGACCTCAGGTCCTGAGTTTGCTATTTATCCTCCCTGATTAACTGCAAACCCTTTGAGGATTTAGCTGTCTGTATTCTCATGACAGAATTTGTAGTATAGATTCAAATTTCAGAGGCTCTTTGGGGATCAAATACAGGAAAAACACAAGTGTTTGTAATTGTCTGATGTGGCCTTGGGCAAGTGCGAGTCTGTGCGGCTCCATCCTTGTTCCATCCAGATACACAGACCATCGGATGACATCTGGGTAGCCAGCAGCACCTCCAGGACCTCAGGGAGCATTGAAAGGCCTGGGAGCACAAATCTTTTACTCTGGATTCCCTCAAGTCACTGCATGTCAGAATCCCCGTAACCCTTAAAGAAAGACATTAGTAAGAAAACTGGAATTGAATTCAGTCCCTTAGAGGTGATGGCCTGACTGGAAGTGCCTTAAAGACACTCTGTAAGGAAGTCCCTTAAAGAGAGAAAATTTATCATAAACCCACAGGAGTGGTGGCCTGTGGTGCCCAGCTCCCTGGAGCCTTTACTTTGCATCATCTTTCTGTACAACAGGCCGGGGATGCCAGCATCCCTGGCTGGACAGGTGACCCTCTGCAAGTGCCCTGAGGTCTTTATGTGCAAATGTGGCCTGTCTGCTATCGGTGGTGCGGTCACGCGAGGCTCGCGGCCCTGAGAGCTGGGAGCCCCGGGGGCCTCCCCCGGTAGCAGACATGAGCACAGCACACACATCCCAGCCTGCGGGCGGATGAGGATGAACTCCACACAGTTTGTCCCTAGGCCTGGTTCCCAAGGACATCCAAGGAGAAGTGTGCTGCTGGTCGGGCACTTTATGAGAAGAGGTACTCAGAGAAGGGACATTAATAAACTTGTTGGAATGGGTGTGGGGGCTGCTTTCAAACTGTCATTTTTAAAAAGCAGACGTCTAAACCAGTGCAGTTCAATGGAGAAAATGCTGGCCTGGTTGCTGGCCCCTGCTTTGACGCAGGTTGTGTGACATTAGAAAGTTTCTTGGCCTCTCTGTCCCCAAACCTGTGCAAGAAGGAAGCTTGCTCTCACCAGGGCGCCTCCCAGCTCTAAAAAAAAGGAGGCAGTCTTTCCCGCCTTCCATACACAGGAATTCTAGAACCATTCTTTTAAAACTCTTACACTAAGTGTGCTTCTTTACCTTTTTCTTGCCTATCACCTTTGAACACACATAAAAGCCAGATCCAAATCCTGACATTGCTGAAGATCTAATTACAGATTCTTGTTCCAGTTTTGTAGTTCGCTGCAAAAACAAGCATTTAGGAAGGATAAAATAACCCTCAGATCGTCCCAGCTCCCTCCAGCCTCCCAGGCTTTCTCCCGGGGTGTGTTGGTAGGAGGGTATGGAGCCAGTCTTCAGGGCACAATGGGGGTTACAGGAGTTATTGAACTTGTGTTGCAGCTGTGGCTGCCCCCAGCTTCAGCACAGATGGCTTCTGTGTTTCCTCCTGTTGTGTTTGATGCGCTTGTTTGAAGGACCAAATGATTGCCAGTCCTCTCAAAGGTCAGATTTATGAATAATATTACTTAATGCTTGTACACAGATGACACCAGCCTTATGGCAGAAAGTGAAGAGGAACTAAAAAGCCTCTTGATGCAAGTGAAAGAGGAGAGTGAAAAAGTTGGCATAAAACTCAACATTCAGAAAACTAAGATCATGGCATCCAGTCCCATCACTTCATGGTAAATAGATGGGGAAACAATGGAAACAGTGACAGACTTTATTTTCTTGGGCTGCAAAATCACTGCAGATGGTGATTGCAGCCATGATATTAAAAGACCCTTGCTTCTTGGAAGAAAAGCTATGACAAACCTAGACAGCATATTAAAAAGCAGAGACACCACTTTGCTGACAAAGGTCTATCTAGTCAAAGCTATGGTTTTTCCAGTAGTCATATGAATGTGAGAGTTGGACCATAAAGAAAGCTGAGCATCAAAGAATTGATGCTTTTGAACTGTGGTGTTGGAGAAGACTCTTGAGAGTCCCTTGAACAGCAATATCCAACTAGTCCAGCCTAAAGGAAATCAGTCCTGAATATTCATTGAAAGGACTTATGCTGAAGCTGAAGCTCCAATACTTAGGTCACCTGATGTGAAGAGCTGCCTCATTGGAAAAGACCCTGATGCTGGGAAAGATTGAAGGCAGGAGGAGAAAGGGATGACAGAGGATGAGATGGTTGGATGGGCATCACCAACTCAATGGGCATGAGTTTGGATAAACTCTGGGAGTTGGTGATGGACAGGGAGGCCTGGCGTGCTGCAGTCCATGGGGTTGCAAAGAGTCGGACACAACTGAGTGACTGAACTGACTGTATAATGGACACAGTGGTGCGAACTTGAAATTTGTATAGAGGGCTTCTCTCCCCTCTCACACGGCCCTCCAGGACCCCCGGCGGCCCTCCCACCCTGCCTGGCCCAGCTGCTCCTCTGTGGCACAGGGCTCTCTGCAGCCACTCTGGGTCCCCTTCACCACTCTCATCTGCCCCCTCTCCACCAGAGACCTGAGCACTGTGACCGTGGTCTATCCTGCTGACCCTGAGGGGGCTGTGGCCACCCCGGCTGGGTCCTCCAGCCACTGGCCTGTCAAGAAATACAGTGTGAAGTGTTTCAGCGAGGTTCCAGTCAGTCAGCGTAAGTCAGGGGCCAAAATGCTTCTTCTTACATCTCTGGTAATTCTCGGCAAGCAGTTTATTTTCATGTCGTCTGCCTCTCTCTTAAAAGTCAGGTAAACATTATTCCTTTAAAATAAAATTCACACAGGTTGGACTCATAAGCCGGAAGTTCCCTGAAGTGTTTTATAGCTAAATTGTTAGATATTAGGCCTGGCTCCCTTATTGGCACCCAAAGGATATTTTCCAAGTTCTTAAGTCTTGCATCAAGAGGTCCAGATTGTGGACCTGCTCACCGTACAGGACTGTTGACACAGATATGTGCTCAGGGCTCAGGGCTCACCATGGGGACCCGCAAGTGCTTCCCAACCAACCTGTGGGAGACTTGATTATATTCTTGGTTTCCAAGACATTCAGAGCAACACTGTTATAAAAGACAATGAAAACAAATTACCAGAAAAGTCAAAAGCATACACAAGCAAGTCCAGGTTTTTATCAGCTAGAAGAGGCATAAAGTAATATTGCAATCAACCTAATCAGAGAAAGTTTAGTGTAGATAAACTACCAAAAATATACAAGTAGTTCACTGCAAAGTGGACACACTTATACACGTATAACTCTCTGTCATTTCACAACCAAAGCTAAACAAAAATTTATGATAAGGCAATTGTCCATGAGCATGCTTGGAAAGGATGCTGCAACACCAACATTTAAAGCCTTTCACGTGAATAAAAAGGCTTTTGCCTTGTTTATCTAACCTAAGCACTGAGGAACGTGGGAAGTGAACGCGGGAAGAAGTGAACGCGGGAAGTGAACACCGTAACTGCCGTCGAGCTTGGCCTTTAGAAACACTGAAGCGGTCTGACAGGGGTGCGGATGGTGCGTGAAGAGACGCAGGTCGTCCCAGCAGGCCTAGGCTGTTCCTCCTAACCTACCCACAGCAACGCAGGCCCCTCGGCAGCGGCGGCACCGGCCATACCCTCTGCAAACCTGCCACTCTCCACACGGTCCACACGAGGCTGAGATGCAGCCGGCCGAGTTGAGGCCCTGCCGCTCGGAGCCGCATCCCGGAGGTCCCCATCTGGCCAAGGAGGCGTGTGACCGCACCTGGGCAGAGACGGGGGCCCGCAGCCACTGGCTCCGAAGTCTTCGCCCAGCCTCTGCCTTCCTCTGTCCGTGCGACTTGGAGACTAAACCACCACCATTAGTGACAGAGGGCATTTCTCTGTAGAGTACTCGAGAGTGTCATGTTTAGACTAAAATTTCCACATGAACTATTCGTGGAAACCCATGTCTATCACAGAAGTGCTATGAGGGAGCAGGCTGTGTGAATTTTTCTACTGATTTATTACCTTATGAAAGTTTCCAGAAAATACACTGTGAAAGTACCGTTTCCTAGTCTCGTTAAAGCAAACCCTGGGCAAGCAGCCAAGATGAAAACCTTTAACCTCTTCAAGGATTTCATAGCCACCTACACCCCAAGGTGCAAGGCAGAGAACTCGTGTCTCTGCAGGTGGAACCTGCAACTTTAAGTCCTCCCAAAAGGAGATAAAGTTGTTTAGAAAAACAGCTTCTCAGGAATTTGACCAGAGTGAGCATGTGTCTCAGCAAAACATCAGAGCCAAGTTTACACTCACCTCACACTGTCCTGCTCACACTTCTCTGTTTTTCACTGTTTTCCCACTTTTCAGTGAACTTTCCCCTGCTTGACTACTTCAATCACATGGTCACTTTTTCCTGTGTTTTTTTTTTTTTTTCCTTCTAATTGAACCTTCAGTTTCTAATATATTCTCATTATTGTTTATGCAATGCCTTCTTTTTAAAATTAATTTACTTAAATAATTTAGCAAACATCCAGAAAAGTACTACCCAAAATAAAAATGAAGACTTTATAAAACTACTACCTCTGCCTTAACAGCCCCAATCCACTCTCCCCTTAGATGTTCTCTTGCTCTACTTGCCTTTCTGTGCGTGTATCTCTAGCCTATACACATGTGGCTTTGGTTTTACTTGTTTTTGATTCGTTGGGGATTTTCATTTAGCACTCAAAACCAAATTGCTGAAATTCATACATCTGCTTGCATATAGCTGTGGTTCCTAATTTCAGTTCAGTTCAGTCACTCAGCTGTGTTCGACTTTTTGTGACCCCATGGACTGCAGCATGCCAGGCTTCCCTGTCCATCATCAACTCCTGGAGTTTGCTCAAACTTATGTCCATCGAGTCGGTGATGCCATTGAACCATCTCATCCTCTGTCGTCCCCTTCTATTCCCGCCTTCAATCTTTTCCAGCATCAGGGTCTTTTCCAATGAGTCAGCTCTTCGCATCAGGAGGCCAAAGGATTGGAGCTTCAGCTTCAGCATCAGTCCTTCCAATGAATATTCAGGATGGATTTTTAGGATTGACTAATTTGATATGCTTGCTGTCCAAGGAACTCTTAAGAGTCTTCTCCAGCACCACAGTTCAAAAGCATCAATTCTTCAGCTCTCAGCTTTCTTTATAGTCCAACTCTCATATCCATACATGAAAACTGGAAAAACCATAGCTTTGACTACATGAACCTTTGTTGGCAAGGTGATGTCTCTGCTTTTTAATATGCTGTCTATGTTTGTCATAGCTTTTCTTCCAGGGAGTAAGCATCTTTTAATTTCATGGCTGCAGTCACCATCTGCAGTGATTTTGGAGCCCAAAAAAATAAAGTCTGTAACTGTTTCCATTGTTTCCCCATTTGCCATGAATTGATAGGACTGGAGCCCATGTTCTTTGTTCTTTGAATGTTGAGTTTTAAACCAGCTTTTTCACTCTCCTCTTTCACTTTCATCAAGAGGCTCTTCAGTTTCTCTTCACTTTCTGCCTTTAGGGTGGTATCATCTGCATATCTGAGGTTATTGATATTTCTCCCAGTGATCTTGACTCCAGTTTGTGCTTCATCTAGCCCAGTGTTTTGCCTAATTTAGGGTGTTAAAAATAACTCATGGTTTTGATATATGACCATTTCCCTGTTCTCGTGTTGGTGGTCCTTCCAGATTTCTGCTCTCGCATTAAGCATTCCCATTCACATCTTCTGTGTACATTTCCGTGAGGTGCAGCTGCTTTTGGACATAATTCGTCCTTTCCTTATTGATTTAAAACAGCGTTTGGGCCACTGGATCTCCACTTCTGAGAAGGGGTGGTCACTCCCTCTCTGGGTGTAGATGTAGTTCCAAGGTGTAGCTTCTCAGAGTTCTGCTCTCTGCTAGTGAGAAAATTCACAAGAGAAGGGAGAGGATAAAATGGGGAAAAAAAAAAGCAGTTCTTGGAATTCCAGATACTAACCCTTTGTTGATTATATGATCCACATATCTGCTCCCATTCTATGATGTTTTCACTTCCCTTAAGGTAACTTGAGTTGCTGTTATCAACACCTTTGGGATTATTTAAGAACTCTTTTGCTGGATGTCCAGGAAGGCATTTCCAGATGTCCAGGTCTGGAAGATACTCATCTATATTTTCTACTGGTGTCACCCTGCTTTGTCGCTTTTTCCATAAAAAGGAGAAGTCCCATCACATGCACAATTTCAGTTATTTTTCAAGTTGTGCACAGAAACAACTGACAGGTCAGCTCTGCCAAGGTCACGGCTTTCAGAGCGTTTTTCCTAAGTGTGGAAGGAAAGGTCTGGACCAGATCATGTGGTTTGAGGTGTCAAGTCCAGGGTGAGACTGTGTGTCAAGGGGCTCCGTGCACTGCTCTTCTGTCTGCTTGGGGAACAAGACTGACCCTTAGAAGGGGCATCTCGAAACGCACAGGAACTCAGGCTCCCGTGGTGTCTTGGGAACACTTGGCACGGACTTTGTTTCCCTTGTACTAGAAACCTTCTTCTTTAGAATTACTAAAACTGAAGAATTTTGAACCATCCTACCCTCACTGCTAACATGCCAAAGTCAACAAATTCCTTCTTGCTATGAAAAGCTTTCTAAAATGTCAGAAACAAGGCATTATATTGATTCATCCCAAAGCAAAATTACTCTACATAGATGCATACCCAAACTTTTATAGTAAGTTTATTACAGCATGCAGGCAATTTGCCCTGTGATTTAAAAGGAATAATTTTGGTTTCAGTTAGCCAAAGCTTTCCATTCTAAAAGCAACACACACATTGCTTTACTCATGTCAACCATAAAAAAATAAAATAAAGGAAAAGAATCCAATATAGCATCTGAATCATCCAAATTCAATGACTGGAAAGTGAGAGCAGATGTGTTGCACCTGGAAAAGTATTCCTCAACCAGCAAACCAGGAAATTCCAGGCTGTGTCAATATCTACAAGAGGTAAGCAGCAGTTCAAACAACTGTGCTTGCCAGATCTCAGAAACACTCCTCCTCTCTCAAATAATTTCACGTTGTTTGAAGTAGAACACACATGGAAAAGTGTACAAAACACAGATGTGACGTCCAGGGAAGCATCCCCCACGTGGAAACCAGGTGGCTGCCTGATCCCTGCCCCCGCGACTGCCCCTGGCCTGTTCCCCAAGGCAACTGCTCCCTGGTCCGAGAGCACCAGTGCGGTGTTGCCTGGCTGCTAAGGCTGTGGGACGGACCCCGTGCATTCCTTTGGGTCTGGTTTCTTGGCTGGCCTGACTAGCGTCTGCTGTGATGATCCACTCAGATGTCCTTCCTGCTTCGACCCTCCCAGCCGCTGGGAGTGCTGTCAGCAGAGGGCCCACAGCCCTGATCTGTGCAGGGCTGGCCTGGCACACCCGGGGCACCTCACAACCCCTGATGGATCCAGATGGGGGTAAAAGTCCCACATGAGGGGCCGCTGCAAAGGGCCATCCCAGCCTCAGCGTCTTCTGTGTGGTCAGCCAAAGCCTCTTGAGACCGTGTCCCAGCTCAGACTTCTGCCCGCTCCTGCCATAGGGGAGGTCCAAACACCCTAACTGCCTTAGAGATGGTGAAGGAGGGATGGGTGGGCTAGGAGAGCTGGGCTTGCTCAAATGGAAAAGCGCCCAGAGGGCACCCCACTGACCAAAGCACAGCGGAATTTGCCGGTGGAAGGGAGAGTGGTGGCCCTCCGAGCAGGCCGGGCTGACGAGAGCAGACACAGCTGAACTGGGCTCTCCGACAGCAGCGGGGTCACCGGACCCTGAACACTGCAGGCCGGGTGGCTTACACCACCCTCAGGAACCAAGGGCAGTGCTTGGAATCTGGGAGCCAGGGGGGCAGTCGGGGGAGCCCAACTCACAGCAGGATGGTGGCAGAGGAGGGTCCTCACGCGCAAAATACACGGACAGTCAGCAAAGGCGCTAAGCAAAGGCGCTATGTGTTCAAATCAAGCATGTCCATGACCCCAGTGAACACTTTTGAACCACAGTTTGGGGACCCCAAACCCCACTATAAGAAGGAGTCACCAGTCCTCCAGTAGGAAGGAATCGGATACACTGTCGCAGGAGAACATGGTTCTGATTTCTTTAGTCCTTGCCTCAAAGGACCTTCAGCCAGTTACGCAGGTAACCGTTCAGGAGGAGGAGGAACAACGCAAAGCCTTCAGACTGTTGAACGTGGCCATCCAAGTTGACGGACTGCCTGCTGCTTCTTGAATGAGCTTTGGTAGTTTGTATCTTTTAAGAAATTGGTCTATTTAGCCTAATTGTCAAATGTATCAGCATAGAGATGTTTATAGTAGTCCCTTATTTTCCTTTTAATGTCTTTAGGTTCTTTAGAAATATCCTTTTATTAAGTTTTGATAATGATGATTTGTGTCTTGTCTTATTATTTGTGGAACAGTCAATAATAGATAATAGAGGTTTATCCATTGCAGTGACCTTTTGCAAAGTATAAGCTTTTGAGTTCAGTGATTTTCTGTATTGTTTTTGTTTTCAATATTACTGATTTTTGTTTTCATATTTTTCCTTTGTCTTCCTTTGTGTTTAATGTTCTCTTTTCCTAGATGAATTTTTTCTATTTTTCTAATAAGATGTTAAATATATATATAGATATTTAATGCTGGAAAATTTCCCTCTAGCACTCACTTTAGCCAGATCTTATAAGTTTTTACATGTCTTATTTTTATTTTCATTTAGTTCAAAATATTTTCCAGTTAAAACATGTTAGTTAAGCTTAGCTTATTGAACTATATTCTAATATTTTTAGGTTGCTTCTATCAGGAACAGAGAGGTACTTGAAAACTTACTAATATTATTACAGGTTTTAGGGCTTTTTCTTTTGTAGTTCTGTAGTTTTTCCTTATATATTTTGAATCTATGCTATTTGGGGCATTCATATTTGTAATTTCTAGAGTGAACTAGTGAACTATACTTTTACATAAGAGGTCTGGGCTCCCCGTGGCTCTGTGGTGAAGAATCCACCTGCCAGTGCTGGAAACGTGCACCCCACCCCAGATCCGGGAAAGCCCCGGATGCCACAGAGCAGCCAAGCCCATTCGCCACGGGCACTGAACCTGTGCGCTCCGCCCAGGAGCCGCAACTCCCGAAACGCGTGGGCCCTGGAGCCCCGTGCTCTGCTGCAAGGGAACCCCCACAGGAGAAGCCCGAGCAGCGCGGTGAAGAGCAGCCGCCTTCCCGCTGCTCCAGAAAAGCCTGTGCAGCAGCCGAGACCCAGCAGAGCTGAAAGTGAAGAAGTGAGTAAACAAATAAAACTTCTTAAGAAAGAAGTCCATCTCTTTATCTCCAGAAACGCATTTTTCCGTAAAGTCCGCATTGATGTACAGCTACCTAATCTTTCTTTTGGTTTAGGTTTACATCAAATTCTTCCCTATCCTGTCACTTTCCACCTGCATTATCTTTACATTTTGTATATGTCTTTTGGGAGAAGCATGTAAGTTTGGGGTTTTAACTTTATTTTATACTTAAATATTTGTTCTATTTACATGTAATGTAATTATTGATATATTTTACTTGACTTATTAATTGCTTTCAACTTGTCACATATGATTTATATTCTTCTTTTTCTCTATTCATGTTCCATAAGATTATTTTTTTGTTCTTTACCTTTATCCTTTTAACTATTAGTAATTATAGATTCTATTACAATTCTTTTTCTGATTATACTTGAGACTACCACCAGCATCTTTTAGTTAGAAAATTCAAATTTAAATTAGTATATTTCCTCTTAAAATTTGAAGGAATTTCGAATAATTTTACTTCATTTCAGATCAGATCAGATCAGTCGCTCAGTCGTGTCCAACTCTTTGCAACCCCATGAACCGCAGCACGCCAGGCCTCCCTGTCCATCACCAAATCCCGGAGCTCACTGAGACTCATATCCATCGAGTCAGTGATGCCATCCAGCCATCTCATCCTCTGTCGTCCCCTTCTCCTCCTGCCCCCAATCCCTCCCAGCATCAGAGTCTTCTCCAATGCGTCAACTCTTCGCATGAGGTGGCCAAAGTACTGGAGTTTCAGCTTTAGCATCATTCCTTCCAAAGAAATCCCAGGGCTGATCTCCTTCAGAATGGACTGGTTGGATCTCCTTGCAGTCCAAGGGACTCTCAAGAGTCTTCTCCAACATCACAGTTCAAAAGCATCAATTCTTCGGCACTCAGCCTTCTTCACAGTCCAGCTCTCACATCCATACATGACCACAGGAAAGACCATAGCCTTGACTAGGCGAAGCTTTGTTGGTAAAGTAATGTCTCTGCTTTTGAATATGCTGTCTAGGTTGGTCATAACTTTCCTTCCAAGGAGTAAGCATCTTTTAATTTCATGGCTGCAGTCACCATCTGCAGTGATTTTGGAGCCCAGAAAAATAAAGTCTGACACTGTTTCCACTGTTTCTCCATCTATTTCCCATGTAGTGATGGGACCAGATGCCATGATCTTCGTTTTCTGAATGTTACTTCATTTACCACCTCACAAATCATATGCTGTTCATATCATACATTTTTTTGAAACTCTCCATACATTATTGCTGTTGTTATTTTTAAAATCATCTTCATGCAGATTTACCATACATATACACTCTTTTTCACTGTTCTTTATTCTTCCCTGAAGTTTTGATATGCTATTAGCTAGTATCACTGTACTTCTACTTAAAATATTTAAACAGACTTTATATATTTCCTTTAGAGAATTAGCTCTTCTTCTAAAAAAATCTCTCAAATTTGTTTGTCAAAGAAGTTTTAATATTTAAATTTCTTTATTATTAAATAATATTTTGCTGTATATAAAATTTCAGCTTGGTATTTTTATTTCTTTTCACATTTAGCAATAACATTCTATTTTGTTCTGAACTTTTTTTTCCCTGAGAGATAAAGTATCTTCTAATTATCATTCCATTTACTATTGTCTCAGTAGTTGACTGCTTGAAACACTTTTTGGTCTTGCTCTGTTTGTTGCCACCAGCCCACCTCCCATCATCCCCCTTATGCCCATGTGCTTGTCGTGTGACCCCAAGGACTGCAGCTGGCCAGGCTCTTCTGTCTATGAAATTTTCTCGGCAAGAATACTGGAGAGTTTCTTCTTAACGTTAGTTTTGACAGGTTTTACTACAATACATGTAAATGAGATTTTGTTTGGGATTTATAGTGAATCAAATTTAAGATTTAATATTTTAACATATTTTGTTAAAATATATTTAACATAGAGTTTTGCCAAGAGAATGCATTGCTCATAGCAAACACCTTCCAACAACACAAGAGAAGACTCTGCACATGGACATCACCAAATGGTCAACACTGAAATCAGATTGATTATACTTTTTACAGCCAAAGATGGAGAAGCTCTATACAGTCAGCAAAAACAAGACTAGGAACTGACTTGCTCAAATCATGAACTCCTTATTGCCAAATTCAGACTTAAATTGAAGAAAGTAGGGAAAACCACTAGACCATTCAGGTATGACCTAAATCAAATCCCTTAGAATTATACAGTGGAAGTGACAAATAGATTTAAGCAACTGGATCTCATAAACAGAGTGCCTGATGAACTATGGACGGAGGTTTATGACATTGTACAGGAGACAGGGATCGAGACCATTCCCATGGAAAAGAAATGCAAAAAAGCAAAATGGCTGTCTGAGGAGGCCTTACAAATAGCTGTGAAAAGAAGGGAAGCCAAAAGCAAAGGAGAAAAGAAAAAATATATCCATTTGAATGCAGAGTTCCAAAGAATAGCAAGGAGAGATAAGAAAGCCTTCCTCAGTGATCAATGCAAAGAAATAGAGGAAAACAATACAATGGGAAAGACTAGAGATCTCTTCAAGAAAATTAGAGATACCAAGGGAACATTTCATGCAAAGATGGGCTCAATAAAGGACAGAAATAGTATGGACCTAACAGAAGCAAAAGATATTAATAAAAGGTGGCAAGAATACACAGAAGAACTATACAAAAAAGATCTTCATGACCCAGATAATCACAATGGTGTGATCACTCACCTAGAGCCAGACATCCCAGAATGTGAAGTGAAGTGGGCCTTAGAAAGCATCACTACGAACAAAGTTAATGCAGGTGATGGAATTCCAGCTGACCTATTTCAAATCCTAACAGATGATGCTGTGATAGTGCTGCACTCAATATGCCAGCAAATTTGGAAAACTCAGCAGTGGCCACAGGACTAGAAAAGGTCAGTTTTCATTCCAATCCCAAAGAAAGGCAATGCCAAAGAATGCTCAAACTACTGCACAATTGCACTCATCTCACACACTAGTAAAGTAATGCTCAAAATTCTCCAAGCCAGGCTTCAGCAGTCTGTGAACTGAGAACTTTCAGACGTTCAAGCTGGTTTTAGAAAAGGCAGAGGAACCAGAGATCAAATTCCCAACATCTGATGGATCATCGAAAAAGCAAGAGAGTTCCAGAAAAACATCTATTTCTGCTTAATTGACTATGCCAAAGCCTTTGACTGTGTGGATCACAACAAACTGAGAAAAATTCTGAAAAAGATGGGAATACCAGAGCACCTGACCTGCCTCCTGAGAAATCTGTATGCAAATCAGGCAGCAACAGTTAGAACTGGACATGGAACTACAGACTGGTTCCAAATAGGAAAAGGAGTATCTCAAGGCTGTATATTGTCACCCTGCTTATTTAACTTATATGCAGAGTACATCATGAGAAATGCTGGGCTGGAAGAAGTACAAGCTGGAATCAAGATTTCCAGGAAATATATCAATAACCTCAGATGAGCAGATAACACCATCCTCAAGGCAGAAAGTGAAGACGAACTAAAGAGCCTCTTGATGAAGGTGAAAGAGGAGAGTGAAAAACTTGGCTTAAAGCCCAACATTCAGAAAACTAAGATCATGGTATCTGGTCCAATCATTTCATGGCAAATAGATGGGGAAACAATGGAGACAGTTGCAGACTTCATTTTTGGGGGCTCCAAAATCACTGCAGATGGTGACGGCAGCCATGAAATTAAAAGATGCTTACTCCTTGGAAGAAAAGTTATGACCAACATAGACAGCATATTAAAAAGCAGAGACATTACTTTGCCAACAAATGTTTGACTAGTCAAAGCTGTGGTTTTTCCAGTAGTCATGTATGGATGTGAGAGTTGGACTGTGAAGAAAGCTGAGCACTGAAGAATTGATGCTTTTGAACTGTGGTGTTGGAGAAGACTTTTGAGAGTCCCTTGGACTGCAAAGAGATCCAACCAGTCCATCCTAAAGGAGATCAGTTCTGAATGTTCATTGGAAGGACTGATGCTGAAGCTGAAACTTCAATCCTTTGGCCACCTGATGGGAAGAACTGACTCATCTGAAAAGACCCTGATGCTGGGAAAGATTGAAGGCAGGAGGAGAAGGGGACGACAGAAGATGCGATGGTTGGATGACATCATCGATGGAGTGAACTCCGGGAGTTGGTGATGGACGGGGAGGCCTGGCGTGCTGCAGTCCATGGAGTGGCAAAGAGTTGGACACAACTGAGAGACTGAACTAAATTGAACTGAACATATTTTGAAAATTCTTAGCAATATTTTTTAGATTTTCTTTTTGCTTCATTCTCTCTCCACTCTCTTTTCACAATTACAATTATAGCCATTTTAGATTTTTATTGTTGTTATTATTTCCCTTATGACTCTTTTTTTTTAAACTTTACAATATTGTATTGGTTTTGCCATATATCGAAATGAATCCACCACAGGTATACATGTGTTCCCCATCCTGAACCCTCCTCCCTCCTCCCTCCCCATACCATCCCTCTGGGTCGTCCCAGTGCACCAGCCCCAGGCATCCGGTATCAGGCATCGAACCTGGACTGGCGACTCCCTTATGACTCTTAATCTTTTTTCTATATTCCATATTTTTGTTTCTTCATTCTATTTATTTTTTCTAAAATATCTCTCAATTCCACTAATTGTCTCTTTAGCTCTGTCTTTATTATTAATAATCTCATCCATTAATTTCTTAGTTTGGGTTATAGTACTTTTTAGTTCTAGAATTTCCTTTTGGTTATGTCTTATTTTCATTTCTCTGCCAAAATATCAACCTTGTATTTTATTATCATTTTATTATGAGGTGGCTATTTTAAAGTCATGTGTCTCTAGTTATTGCATATTATCTCTTTTATTTTTTCAATCACATTATTTGTCTCCTTGAGACAAGATTATTATTTTTTTGAGATAAGTTTATTTTTTATAGATGTGTATTTTATATGAGAAAAAAACAGAATGCTTAAGGCCTAGGATGAAATATATCTTGGGAGAATTTTTCTTTCTTTTTAGCAGTCAGCTAGATTAAGAGCTGTAACAATTCCAGAGCACCTTAATGTATTTCTAAGGATTGAGAGGATTTGATCTGTCTTCAGCCCTTTTTCTCTCATTTTCTTGGCAGACACTATATCCCGGTTTTCACCCCTCTTTCCCTTAAAGGCTCTGCTAAGCTTCGAAGTCTTTCATTTGCCTTTGCCGTCTCAGAATCGGAAAATGTTCCTATAGAAAAAGCATCACTGGATTACCTCCTTTTTCCCAGTCTTGGCCCCATATCTTTGGCTCTCTGAGGCTTTCAAGCAAGTATTTTTATCTTTGTCCAAATTTTCTAGTTGTTGTCAGGAGGCTTTTCTTTATTACCTAGCCTACCACTAACAAAAGTGGAATTCCCCCAAAATAACTTTTAAATGTAACTCGGGAAACTTCCAAATGTATTGCATTGTGGTTGTATTAGTTATAAGATTCTGAATTAGCCACATTGCAGTGTTGAAAAAACACAACTTTTGCCCTTTGTGACAGAGACGATCAATACTCATTTGCCCTTTAATTTCCATGAATAGAACATCTGTCTCTTTTAATGGTTATATGGCCACCTAAAATATAACCTAATTTTTCAAGTCTTTCTCAGAGGTAGGTGTGCTTGAGTACTATTTGGTCAATGGGACGTGTGTGTGATTTCCAGGCAGTGTCCTGAAAGGAAAGGACACATACTTTTCCATTTCTGCTCCCGTGCTACTATCTAGACTGCAGAAACAATGGCTGGAGCTCCTTTCACTCCTTGGGCTCTGGAGTCATCCACGACAGCACAGCAGAAAGAGGCGCCTGGCTCCGTGTCCCTGTGGCATCGTGCCAGTGTTAGCTGTCCACTCCTGGGCTCCCAGGATGTTGCAGAGCAGTAAAGAGCTGTCTTACTTAAGCTTCTCTTGCTTTCTGTAACTTGTACCTAAAGCAACATCATTAAAGAGCTGTCTTACTTAAGCCTCTCACTTTCTGTAACTTGTGCCTAAAATGCCCCAGGGAGGTTATCTACATGCATTAATTAAAAGAATACCTAACAAAAGATGGGACTTGGTGATTACCAAATAAGTGACATAAATCATAAGTAATATTAAAATTCACAGGAGGCAATTCGGGGCCTGTGAGCTACTTGAAGTTTTAGTGAGAGATGAAGAATTTCAGCTTCACCTTGAATGAGGGATAGGATTTACATATGCAAAAAAAGAGGGAATGAAGCAATGAGCGGATTAAAGACATATTCACAACCAGGTATCCGAACAAACTGGTAGAACAAGCAGCAGGATTCTAGCTGAGGACCAGCGAGGGAATGTGGTTGGAAGACTTGGTTGGTATGTGATTGGACAGGCCCTTGAAAAGAAGGCAAAATGACTGGATTCTAGTTGCTGAAAACTTATGAATGAACCTGATAAATATTTAATTATTTTGATAATTGAAGTCAGATAATTGAATGGGTAGCCTTTCCCTTCTTCAAGGGACCTTCCTAACCCAGGGATCGAACCCAGGTCTCCCACAGCACAGGTGGATTCTTTACCAGCTGAGCCACAAGGGAATCCTGAGAATATTCGAGTGGGTAGCCTATCCCTTCTCCAGCGGATCTTCCCGATCCAGGAATAGAACCAGGGTCTCCTGCACTGCAGGTGGATTCTTTACCAACTGAGCTATCAGAGAAGACCCTACAAAGAATGATAAGTATTCAGTTACTCTGATAGTTCAAGTCCTCCAAGGACTGGTCCGAGCCGTGAGTCACCACCTGAGTCGCCTTACTCCAGTGTGCTCTGGATTAACACACTTGTCAAGAGTTTGAGAACTGAGATGAAGGATTTCCAGATCATGGTTTGGAAAACCACTCCAAAAATCCCTCAGAACTGGAAAACAACAAGAAAAGCAGTCAGTGGAATCTTCGCCATTGGGGAGTCAGAAACCAAACCAAAGTGTTTGATGCAGAGGAAAATTATGATGATTTAAACATTTTTTCTACCATTCCAACAGGTTTTATCATTACATTGCCAGATGGGGAAAGTATTTGTTACAAAAGTTTGCATTTTTTCCAAGAAGAAAACTTCATGAAGGGAAACCTGGCTTGAGAGATGCAGGCAGAAAATGCTCTGCTTATAAATTTTACTCTGAAGCATAATCTCCCGTTACTAGAGGTAACTGTGGAAACGGGGCCAGAAGAAAGCCAACTCTCTATATAAAATATGCTGAAGCTTTACCACAGAAAAGTCTCTTGCAGACACTTAAAAAAATTGACTAGGAAAAAGTGGAATGTTTGTTGTCATAAAAATGAAAAAAGGCTGGTATATGTGAAATGGCCTATTTTGGAAATTATCACCACACAGACAATGGTATCATCTCAACTAATTAGCTTTTCCTCTTTCTCCTCAGTGACTGCCTTATGGTTGTACACAAAATCTGCAGGGTTTGTGTGTCGTGGAATTTGTGTGAAGGAAGAGAACAGATGCAACAGTTATTTTCATGGAATTTTTGACAAGTACACCAAAATATGAAAATGCTCACTTGGGTGATGAAGGGAATGTAATTTTGAACTTTGTTATGAAAAGCACTGCCTTTGTAGGTAAACATGAATACCCCATCTTAAATTTACTGTCAACTTCTTCAATAAAGCCAGCCAAAGTAACTTGAGACAGAGTCCCCCAGTGCCCTCCCCCTTCTCTTACTCCAGAGTTTAACTGAGCTCCCAGCTGCCCAGTGAGCCTGCACACGCAGCCAGGGCTGCTTGAGGGCCACTGGCTGGAGCAGGCGAGCAGAGGTGATGCAGACATCCGGTCCTGGGGGCTTCGTCTGCCCTGCCCCCAGCTGCGGGAACAAAGGCTCCAGGCTTCCCCCTGTCTGAGCCTTGCCTCATGTAACTGCCATTTGTCCTTCCAGGCTCTGAGGCCCTGGGAGCTTAGTGCGTGGCGGGAGCAGGACTCCCCCGACACTTCATGGAAGGAGGCCCTGGGCTTAACCCAGAGCCCACCCTCCAGACGCTATAGCCTTTTCCCTGGATACATGTGAGTTTTCAGAGTTCTAACGGGGGAGAGCCTGGAGACTGAAATGGAGAGGAGGACTACATCGGGCCTGCTAAGTTGCTACAGTCGTGTCCGACTCTGTGCAACCCCAAAGACGGCCTCCTACCAGGCTCCTCTGTCCTTGGGATTCTCTAGGCAAGAACACTGGAGTGGGTTGCCATTTCCTTCTCCAGTGCATGAAAGTGAAAAGTCAAAGTGAAGTCGCTCAGTCGTGTCTGACTCTTAGCGACCCCATGGACTGCAGCCTACCAGGCTCCTCCGTCCATGGGATTCTCCAGGCAAGAGTACTGGAGTGGGATGCCTAACGCCTACTAATATGAGTTGTTTTCATAATATTTTTTTTTTTCAGTTGTAAGTACCTGCTATGTTCTACTTCAGTGCTCCCCAACATTTTTGGCACCAGGAACTGGTTTTGAGGGAGAGAGTTTTCCAACGAACTGGGTTGGTAGAGGCAGCTGCAGGATGGCTCAAGGGCATCGCACGTATTATGCGCTTTATTTCTATTATTGTTACATCAGCTCCAACTCAGATCATCGGGCGTTAGGTCCCAGAGGTTGGGAGCCGCTGTTCTAGATCTGATGTTGAACACTGGATGTAAAAAGACGATTTCTGTACAGATCTGACCTCAAAATAGTAATGAAAATGGTTCATTCCAAGGAAAGAGCGGTTCAAGGAGAGGAGTGACGCAGTCTGTCTTGGGTGGGGTGAGCTCATGGACTCCTCAGGCTGTAGTCCTTAGCATACAGGTTTTGAAGGATGAGGAGGTGTTCGCTTGGCAGGCGAAGAACCCATTCCTGTTGTGTAAGTTGAGAGTCCTGGGCTCAGCTAAGACTGAGGCTCAGAGAAAGGCAGGGTCCTCGCATGTGCCGCTGAGTTTGGATTTTATCCTGAAGGTGATTAAAGCTGCTGTAGGATTTAAGTGGAGGAGAGGGAGGACACGAGCTTTGCTTTGGGAAGCACATCCAGGCGCAGAGTGGGGGATGTTTTTGAACCTGAAAACCAGGCAGGGAGCTCTGCTCTCAGGGTCTAGGGAGATGAGAGCCGAGGGTCCCTGCGGCAAGGCTGAGACCATGAGGACAGACAGGCGGGGCTGGCAACACTTGTGTGTGATGGGAGACGGGGTGGGCAGGCTGGAGTCCTGGTGCCCAGAATTCAGGCGAGGAATCATCCTTGGATGAGTTGGGGCCGAGACATCCCAGGGAGAATCAAAGTGACAGCAGGTGCCAGCTGGTCCGTACAGGCTCTGCTCTGAGTGCTCTGCATCCTTCAGCATAACAGCCCAGCCCCACCCGGTGCTCTTACACCCTGATTTCAGGTCAAAACTGAGGCAGGGGACAGGTCCTCACAGAACTGCAGCGTGAACACAGGCTCTGAGGGCCGTCTCGCCCTTGATCGACACACACTTCACCTCTCTGCTGAGCAACACAGGGTTCAGTCTGATGCCCCATGAGAAGTCTAAACGGCAGTGCGGACTTCAACATCCCTGAGCTACAAACTGCCAGTGAAGTCAAAGGGGTCCCAAGTGAATTCCTACATGTCTGGTCCCCTGGAGACCCAGGGATGAGGCACAGTGCCTCCCCTCAAGTAACTCAGATCAAGTGGCTTAATTGGGGAAAATGATCTTACAGTAGTTCAGGAAATATGTACATGATTAAAAGAATCATAGGGAGAAAGAATGTGTAGGGAACTAATTTAGAGTAAGAAGTGGGTTGAGGAGAGAAGCCTGGAAACATGGACCCTTGAGGAGACACCAGCAGGGAAGGAATCCTTGGGGAGTGAGAACCAGCCCAGGAGGAGGGTGAGGCTCAGGCACGAAGGGCAAAGAGCTGCTGCAGAGTGTCTGTGCCCCTCCTCATCCAAGTGTGGAACTCTCACCCTCGTTGGGACAGCGTGTGGGACCGACTAGCCCAGGAGGACAGAGCCTCGTGGTGGGAACGGTGCCTTCCAGGAGGACCCGAGAGCTCCCGGCTCCTGCCTCCACATGAGGACACAGGGAAGACGCCTCTGCGAGCCAGGAAGCAGGTCCTCACCAGACACGGCGGCGTTCAGACCTGTAAGAAACAAACGTGTGCTGTTCGGCCGCTGAGCCCAGGGTTTGTTGTTGCAGCAAGAAAAGGAACCAACATGGTGGGGAGGGCAGTGGTGCCCCCAGGCCAGGCGCCCGCAAAGCTAGGCTGACCACGTCTGAGCATTGCGGCCAGACAGCGTGGAGGTCACAGAGGAACCTACAAGGCTGTCTTGGGGACTTGTTGACTTTGGCAGGAAAACACACAGGAAAACCACAGGAAACACTTTGGAGGAAACACACGTGTGACAAGGGGAAGAGAAACTTTGGTTCCTCTGGGAAGCTCTGCTGAGAAGCAGCGAGAAAGGGTAGAAAGCAACCAGGCTGAGAGGACAGTTGAGAGTGTTTCACATGCGTTTGACTTCCTATTTATCCCCGGGATATAAATCATTTGAGCAGGTTAACAGCCTGAGGTAACGAGCAAACAGTGAAAGAATGCTGAAGCCTCAGGAGAGACGAGCAAAACCACGGCATGGAAGAGGAGGGAAGGGAGCCAGCAGGGAGGGAAGGTAAGGAGGAGTCAAGATGCTCAGCTGAGCTCATGCGCCCCCTGCCCTCCATGGTCCTCTGAGAGACTCGCTCATCGGCCAACTTGAAATCCTGGGTGTTTACAGCCCCTTGGAGAATTGTAAGAGTGGGAAAATGGGGAAAGTGGAAAAAGCTGTAAAAATTGCTGTCCCTTCAAGTTTGGTATCTATGACCTCTTTCAACTTTACCGTTGCTCATGAGATGAAATGTGTTCACATAGATACTAAAGAGCAGTTCATGTATTAATCTGTTTTGGCTGGAAAAATTCAAAAGCAAATGAGGCCTTTGTGAAAATCTTCCTCTTTCAAAGCCAAACCAATACTTGCTCTGTGTGTTCCTTGTTAGAGGAAGGAAGCTTGGGCACCCTCTGCCTCAAAGCTTCAACAAAGCAGGGGCAGTGTGGTTGGAAGACACAGTGAAGCTGGTGCTGAAGGAACAGCAGGGTCTTAACAACTGGGTCTGGTTGGCCGAACAGCCCTTGTATTTCATTCAGTTTTCCTAACAGATTTGTGGTTGTCTGTTCTCATTTTATTTCAGCCCGTATGGTTTATCGTTCTCTTCTACATGTCCAGCTAAATGAATTCTGTTTTTATCCAAGTGAAAACATACTGGTGATCAGAATATGTCTGTTCTAGACAGAGTTCATTGCTGTGAGATTCCTTGGGTGGTCTCACCTTGGAGTCTTCAACTGCTGTCCAGGTGAGAGAGGGGATTCCTGCTGAGGGGTCTCGGAGCTGCTCTTCGGTCAGGTTTTATGTGTTGTTTCTCTTAAATAACTGGAGAGCAAGAGGTCCTGGTTTAACAAAACAAAATATTATATTAGGACCACTTGTCTCCTTGATTTTATGTTAACAATGTCCCTATTTTCTGATTCAGCCATATAGTAAGTTTTTCTTTCAGAAAAAAGTGCTTTCTGTTTGCTATACAACATTGCATGTGTAGTCAAAGATGAGGTACATGCACTGAAAACTTTCTTAAGAGGACAGATGTCATGTTAAGTATTCTTAAAGACACTCAGTTGTGTCCGACTTATTGTGAGCTCATGGACTGTAGCCCACCAGGCTCCTCTGTCCATGGGATTTTCCGGGCAAGAATACTGGAATGGGTTACCATTTCCTTCTCCAAGGGATCTTCCTGACCCAGGGATTGAACCCAGGTCTCCCACATTGCAGGCAGACGCTTTACTGTCTGAGCCACAGGGACCCAGTATCTAAGTATTCTTACCACAATAAAATTTTAAAATTTTATATGGTATTTTTTTCAACTCAACAGGAATTTCTATCCTTCTCTGTCTTTAAATTTTTTCAGATTAAACTCAGAGCAACACATAAATTAGTTTTAGCTTCGTTTTATATTTTTAAATCTAAACTTTTTCCAAGCTTTAAACTTTTTTACTGTATTGGAGTATAGTCCATGTAGTTGGAGCTATGGTTTTTCCAGTAGTCATGTATGGATGTGAGAGTTGGGCCATAAAAAAGGCTGAGTGCCAAAGAATTGATGCTTTTGAAATGTGGTGCTGGAGAAGACTCTTGAGAGTCCCTTGGACTGCAAGGAGATCCAACCAGTTAACCCTAAAGGAAATCAACACTGAATACTCACTGGAAGGACTGATGCTGAAGCTGAAGCTCCAATATTTTGGCCACCTGATGTGAGGAGCTGACTCATTGGAAAAGAACTTGATGTTGGGAAAGACTGAAGGCAGAGGAGAAGGGAGTGACAGAGGATGAGACAGTTGGATGGCATCACAGACTCAATGGGCATGAGTTTGAACAAACTCTGAGAACGGTGAAGGACAGGGAAGCCTGGCGTGCTGCAGTCCATGGAATTGCAATGAGTCAGACATGACTTAACACTGAACAGCAACAACAATAGCTGATTACCGTTGTTGTGGTTTCAGGTGAACATGGAAGGGTCTCAGCCATGCACATATATGCATCCAGTCACCCTCAAACCCTGCTCCCATCCAGGCTGGCACACAACATTGAGTAGAGCTCCACGTGCTGCACACTGGGTCCTTGCTGGTTGCCCGTTTTAAGTACAGCTGTGTGTGCATGACCTTACCAGTCTCCTAACTGTCCCTCCCCCTTGGCAATCGTAAGTTCATTTTCTAAGTCTCTGAGTCTTTCTGTTTTATGAGGAAGTTCATTTGTATCATTTCTTTTTAGATTCCATATATAAGGGATGCCATACAGTGTTTCTCCTCTGTCTGACTTGCCCAACTCAGTATGACACTCTCCAGGTCCATCCACGTTGCTACAAATGAAATTATTTCATTCTTGTTAACAGCTGAGTAATATTCTGTCACATATATACACCACATCTTCCTTGTCCAGTCCTCTCTTGATGGACATTTAGGTGGCTCCCACACCTTGGCTACGGTAAACAGTGCTGCCATGAACACTGCAGGGCATGTATCCTTTCGGATCATGTTTCTCTCCAGATAGATGCCCAGGAGTGGAATTATAGGGTCACATGGTAGCTCCATTTTTCGTTTTTTAAGGAATCTGCTTACTCTTCTGTGGCCATGTCACCCTGACTTAATTCTCACAAACACAGCATTATGAGAGACAGCTCGGGGCGAACTAGTGAAAGAGCAACTCCCTGAGAAAATGCTGAGTGCGTACTTCTGAGAACTTATCTGACATTCAGTAACAGAGTTCAGCAAAGCAATAGGAAAGCTTTGAAGATAAGGAAGTCTGTTCTGTGTGCAGAACATCTGCTGAGGCTGACGTGTCAGCCAAGGTATCTATCTTAAGAGCATGAGAAAGGGCAGATAAGGAAAGGGGAAGACAGAACAGTCCCCTTGAGAAACCAGCAGCTTTTGTATTCCCACACCATTCTCCAGAGCGGCTGTGCCAGTCTGCATTCCCACCAACGGTGCAGGAGGCTTCCCTTCTCTCTGTACCCTCTCCACATTTGTTGTTTGTGGCTTTTTTGATGAAAGCCCTTCTGACTGGTGTGAGGTGACGTGTCAGGGCAGTTTTGTTCTGCATTTCTCTAATAACTAGCAAGGTTGAACTGCTTTGCATGAGCCTACGGGCCATCTGTGTGTTCTTTTGGAGAAAAGTCTTATTCAGGTCTTATTCTGCCTTTTTTCTTTATCTAACAAGGTCTATATCCTGACTTCATTTTAAAGCTAGTTTTGCTGAACTTTTTTTAGTTTCCATACTTTGAATGTGTCATTTTGCCTCCTCTGGCCTCAACTGTTTCTGAAGAGATGTTAGCATTATCTGAATGTTTTAGGGTGAGTAGACTTTCTGACAGAGAAGGCAATGGCACCCCACTCCAGTACTCTTGCCTGGAAAATCCCATGGACGGAGGAGCCTGGTAGGCTACAGTCCATGGGGTCTCTGAGGGTCGGACACAACTGAGCGACTTCACTTTCACTTTTCACTTTCATGCATTGGAGAAGGAAATGGCAACCCACTCCAGTGTTCTTGCCTGGAGAATCCCAGGGACAGGGGACCTGGGGGGCCGCCATCTATGGGGTTGCACAGAGTCGGACATGACTGAAGCAACTTAGCAGCAGCAGCAGCAGACTTTCTGAGGCTGCTTTCAAGTTTGAGGCTGTCTTGGGCTGCCAACATTTTGGCTGTGATATAGCTACATGTGGATTTCTTGGTTTTTATTCTTTCTTTGCCTTTAATTTTTCTGACAGGTAGATCAATATTTTTCATCATGTTTGGGAAGCTCTTAGTTTTCTCTCTGAACAATATCCCACTTTCTTCCTCTTCTCCTCCACTGCTTCCATTGCACTTATGCTGTGCACCTAGCCAAGCCTCTAATGCCTCTTCCTCCCCGCTCTGCGTGACCACTCCTGGTCTTCCTTCTGCCAGTGCAGACCTCCTGCTGAGCCTCTAGGGACATTCTCGTTTGGTTATTATCACTTTCATCTCCAACATTTTCACTTTACTCTTTTCAATGACTTCTCTTGATTCATATTCTCTGTTTAATGAGACATTGTCATCCTGCTTGAGTTTCTTAGGCAGGGTTCCATTTGGTTCTTTGGACATCCTTCTTGCAGCTGCATTGAAGTCTCTAAGTCCACACTCTGGGCCCCTCAAAGGCGGTTTCTCTTGCCTGCTTTTCTTCTCTTGCTCTGTATATGGACCACACTTTCACGTTCGTTGCATATCTCAGAATTTTTGGTTAAAAACAGAGGATCTCAGATAATACACTGTAGCAACCGCACACTGACTCACCTCCGGGTGGTGTTTGCTTGGCGGTTTGTCTTGTTCTTGGCTGAGACTCTAAAGTCTGTCTCCCCACCAGCTTGCCCCTGAACATCGAGTGCCACCCCTAGTATCTCCAACCAGATTTCCGCCATCTTCTAGTCTGGCTACGTAAGTTTCCTCTCTGGGTCAGCCCAGGTCATTTTCTGGTCAACGGCTGTGTTTAAGTCAGTGACATTCTTCACCCTTTAACACGTTACATGACTGGGGCTCGGAGGCAGCTAACGCAGCTCACTAAGCTCACCTTTTCTGCCTCCCATTGATCCGGAGAGCAGCAGCCTGTGCTTTTCCTTGCTGACCTCTCCTGAGGGACACGGTGGGAGGCATGAATGGCCTTCCAGGCCACGAGGCCTGCCTTGTTGTTCCTCACAGGCCGGGCTCCCCAGGAGTTACCCCTGGGTCAGAGCCACTTAGTCCGTTTAGGTCACAAGGCCCGCGTCCGGGTGTGACTCCTGCCCTGGTGATGGTCTGTGTGTGGCCAGGAAATGCGTTCATGTCTGCTGCTCACGACACGGGCTGCTTGCCGGCACCCAGCCTCACTCCTTCCCTTTGGGTCGTCTGAGAAGCTTCTGGAGGCTCTGCCGTCTTGCTCACACTGTGGAGCTATCAGCCCCCTGGTAGCTTCCCCCTGCCCAGACCCCCATGGCTACTGACTCCGCTTTGGCGAGGGGCCCTCCAGGCTCCTGTGCCCCGCGGGCGGGACTCTTCCGCATCGTGTCCTGCCTTCCTCCAGTCCTGCTGCACCAGCGCAGGGGTGGAGAACCGACCTCTCTTCCTGTAGCATCACCCATGCTCTGCAAGTGGGAGCCTGGAGGGGAATGATGGAGCTGGGGTGTGGACCCCGGGGTCAGCCTGCTATGCCAGGGAAGGCTTCCCTCCTCCAGGTGGGAGCCGAGGGGGAGAGGCTTCTGCAACGCGGTGCAGGAAGAGGTGCTGGGCGAGGGCAGCTCATCCTCCCGGGGAGGGAAACACAGCCCTGCCTGAGAAGTGGGGGCAAGGGCGCCTGTGTGGTCGGCTGCCCCTGCCAAGGATGCAGCCTCTGCAAGACAGGGCCTGAGGACCGAGAGTGATCCGCCTACTTGTGGTTCAAATGTCCTTTCGTTAACATGGTAAGAAGCAGTCACTCTGGCCAATGCCCGGTGAAGCTCAGTCAGAAATCATGATAGTAAGTCACTATAGACACTTAAATCTCGGCAACGAGTGTTTTTGCAGAGCTTTAGTAGACTAGTCCCAGTTTCCTCAGTTTCCTCACCAGGAGTTTGCCTGGGTGCTCAGATGGTAAAATCGTCTGCTTGC
This sequence comes from Tragelaphus eurycerus, assembly GCA_935064755.1. Lineage (NCBI taxonomy): Eukaryota > Metazoa > Chordata > Mammalia > Artiodactyla > Bovidae > Tragelaphus > Tragelaphus eurycerus. Next base: position 27,004,919 of record CAKXYN010000026.1, on the reverse strand, counting down.
AATGCTGGAGCCTGGGGTTCCACCCCTGGGTCAGGAAGATCCCCTGGAGAAGGAAAGAGCAACCCACTCCAGTACTGCTGCCTGGAAAATTCCATGGATGGAGGAATCTCACAGGCTACAGTCCATGGGGCCGCAAAGAGTCGCACATGACTAAGCCACTTCGCTTTCACTTTTTAGTAGTCTAGTCTCAATCTCCTCAATTTCCTAAGGAGGCGAGAGCTTTGATGGGACCCCCGAGAGACGAGAGGGAACATGCAGGGCAGGGTGGGCTTCCCCTGGGGACATCCCGAGGCCCCAGGCGGTTCAGCCCACACAGGGGTCCCAGGCAGCTCTGAGAAGAAAGGCACAGAGCCAGAAGTCATGATGACCTGCTCAAAAGTGCGCCCATGACTGACTCCAATAACTCAAAAGTCTCCTGCTTTATTGGATGAAAAATCTGCAAATGCTGTGAAGCTAGAATTTCTTCTGTCTGGAAAATAAAATCATAAATCTTGGTTGTGCCTGTCAGTTCACCCAAAGAAAGTTCAGAAGCACTCTCTTTGGCTTGGTGTGTAGTAGTTTCTGGTTTAGATGAGGCTTCCAGAAATGCACTGCTTTTCAGGGAAGATGGAAGCCAGCAGAGCCAAGCCCCTTGCTCTGTTGACGAGGCCAAGAGAGGTGAAATAATTTGCTGTGATCCTCCAGACATGCGGGCCTGTCCAGCTCTGGTCATTCTATCTGATGACGAGGGGCCAGAGGGCACCCTCAAGCGCAACTTGGCCAACAGGCCTGAAAGCCGAGACAGCTGCCCTGCAGCAGAGACCATGTCGGACTCAGCCAGGCTGGTCGGGAGGAGGTTTTCCAAGATCAGAGTGAAATCTTGAAGCTTAACATGTCAGCAAGACTACCATACTTTCCTCCTCTGGCTTTAAGTTTTAAAACTCACTAGGTTAAAGCCTTGGAAGCTGGCATTAAACTATGACCACCATTAAGAGCTTGATGTTGAAGATTTTGTTGGATTGAAGCTTGCCCAGTTGAGGGATGCTTGGGAAAAGCTCAGCATAAGGAAGATCCAGGGAGAAGTCCTGGAGCAGGTGGCGAGGATGCAGGTAGGGAGACAGAGCAGGGCTGTCAACAGGAGCCAGACCCCCGTCCGCAGCTGCTGACTCCCGCCGGTCCTTGCTCTGTGCTGGACCGTCCTTAGTTACGCTTCATTTTGTTTAACCTTCACAGCAGTAATGATATTATTGTTGCCTTTCATTCTGCAGCCCAGGACCTCTGCCTTGTACATGGCAAAGCACAAGGACCAGATAATATTGGATAAACTCAGGTTATGTTCTGGGCCAAAAGGCATGCTCCACTCCATCGCCAAAGCAGGCAAATGCAATGATTCTCCCCATTGCCAACTCCTCAGACTATCATCTCCCAGGGGAAAATCTTTATAAATGGCTCTCAATGACACTGAAACTCACAGCCAAGTCAGAGCCAGTGCCACAAGAAAGGCCACGTGCAAATCCATCTCGATCACTAGGAAAATAGACTTAAGTACCAGGCTTAGCATCAGATCCTTGGTTTCATTTAGGAGATGGAAGGGAGCTTTATGTGCTCCCTCCAAGTTGATCCCAGGACGTGACGATGTCCGTTGGGGAACAGACAGCAGTGCCAACAGCTGCATCACTGCAGTTTCCAGCCACTCAGACACCTTCTGGAAACTGGCCTGAGAGGTAAACTTGAGCGGCGGCTTGTACTCCTGGCCTTTGCCCTTGGTCCATCCCTGCCAGACGTCCTGCAATGGTGACCGTGTTCTGCACATGGCAGGTATGTGCAGCCTGAGCTGAGTTCTGGTTGTAAGAGCAAACAGAAAAAAATTCTTTTTAATTTTCAAAATATTTCCCTCTCCTGGAAATAAAACTTGAGCCTGGGAGAAGGTCTTCACTGAGTCTTAATGTTTCACCTTGTTGTGCCAGGCCCTGGGCACTCTGAGTGGAAGGAAGACCCCAAGGGGGGAGAAGACCACCCTGCCACCCCCAGTGAGGGAGATGTCCAGGAAAGGACTTCATTTGCACCAAACTCTCTTTTTTACATCAGGGATAGAGAAATAGTGCCTGAAATACCTGAGTAACTATCTCCACTTCGTTTTAGTTTCAAACACCTAATCTGTGACTAAAGAAAAAATGAAGAGAAAGGAGTCAATCTGGGTGATCAGCTGGTGTCTGAACACAGGTGCATCGGAGGCACTCCTGTGACCTCAGCGCCTCTCCCCGGATATGCCCACCCCAGGCAACTCCAAGCCTCCACCGGAGACCTCAGGGCAGCCCCAGCGGCACAGGAGAACTGAAGGATGGAGGCCTTGGCTTTCATGCCCCTGGGATGGGGCAATTCTGGGGCACACCCCAGACGTTCACCGCAATAATCTGCTTATTAATGACCTTCTCTTCCCCGTGTCTCTTACCTGTGACCCCATCAACAACTCCGGGGCCACCTCCCAAACACACTGGCTGCTCAGAGTTAGCTCCAGAGTTATTTGTGACAGAGAGAAAAAGCTATGATTTCCTACTGATGGAACCAAGAAGGGTGTTGTTAAGAAACAGTGCCTGCTATTTTCTTCATGGACTGTTTGTTTTTTAACCCAAAGCTTTTAATTTTTAAAAACCTTATTTTTAATTGGAGGATAATTGCTTTACACTACTGTGCTGGCTTCTGCCATACAAGAGCGAGAACGAGCCTTGAGTATACACGCTCGCTCCCTTTTGGACCTCCCCCGCCTCACACCTCTCGGTGGTCCCGGAGCTGAGCTGAGCTCTGTGTCTGCAGAGCAGCCTCCCTCTGGCTGTCTCTCTCATATACACGGTGGTGCGCACCCGTCAACACTGCCCTCACACCCAGCTCGCCCTCTGCGTCTCCTGCTCTGTCCGCCGTCTGCTCTCTGTGTCTGCGTCTCTATCCCCGCCCTGCAGATAGCTTCATCAGCACCAACTATTTTTTTTTTTACTATTTATCGGCTTTTGTAGAATTTTCACTGTCACTCAAAGCCATGTGAATGTATGAAAGTGAAAGTGAAGTCACTCAGTCGTGTCCGACTCTCCGCAACCCCGTGGACTGTAGCCCACCAGGCTCCTCCGTCCATGGGATTTTCCAGGCAAGAGTACTGGAGGGGGTTACCATTTCCTTCTCCAAGGGATCTTCCCAACCCAGGGATCGAACCCAGGTGTCCCGTATTATAGGCAGACACTTTACCATCTGAGCCACCAGGGGTATATAAAACAAACATATTTTAAAAATCCAATTAACTGACTGAAAAGTATTCAAGAAGTTAAATGTTAGAGCTCTCAGTCCTTCTCCAGGTGGCCTTGAGTGGACGCTATGGTCTGGGAGATGAAGCCACTTTTGTGTGGCAATAAAAAAAAAAAATCCTGCTTCAAACTTATGGGGAAAAACTGACACATATAAGTTAAGCAAATCTTAAGTACATGACTCAATGAATTTTACACACACACATCCCCCTGGACCCAACTACCAGATCAACACACAGAACCTTTCTGACGTTCCTGACCCTCAGAGGATCTCAGCTCTGACCTCTGTTGCCACAGTGAGCATCGTCTGTTCTCACACCTGGTGTCTCTGGGCTCATCCTCGGTGGACAGTCTCGGGTCTGGTTTCCTCCCCTTCTGTCTCATCATGTATGTCAGCCGTCTCTTCTCTTTGCTGCTGTAGATTATCCCAGGGCACAACAATAGCACAGGTTACCTCTCTCTCCTATTATTCAGGAATATGAGATTGCTTTTAATTTGGGGATGCTATTAAAAGACTGCTAAGAGTATTGTACATGTGAGCAGTGGACACACACACACATTCATCTCGGGTGTCACCATGGGTGGAGCCAGTGGGTTACCCACAGACGTAGTTTTGGTCTTCAGTAGCTGCTCCAAATGGTTTTCCAAGTGGCTTGTACCAACTTACACTCTTACTGACAAACAACGTGAGTTCCCTACCCCACCTCCTTGCTAAGACTCGGTTCTGTTGGTGTTTTTAATTTCAGCCATTTCTTTGAGTATATAGAACATTTCTTTGATAAATAATGATAAGTAAGTAGTTTAATCACACTTCCATATGCTTATTAGCCACTTGGGTATCCTCTTTTGAAAGCAAGTGAAGAACACGTGGCTTTAATTCTAAATAAAATAGTATTATATAACATTATGCTGTGTTCAGTCACTAAGTCGTGTCTGACTCTGTGTGACCCAACGGGCCGTGGCGTGCCGGGCTTCCACTTCCTTTACCATCTCCCAGATTTTGCTCAAACTCATGTCCATCTTGTCTCAGATCACTTCATGAAATTAAAAGATGCTTGCTCCTTGGAAGAAAAGCTATGACAAACTACACAATGCATTAAAAAGCAGAGACATCACTTTGCCAACAAAGATATGGCTTTTGCAGTAGTCTAGGTTTGTCAAAGCTTTTCTTCTGAGGAGCAAGCATCTTTTAATTTCATGGTTGCAGTCACCGTCTGCATTGATTTTAAAGCCCAAGAAAATGAAATCTGACACTATTTCCACTTCTTCCCTATGTATTTGCCATGAAGTGATGGGACCGGATGGCATGATCTTAGTTTTTTGAATGTTGAGTTTTAAGCCAGCTTTTTCTCTCTCCTCTTTCACCTTCATCAACAGGCTCTTTAGTTCCTCTTCACATTCTGCCTTTAAAGTGGTACCATTATGCCCTCAACAAAAATGGTCCATGAAAAATAATAGATGTCAAACACATCTCATTTTCAAAATTTACCTCAAAGTTTCAAAAATGAATTTCCTTGCTCAAGTATGTCACCCTGAAAATTCTTAGGGTAATAACCTGACAATGAGCCATCCTGTGTCTGAATGATCATAAATGCTGAACCACTGAAACCCACCCTTGAGAGCTTGCACGGAAACATCTCAGCCTGGTCTGACAGCACAGTCTTCGCTCCGGTCATCTGTGGTCCTGTCAGCACGTGACTGTGGTAGATAACGTGGGTGTGCAGGGCGCAGGGTCTCTCTTGGGGAGGAGTTCACAGCTTGTGGCTACTGCACTTGACTTACAGACATGGGGCCTCTGCTTCCCCCGCCTCACCTGTCTCTCAGGAAACAGCTTCTATTCCAATTTCCAGAGCACCTTGCTGTCCAAACACAACCTCCCTGTGATGCAGTGCATTCCTGAAGTGACCTCTGGGACAGGTGACAGGCCTGGCATGGACTATACCCTCGACGAAGCAAAGAGAAATGAAGAGCAGGCTCCTGGCTAACGTGACCCTGAGGGGCACGTGTGATGGGCTGTAGAAAGGCCCATGCATCTCTAACTCCAGCAGCTTTGGGGGAAGCATCTTGGCCTCCCTCCTCTCTGCCCCAGGCATCACCAGGTGGACCCATTCCTCCAGGCAAGACTCTCAGCATCACCTACCCCCAGCTCAAGGGCTCAAAGAGGCTCTGAGCAGAAGAGACCCCAAGAGAGACAGAGAGGCTGGACCCATGGGTGAGAAGCCATGTTAGTGGTGGCTCCTCTGGCCTTAGCCAAGAGGGTCAGACAGCGGCCTTGTCCTTCCTGCACATCTGACCTGGAGCCATATGTAAGATAAAACAGCTGTGTTAATGCCCCAACTTTTGTGGTAGTTTGTTTCAGAGCAGTAAATAACCAGAACATGCTCTGGTGGGGTGGGGCGCTGTCCACCCACGTGCTTTTCTGAGTGCAGAATATAGCAGGGAACAGACACTTAACCACTGGTTTCATCTCAAAAGAAGCATTAAGATCTCTTCCTGGGGCTCAGTGACATCCTACCATCTGAGCTCCTCCTGTGATAAGTGACATAAGCCTCAGGAGTGAGCATCGTGGGAGCTGAGCAAGGCCTCTGATCGGACAGCTGTGGGCTCCATCAGCTCCTCCAGCAAAGTGAAAACCGAGGTTCTCAGCTCCCCACTTAGACACTGTGATACACATGTGCAGTGAAGGCCTTGATCAATGACACCCTGGTAACCAATGGGTCTACTTACAGGTGAGTCTTCTTTTTAATGACTTCTAGCTCGAGGCATGAGGATGACATCTTCGGGGCTGCATCTGAATCAGAGGCTGACCCGATGGAGGTGCTAGGTCCCTGCTCATCTGGAGGCTCTGTGTCTGTAGCCCTAACAGGAACCCTCCCAGAGGGTCAGAGGAGGAAAGACATCATCTGTCAAATTTCTTTTGCAGCTGCAAGATGTTCAACATCACTAAGATTTAGCTAGTTTTGCAGAACGAATTACTTCAAACCTGAGGGGCTTCAAACAAGCACTTGATGTTGCCTTTACACAAAACTGGGGGGCAGGAATCGGGTAGTAACATGGCTGTGCACCTTTTACTTAGGGTCTTTAATGCAGTTATTCCCCATTGGCAGCTGAGGCCACAGTTGTTTGAGGGCCTGTTGCAATGAAAAGGAAAAAAGAGGAATAAGCCTTTCTCTTTCCCTTTCCTGAGAACAAAGAATATGAAGAGAACAGTGAGTAGGCCTGAACATTCCTGCTTTTTTCACTCTAACTGCTCCTAACGCTGTATGTCTGGAGAAGGAAACGGCAACCCACTCCAGTGTTCTTGCCCGGAGAACCCCAGGGACGGGGGAGCCTCGTGGGCTGCCATCTATGGGGTCGCACAGAGTCAGACACGACTGAAGTGACTTAGCAGTAGCAGTAACACTGTATGTCTATAACTAAATTTGCTTTTCTGCCCCCTGACTCTACAGAAGCCACACTGGCACCTATCTTCCTCTGACTCTATGCCAAGTGCGTCCCCTACCTGGCGTTTACCCAACTCTCTGCCCCCAGTAGTTACACACCAGAAAGAAGGTACAGAGCCACCAAACTGCCAGACTCAAGGCCTGGCTTAATACTGACAGTTTATGACTGTCTTTGAAACAATGCAAGAGGGAAAAATAAAGATCCTATCCCCTTTGCACCTCATCACTGATTCCTGCCTGCGAGCCCTGCCTTCTATAAGCCCCTGGAGTCCTCATGGTGGTGGGGGGGTGGGGGTGGGGGGCGTGGGCACAGTTCTTGAGGCAAAAGCCTGCTGGGTCCCCTCTCAGTCCATTGAGAACCAAAGCCACCTTTCCATTTCCTCCAAACTCTGTCCCTGTGTTTTTCATTCTCGTTAGGTGGACAGAGAAGACTAATTTTGGCCACCGACAGGCCCTGGAGCCAGATGCCATTGAGAGCTTACTCCTGGGATTTCTCTGGGTGTGGACTAGAGGCCCAAACCACTGCGGATGGCTCAGGGTAACGCCTCACATGGCCTCTGTTGGCTCCCCAGTGGAGTGTCCCAGGAGAACCAGGTGGAAACCATGGTAACCCGGATCTTAAACATTAAAAAGTCAGAGTTGATTTTTAAGGACAAATTGGCAGACAGTATAAAAATACAGTGAATAAAAATCTAAAGAGCAAAATTATTTCATGAACTTTCCATTCAGTTCAGTTGCTTGGTTGTGTCCAATTTTTGCGACCCCATGGACCGAAGCACACCAGACTTCCCTGTCCATCACCCACTCCCAGAGTTTGCTCAAACTAATGCCCATCAGGTCAGTGATGTTAGGATGGACTATTTTGATCTCCTTGCAGTCCAAGGGACTGTCAAGAGTCTTCTCAACACCACAGCTCAAAAGCATCAATTCTTCAGCTCTCAGTTTTCTTTATGGTCCAACTCTCCCATCCATACATGACTACTGGAAAAAACATAGCTTTGACTAGCCAGACCTTTGTTGGTAAAACAATGTCTCTGCTTTTTAACATGCTTTCTAGATTGGTCATAGCTTTTCTTCCAAGGAGCAAGCATCTTTTAATTTCATGGCTGCAGTCACCATCTGCAGTGATTTTGGAGCCCAAGAAAATAAAGTCTGACACTGTTTTCATTGTTTCCCCATCTATTTGCCATGAAGTGATGGGACCAGATGCCATGATCTTAGTTTTTGAATGTTGAGTTTTAAGCCAACTTTTTCACTCTCCTCTTTCACTTTCATCAAGAGGCTCAACAGTACCTCTTCACTTTCTACCATAAGGGTGGTGTCATCTGCATATCTGAGCTTATTGATAATTCTCCCAGCAATCTTGATTCCAGCTTGTGCTTCATCCAGTCTGGGATTTCACATGAAGTACTCTGCATATAAGTTAAATAAGCAGGGTGACAATATACAGCCTTGACGTACTCTTTTCCAAATTTGGAACCACTCTGTTCTTTTATGTCCAGTTCTAACTGTTGCTTCTTGACCTGCATACAGATTTCTCAGGAGGCAGGTAAAGCGGTCTTGTACTCCTTGGAAGGAAAGTTATGACCAAACTAGATAGCATATTGAAAAGCAGAGACATTACTTTGCCAACAAAGGTCCGTCTAGTCAAGGCTATGGTTTTTCCAGTAGTTATGTATGGATGCTGAGAGTTGGACTGTGAAGAAAACTGAGCACTGAAGAATTGATGCTTTTGAACTGTGGTGTTGAGGAAGACTCTTGAGAGTCCCTTGGACTGCAAGGAGATCCAACCAGTCCATTCTGAAGGAGATCAGCCCTGGGATTTCTTTGGAAGGAATGATGCTAAAGCTGAAACTCCAGTACTTTGGCCACCTCATGCGAAGAGTTGACTCATTGGAAAAGACTCTGATGCTGGGAGGGATTGGGGGCAGGAGGAGAAGGAGATGACAGAGGATGAGATGGCTGGATGGCATCACTGACTCAATGAACGTGAGTCTGAGTGAACTCCGGGAGTTGGTGATGGACAGGGAGGCCTGGCGTACTGCGATTCATGGGGTCACAAAGAGTCAGACACGACTGAGTGACTGAACTGGACTGACTGATTCCCATCTCTTGAAGAATTTTCCACAGTTTGTTGTGATCCACACAGTTAAAGGCTTTAGTGTAGTCAATGAAGCAGAAGTAAATGTTTTTCTGGACTACTCTTGCTTTTTCTATGATTCAACGGATGTTGGTAATTTGATCTTTTGCTTCTTTGCCTTTTCTAAATCCAGCTTGAACATCTGCAAGTTCTCAGTTCACATACTCTTGAAACCTAGCTTGGAGAATTTTCAAGAGTATTTCGCTAGTGTGTAAGATGAGTGCAATTGTGCAGTAGTTTGAAAATTCTTTGGCATTGCCTTTTTTGGGGATTCAAAAGAAAACTGACTTTTCCAAATTTGCTGGCATATTGAGTGCAGCACTTTGACAGCTGCACTTTCACATCATCTTTCAGGATTTGGAATAGCTCAACTGGAATTCCATCACCTCCACTAGCTTTGTTTGTAGTGATGCTTCCTAAGGCCCACTTGACTTCACATTACAGGATATCTGGCTCTAGGTGAGTGATTACACCACCGTGGTTATATGTATCATGAAGATCTTTTTTTGTATAGTTCTTCTATGTATTCTTGCCACCTCTTCTGCTTCTGTTGGGTCCATACCATTTCTGTCCTTTATTGTGACCATCTTTGCATGAAATGTTCCCTTGGTGTCTCTAATTTTCTTGAAGAGATCCCTAGTCTTTCCCATTCTATTATTTTCCTCTATTTCTTTGCATTGATCAGTTAGGAAATCTGTCTTATCTCTCCTTGCTATTCGTTGGAACTTTGTATTCAGATGGTTGTATATTTTCTTTTCCCCTTTGTCTTTCACTTCTCTTCTTTTCTCAGCTATTTGTAAGGCCTCCTCAGGCAATCATTTTGCCTTTTTGTGTTTCTTTTTCTCAGAGATGGTTTTGATCATGGCCTCCTGTACAATGTAACAAACTTTTGTTCATGGTTCTTCAGGCACTCTGTTTATCAGATCTAATCCCTTGAATCTTGTTGTCACTTCCATTGTATAATCATAAGGGATTTGAATTAGGTCATACCTGAATGGTCTAGTGGTTTTCCCTACTTTCTTCAATATAAGTCTGAATTTTGCAGTATGGAGTTCAAGATCTGAGCCAGTCAGCTCAGGTCTTGTTTTTCCTGACCAGATAGAGCTTCTTCATCTTTGGCTGCAGGGAATATTATCAATCTGATTTGAATATTGACCATCTGGTGATGTCCATGTGTAGAATTGCCTCTTGTGTTGTTGGAAGAGGGTGTTTGCTATGACCAGTGAGTTCTCTTGGCAGAGCTCTATTAGCTTTTGCCCTGCTTCATTCCGTACTCCAAGGCCAAATTTGCATGTTACTCCAGGTGTTTCTTGACTTCCTACTTTTGCATTCCAGTCCCCTATAATGAAGAGGACATCTTTTTGGGGTGTTAGTTCTAGAAGGTCTTGTAGGTCTTCATAGAACCGTTCAACTTCAGCTTCTTCAGTGTTACTGGTTGGGGCATAGACTTGGATTACTGTGACGTTGAATGGTTTGCCTTGGAAACGAGCAGAGATCATTCTGTCGTTTTTGAGATTGCATCCAAGTACTGCATTTCGGACTCTTTTGTTGACCATGATGGCTATTCCATTTCTTCTGAGGGATTCCTGCCTGCAGTAGTAGATATAATGGTCCTCTGAGTTAAATTCACCCATTCCAGTCCATTTCAGTTCACTGATTCCTAGAATGTCGACATTCACTCTTGCCATCTCCTGTTTGACCACTTCCAATTTACTTTGATTCATGGACCTAACATTCCAGGTTCCTGTGCAATATTGCTCTTTACAGCATAGGACTTTACTTCTATCACCAGTCACGTCCATGACTGGGCGTTGTTTTCTCTTTGACTCTCTCTTCATTCTTTCTGGAACTATTTCTCCACTCTTCTCCAATAGCATATTGGCACCTGGGGAGTTCATCTTTCAGCATCGTATCTTCTTGCCTTTTCATACTGTTCATGGGGTTCTCAAGGCAGGAGTACTGAAGTGGTTTGCCATTCCCTTCTACAGTGAACCATGATTTGGCAGAACTCTCCACCATGACCTGTCCACCTTGGGTGGCCCTACATGGGCTGGCTCCTAGTTTCATTGAGTTAGACAAGATTGTGATCCACGTGATCAGTTTGGTTAGTTTTCTGTGACTGTGTTTTTCATTCTGTCTGCCCTCTGATGGATAAGAAAAGAGGCTTGTGGAAACTTCCTGATGGGAGGGACTGGCTGTAGGGGAGTCTGGGTCTTGCTGAATAGGTGGGCTATGCTTTGTAAATCTTTAATCCAGTTTTCTGTTGAAGGGTGGGGCTGTGTCCCCTCTCTGTAGTTTGGCCTCGGGCCAAACTATGGTAGGGGTAATGGTCTTTCAAAAGGACTTATGCCAGCATGCCCCATGGCTCCCAGGACTGCTGTAGTCAGCTCCCCTGTTCCCACGGCAGGCCGCTGTTGACCCGTGCCTCTGCCAGAGACTCCTGGACACTCACAGGCAAGTCTGGCTCATCTCTTGTGGGGTCACAACTCGTTTCTCCTGCTGCACACATGATTTTGTTTGTACCCTCCAAGAGTCTGTTTCCCCAGTCTTATGGAAACTCTGTAATCAAATCCCACTGATCTTCAAAGTCAAAATCCCTGGAAAGTCTTAGTCCCTTTGTCGATCCCCAGGTTGGGGAATCTGTTGTGGGCCCTAGAAGTTTGCAACAGTGTGAGAACTTCTTTGATATCATTGTTCTCCAGTTTTGTGGGTTGTCTGCTCGGTTGTTCTATGGTGGGGCTAATAGCAACCTTCTCTAAGAGAATTTATGCCATATGGCATAGGTCCCAGGTCTGGTGCAGCCAGAGCCCCTGTCCCTGCAGCAGGCCACAGCTGATCCGTGCCTCCACAGGAGACATTCAGACACTCAAAGGCAGGTCTGGCATAGTCTCTTGTGGGGTCTCTGAGTCCTGGTGTGCACAAGGTTTTATTTGAGTCCTCTAAGCATCTCTGGTGGGTATGGGGTTTGATTCTAAATGCAATTTTGCCCCTCCTACTGTCTTGTTGAGGCTTCTCCTCTGCCCTTGGGTGTGAAGTACCTTTTTTTGGTGGAATCCAACATTCTCCTGTCGACTAACGTTCAGCAGTTAGCTGCAGTTTTGGAGTTCTTGCAGAAGATGAGCACACGTACTTCTACTCTGCCATCTTATAACTATGTCATGAACTTTAACTTCTAAAATAAGTTACAATTTCATTGGTTTCTAAATTTACTGCTAAATTATTTCTTATTGCATGGAGCTTTACTGAGCTCATTCAGACCTGGCTTAATGGGTCACTTCTCTGGGCTATAAGTGCCTGGGAGGCATAGGGTGAACAAGAGCAGAAGTGACTGCCAGGTGGGCTTGTTCATGATGGAATGGTCTTGAGTATTACTAAGAAAGGGACAGTGAGGAAGGAATCCCAGTATGGGAAATGGCTCCAGAGAGTTGTGGGAATACACTACTTTTATTTGGACTGAGCAAAGTGTTTGAGCGGGAAGGCAACAAAAATGTGTCTTTTGGTGGAGAAACTAGAAGACAGAAGGCAGCTCTTGGCACTGAGGGACGCTGCTTTGGGAAATACCTGAGGAAGAGCCAGCAGGGCTCCCCGGTTCCATTGCTCTGTCTTCACCACACCCATCTCCTGAGTCTGAGTGTTGGTCTCCAATCGGAGATGCAACACTTTATTTTTCTATGTTCTTAGGAATTAAATTCTAAGAAGATGGCATTAAAATTGCATTTTCAAAAGAGATTTCATAAACAGAACTGTAAGGAAAATGGGGAAATTATTCAAAGGGAAGAAAATGTGACCCCTGCCTGGGGTGCAGGGTGGGGCTGTGCACCTGGCAGTGCAGGGACAGGGGTGGGGACGGGGACCCGAGCTGCAGATTCCCAGGGACCGTGCCCAGGTGAGGGCATCAGACCTCATGACACCTGCCCGCCCACACAGTCCATCCACAGCCCCCCACTCACAGCGCCGACCCCACCCCTGCCTGGAGGCCGGCAGGTTGACCGTGCTGCCCACGCTGAGCCTCCATTTCCTCTTCTGGTTTCCTCTCCCACTTCCATTCTGGTTCCGGCTCCTCAGGTCTCGTGTTTTACAAGCTGCAGGGAGAGCTGCCCGAGCAGAGAATCCAAGCAGGAAGTGAGTGTTTGGGGGATGAGCACCCTAAAGGGATCAGGGAAGTGCTCTCGGTTACAACCAGGCACAGCCTCAGGACACACGTGGGCCTAAGGGAGCGTTCTCTTCTGCAGTCACATAGCGTCCAACTCCACGTGTTTACTTTATGTTGACTCATAAAGGCATTTGAGCTAAAGCTCACTGTTTATTTCATGTGTAATCATCTCTGCGTTCTCTGTGATCAGCTGGCTGAGTTTATCAGAACAAAGCACTGATGACAACTCAGCTTTTCCCGTCATTGCCGAGGCGGTCTCCCTGTGGGCGCTGAACCCCAGAGACCGGGGCAAGTCTCTGGTCCTCAAAGGTCCAGCAGGGCCCCACACGCTCTGGGTGCTGACTGGTGACTAACCGTGTTGGACCGCTGAACGTGTGGTTTAAAACTGTTCTTTATCTGTTTTCCTTTAAACTTGTTCATTTCCTTCTCTTCTCCCTAAAAAAAAAAAAAAAAAAAACAGAAACAAGACATTGAAAAGGGTCTTTCGGACCCTCTGCATGTGATGTCTGTCCGCGCCACTGGTCAGGGCTGCCCTGTGAAAGAAACACCAGGTGGGACCCTTCTCAGAACTGTTAATGGCCCCTTGTGCAATGGGGCTCAGTAGATACCGTCCCTGCGCCCTGGGCCCTCCACATCCGTCCCCTGTCCCTGTCCCATGCTCCACTGGGGCGTTCAGGCCCAGCTTCAGCCCCAAGGCCTCTGCATCTCTGCCCCCTGGCTCTCTCCCTTCTCCCCCCATTCTCCTCCTCTCTGGACTGGTCACCCCCTCAGCGTCCTCGGGGCACCCCAGCCTGCCTCCTCCAACAGCCAGCTCTGAGGGAAGGACCCTGGTCTTGCAAGCATGACAACTGCAAGGCTGGGTCTACTTTGGAGGAGGACCTGAGGGAGCAAGGATCATCCTACCACACCTCCCTCCTTCCCCAGGCCCCTCCTCCCCAGGCCCACTGCAGGGTGCTCTCTGCCTAGACTTTTCTCAAAGATGAAGGGTCTGAGTTACCAGTTCATGTTAAACGTCCATGATTTAAAACCTGTCACCTGCGCCCCAAAGCTGGGGCCTGGTTTAGAAGACCAGCTTCTCCTCCTCAGAGCTGTTGTATTTGTTTCTGCTGGTTCTGCCAAGCCTGGGGAGGGAGCCCTAGCCCCCAGGCTGCTCTCTCCAGGGCCTCCTCAAGCCCAGCTCTTGGCTCTGTTGCGTGAGAACCCCGGCCTGGCCTGGCACTAAACTCTGCTTAGATGGGTGGAGGGTCTTTATGTTTCCCTCAGCAAGGAAAACAAGATGCTTCCGGAGATGGGCCAAAAGTGAGAGTGTCCACCTTGGGCTTGTAGAATCTCGAGTTGTCCAGTTGGGAGCGACAGCAAGTTTTGCTCACTGCAAACTCAGGCAAGTGGTGAGAGAAGGGGGTAAGGAGGGGTCAGATCACCTGTGGCCTCAAGTCCCTGTTCGGGCGCCACTTGCCAGGGTCCAGCCCGGGTGGATCCAGGGAACTCGAGGAGGGGGACGGCATAGGCAACGATCAGGAAACAATAGCTTAATTAAATATTAACTAGAAATATACAGAGTGGTTAAGTAAGGATAGCTCAGTAGGAAAATTCAGTGGAGAAAAGAGGCTGAATAACTTGGTTTACGTGGAAAACTAATAAAATTCCAAGACAAGGAATTTGCACCACCTACGTAGGCTGCAGGTGTCCTTCTGTTCTCCCGAAGGACAGGAGACACTAAGGCCTCCCCTGTCGGATCTTAGAAGCCCAGGCAAAATTAGTAGGCTTGGCGAGCCTCCACGCTCCAGATGGGAATTCAGCCAGAAGGTGAGAGAAAGAGCGACATGGGGAGACCAGTCTTTTTAGGAACTGATCCGATTCTTTATTTTCCAGGGTCTGCTTTTATACACAGAGATGTAATACTAAAGTCACACGGGGTCAGCAGTCCTGACTTTTATCAAAATCAGGTGCTTCATACAAATGTATACAAAGGTCTTAAGGGTGTTACATCATCTTCTGGCCAGGGGGCCTGCTAACAATTTATGACTCTCTCCTTGTGACAGTGGTCAGTCAACCAGAACACTTATTTCTCCAGGAGTGATTATTCTTAAAACAGACGCCACTTTCCAAAGGCACCAGATAAGGTTACATTCTTATAGGGTGAGGGTGCAGTGGGTTTTAATTAAGGAAACAATTTGCTTAGCCTAAAGTCTAACGTGATTAATATCAAAGGTTAATACTTATTTCTTTTATATATTCGTTACTGTGTATAAGGGCAGTGGATGTGGAGACTTAGCAGCAAACATTGGCTCAACAAATGAAAAACCCTTCACCAATACAATCTCTAATCAGCCCACTATACTACACTAATAATTTCCTAACTTCTCAAAAGAATCTGTTTTTAGAAGGTTTAAAGCGAACAATCACATGTGGCCGGAAGAACCTGTTCAGGCAGGCTAGAGAACTCCCAAAGGAGTTTGTGAACTAAAACACTCTTGTCACACCCAGGAACTTTATTTTTTTATTTTTTTAATTAAATTTTATTTTGCTTAACTTTACAATATTGTATTGCTTTTGCCATACATCAAGATGGATCCGCCACAAGTATAATTGTGTTCCCCATCCTGAACCCTCCTCCCTCCTCCCTCCCCATACCATCCCCCTGGGTCGTCCCAGTGCACCAGTCCCAGGCATCCATTATCAGGCATCGTACCTGGACTGGCGACTCGTTTCAGATATGATATTATACATATTTCAATGCTATTCTTCCAAATCATCCCACCCTCTCCCATTCCCAGAGTCCAAAAGTCTGTTCTATACATCAGTGTCTCTTTTGCTGTCTCATAAACAGGGTTATTGTTACCATCTTTCTAAATTCCATATATATGCGTTAGTATACTGTATTTGTGTTTTTCTTTCTGGCTTACTTCACTCTGTATAATAGGCTCCAGTTCCATCCACCTGATTAGAACTGATTCAAATGCATTCTTTTTAATGGCTGAGTAATACTCCATTGTGTATATGTACCACTGCTTTCTTATCCATTCATCTGTGGATGGACATCTAGGTTGCTTCCAAGTCCTGGCTATTGTAAACAGTGCTGCTATGAACATTGGGGTACACGTGTCTCTTTCAATTCTGGTTTTCTCAGTGTGTATGCCCAGCAGTGGAATTGCTGGATCATAAGGCAGTTCTATTCCCAGTTTTTTGAGGAATCTCCATACTGTTCTCCAAAGTGGCTGTACTAGTTTGCATTCCCACCAACAGTGTAAGATGGTTCCCTTTTCTCCACACCCTCTCCAGCACTTATTGCTTGTGGACTTTTGGATCGCAGCCATTCTGACTGGCATGAAATGGTACCTCACAGTGGTTTTGATTTGCATTTCTCTGATAATGAGTGATGTTGAGCATCTTTTCATGTGTTTGTTAGCCATCTGTATGTCTTCTTTGGAGAAATGTCTACCTAGTTCTTTGGCCCATTTTTTGATTGGGTCATTTATTTTTCTGGAACTGAGCTGTAGGAGTTGCTTGTATATTTTTGAGATTAGTTGTTTGTCTGTTGCTTCATTTGCTATTATTTTCTCCCATTCTGAAGGCTGTCTTTTCACCTTGCTTATAGTTTCCTTTGTTGTGCAGAAGCTTTTAAGTTTAATTAGGTCCCATTTATTTATTTTTGATTTTATTTCCAATATTCTGGGAGGTGGGTCATAGAGGATCCTGCTGTAATGAATGTCACAGAGTGTTTTGCCTATGTTTTCCTCTATGAGTTTTATGGTTTCTGGTCTTACATTTAGATCTTTAATCCATTTTGAGTTTATTTTTGTGTATGGTGTTAGGAAGTGTTCTAGTTTCATTCTTTTACAAGTGTTTGTCCAGTTTTCCCAGCACCACTTGTTAAAGAGATTGTCTTTAATCCATTGTATATTCTTGCCTCCTTTGTCAAAGATAAGGTGTCCATATGTGCATGGATTTATCTCTGGGCTTTCTATTTTGTTCCATTGATCTGTATTTCTGTCTTTGTGCCAGTACCATACTGTCTTGATGACTGTGGCTTTGTAGTAGAGCCTAAAGTCAGGCAGGTTGATTCCTCCAGTTCCATTCTTCTTTCTCAAGATAGCTTTGGCTATTCGAGGTTTTTTGCATTTCCATACAAATTGAGAAATTATTTGTTCTAGCTCTGTGAAGAATACCGTTGGTAGCTTGATGGGGATTGCATTGAATCTATAAATTGCTTTGGGTAGTATACTCATTTTCACTATATTGATTCTACCAATCCATGAACATGGTATATTTCTCCATCTATTAGTGTCCTCTTTGATTTCTTTCACCAGTGTTTTATAGTTTTCTATATATAGGTCTTTAGTTTCTTTAGGAAGACATATTCCTAAGTAATTTATTCTTTTCATTGCAATGGTGAATGGAATTGTTTCCTTAATTTCTCTTTCTATTTTCTCATTATTAGTGTACAGGAATACAAGGGATTTCTCTGTGTTGATTTTATATCCTACAACTTTACTATATTGATTGATTAGTTCTAGTAATTTTCTGGTGGAGTCTTTAGGGTTTTCTATGTAGAGGATCATGTCATCTGCAAACAGTGAGAGTTTTACTTCTTATTTTCCAATTTGGATTCCTTTTATTTCTTTTTCTGCTCTGATTGCTGTGGCCAAAACTTCCAAAACTATGTTGAATAGTAAGGCATCCTTGTCTTATTCCTGACTTTAGAGGAAATGCTTTCAATTTTTCACCATTGAGGATAATGTTTGCTGTGGGTTTGTCACATATAGCTTTTATTATGTTGAGGTATGTTCCTTCTATTCCTGCTTTCTGGAGAATTTTTATCATAAATGGATGTTGAACTTTGTCAAAGGCTTTCTCTGCATCTATTGAGATAATCATATGGTTTTTATTTTTCAATTTGTTAATGTGGTGTATTACGTTGATTGATTTGCGGATATTGAAGAATCCTTGCATTCCTGGGATAAAGCCCACTTGGTCATGGTGTATGATCTTTTTAATGTGTTGTTGGATTCTGATTGCTAGAATTTTGTTAAGGATTTTTGCATCTATGTTCATCTGTGATATTGGCCTGTAGTTTTCTTTTTTTGTGGCATCTTTGTCCGGTTTTAGTATTAGGGTGATGGTGGCCTCATAGAATGAGTTTGGAAGTTTGCCTTCTTCTGCAATTTTCTGGAACAGTTTGAGTAGGATAGGTGTTAGCTCTTCTCTGAATTTTTGGTAGAATTCAGCTGTGAAGCCGTCTGGACCTGGGCTTTTGTTTGCTGGAAGATTTCTGATTACAGTTTCAATTTCTGTGCTTGTGATGGGTCTGTTAAGATTTTCTATTTCTTCCTGATCCAGTTTTGGAAAGTTGTACTTTTCTAAGAATTTGTCCATTTCTTCCACATTGTCCATTTTATTGCCATATAATTGCTGATAGTAGTCTCTTATGATCCTTTGTATTTCTGTGTTGTCTGTTATGATCTCTCCATTTTCATTTCTAATTTTATTGATTTGATTTTTCTCTCTTTGCTTCTTGATGAGTCTGGCTAATGGTTTGTCAATTTTATTTACCCTTTCAAAGAACCAGCTTTTGGCTTTGTTGATTTTTGCTATGGTCTCTTTTGTTTCTTTTGCATTTATTTCTGCCCTAATTTTTAAGATTTCTTTCCTTCTACTAACCTTGGGGTTCTTCATTTCTTCCTTTTCTAGTTGGTTTAGGTGTAGAGTTAGGTTATTTATTTGGCTTTTTTCTTGTTTCTTGAGGTATGCCTGTATTGCTATGAACTTTCCCCTTAGGACTGCTTTTACAGTGTCCCATAGGTTTTGGGTTGTTGTGTTTTCATTTTCATTCATTTCTATGCAGATTTTGATTTCTTCTGTGATTTGTTGGTTATTCAGGAGCATGTTGTTCAGCCTCCAAATGTTGAAATTTTTAATAGTTTTTCTCCTGTTATTGAGATTTAATCTTACTGCATTGTGGTCAGAAAAGATGCTTGGAATGATTTCAATTTTTCTGAACTTACCAAGGCTAGATTTATGGCCCAGGATGTGGTCTATCCTGGAGAAGGTTCCGTGTGTGCTTGAGAAAAAGGTGAAATTCATTGTTTTGGGATGAAATGTCCTATAGATATCAATTAGGTCTAACTGGTCTATTGTATTGTTTAAAGTTTGTGTTTCCTTGTTAATTTTCTGTTTAGTTGATCTCTCCATTGTTGTGAGTGGGGTATTAAAGTCTCCCACTATTATTGTGTTATTGTTGACTTCTCCTTTCATACTTGTTAGTATTTGTCTTACATATTGTGGTGCTCCTATGTTGGGTGCATATATATTTATAATTGTTATATCTTCTTCTTGGATTGATCCTTTGATCATTATGTAGTGACCTTCTTTGTTTCTTTTCACAGCCTTTGTTTTAAAGTCTATTTTATCTGATATGAGTATTGCTACTCCTGCTTTCTTTTGGTCCCTATTTGCATGGAAAATCTTTTTCCAGCCCTTCACTTTCAGTCTGTATGTGTCCCCTGTTTTGAGGTGGGTCTCTTGTAGACAACATATGTAGGGGTCTTGTTTTTGTATCCATTCGGCCAGTCTCTGTCTTTTGGTTGGGGCATTCAACCCATTTACATTTAAGGTAATTATTGATAAGTATGATCCTGTTGCCATTTACTTTATTGTTTTGGGTTAGAATTTATATACCCTTTTTGTGTTTCCTGTCTAGAGAATGTCCTTTAGTATTTGTTGGAGAGCTGGTTTGGTGGTGCTGAATTCTCTCAGTTTTTGCTTGTCTGTAAAGGTTTTGATTTCTCCTTCATATTTGAATGAGATCCTTGCTGGGTACAATAGTCTGGGCTGTAGGTTATTTTCTTTCATCACTTTAAGTATGTCTTGCCATTCCCTCCTGGCTTGGAGAGTCTCTATTGAAAGATCAGTCCCTTGTGTGTTATTTGTTGTTTTTCCCTTGCTGCTTTTAATATTTGTTCTTTGTGTTTGATCTTTGTTAATTTGATTAATATGTGTCTTGGGGTGTTTCACCTTGGGTTTATCCTGTTTGGGACTCTGGGTTTCTTGGACTTGAGTGATTATTTCCTTCCCCATTTTAGGGAAGTTTTCAACTATTATCTCCTCTAGTATTTTCTCATGGTCTTTCTTTTTGTCTTCTTCTTCTGGGACTCCTATGATTCGAATGTTGTAATGTTTAATATTGTCCTGGAGGTCTCTGAGATTGTCCTCATTTCTTTTAATTTGTTTTTCTTTTTTCTCCTCTGCTTCATTTATTTCTGCCATTCTATCTTCTAATTCACTAATTCTATCTTCTGCCTCTGTTATTCTACTATTTGTTGCCTCCAGAGTGTTTTGGATCTCATTTATTGCATTATTCATTATATATTGACTCCTTTTTATTTCTTCTAGGTCCTTGTTAAACCTTTCTTGCATCTTCTCAATGCTTTTCTCCAGGCTATTTATCTGTGATTCCATTTTGATTTCCAGATTTTGGATTAATTTCACTATCATTATTTGGAATTCTTTATCCGGTAGATTCGCTATTTCTTCCTCTTTGTTTGGTTTGGTGGGCATTTATCCTGTTCCTTTACCTGCTGGGAATTCTTCTGTCTCTTCATCTTGTTTAAATTACTGAGTTTGGGGTGTCCTTACTAAATTCTGGCAGTTTGTGGAGTTCTCTTTATTGTGGCATTCCCTCACTGTATGTGGGTTTGTGCAGGTGGCTTGTCAAGGTTTCTTGGTTAGAGACGCTTGTGTCGGTATTCTGGTGAATGGAGCTGGATTTCTTCTCTCTGGAGTGCAATGGCATGTCTAGTAATGAGTTATGTGATGTCTATGATTTTGGGGTCACTTTGGGTAGCCTGTATATTGGCTTGGTTTCAGTGCAGGTTTGGAGGCATTTGATGAGCTCCTGTCAATTAATGTTCCGTGGGATCAGGGTTTGGACTTAAGCCTCCTGCTTCCAGTTATCGGTCTTATTTTTACAGTAGTCTCAAAAACTTCTCCTTCTATACTGCACTCCACAACTGGACCGCTCAGAGATGTTCACGGAGTTATACAGAGAAGAAAAGAGGGAGGAAGGTGACAGAGGTGGTCAGGAGGATAAAAGGAGGGAATGAAAAGGAGAGAGACAGATCCAGTCAGTAATAGGCACAAATTGATTACATATACCAGAAAGCATAGATTAAAGATATAGATTAGAGTTTGGAGTTTCAGGAATACAATGTCAAAGAAAAGATGAAGAGATAGAAAAAGGGAGGGAAAAAGAAAAAAAGAAAAAAGTCACAAAAGTTATTAAAAAAAATGAATAGGTAAAAAATTGATAGCAATTACCAATAATCTAAACTTATGAATCTAGAGCAGAGTTTGGAGTTTCAAAAATACAATGTTAAAGGAAAGAAAAAAAGAAACAACAAAAAGAAAAAAGAAAAGAAAAGGGGGGAGGTCGCAAGAGTTATAAAAAATATTCTAAAAGTGGAAATTATAGGGCTACTAGAGGATTAAAAAAATTTTTTTTAATTTTTAATAAAAAATATATAAATATATATATATAAAAAGAAAGAAAGAATGATGGTAAAAATAGTAACAATATATATAAGACTTTCTCTGTTATTGTTGTGGGTATTGTGGGTTCAGTTCATTTTCGGCTAGTTCCTTGTTCCGGCTTAAATTTCTCAAGATCTATAGGCCCCTTTCTCTGTAGTTGGTACTAACCACGGGGTTTTAGTTTATTGCCTGTCGCTTCCGCGGCGGTTCCCTCTGTTATAGCTTCTTCTGTTTGCTGGTCTCTTCAGTGTCTGATTTCCACCCTGATACAAAGGGGGCAGTGGTGGACACCCTTTTTTTTTTAGGCTCACTTGTTCAGTCGCACTGCGGGGAGGGAAGGACGCTGCAAATAAATACCACTGGTGTGTGCTCGCAGTGGCTCAGCCACACTGGGTCTGCCCCCGTTCACAGCGTGTGTAGCCTCCCTGCCCACTCTGCTTAGGCTCTCTGTTTCCCCGCCAGAACCATCCGCAACCGGCCCTGGGCTGCTTGCTCCTCCCAGGTCTAAGCCACTCAAGTTCAGGCACTCGGGTAGTCCTCAGAGGCCCAGGCTTGGTTGGGCCTGCGTTTTGTGCCCTTCACAGAATCCAGCAGCGCAGGTAATGAGGCGTTCAGCAAGTGCGGCTTCTGTGACTTATCGCCTCCCCACCACTCAGTCCTCCAAGTGCACCACTGGCTCACTTTCCCAGGTGGATGTTAGCCGACCAGAGCCCTAAGAAGTCTTAGTTAGCAAAGAAGCCTGCTTACAGTTTTGTGGATAATGTCTCTCTGGGGCTGCGATTGCCTCCCTCTGGCTCTGGCTGCCTGTCACCGGAGGGGGACGGACTGCAGCCGGCTATCTCTATAAAGTCCTTTGTTCTGTGCACAGGCCTGGCGGTGTCTTGGGTTAGGGCTGGCTTTTCGTGTGGTAGGTATCCCACAGTCTGGTTTGCCAGCCCAAATTATTCCGCTCAGGTAGCGCTCGGGATATTCAGGCCAATGCAGCCCGCGACGAAGCGCCCGCGGCACCTCCCTGCCCAGCCCCCGCTTGCTAATGGTGGATGTGGGCGTTTGTGCTGTTTCTCCGCTGGGGAAGTTATCGTGGGGCTCGTAGTCTGTGGGTTTTAATTGATTATTTATTTTCCTCCCTGTTATGATGGCCTCCGTGCTTCCCAGGTTCGGCACAGACTCGGCAGTGAGAGAGTTTCCTGGTGTTTGGAAACTTCTCTTTTTTTTAAGACTCCCTTGCCCGGACAGAGGTCTGTCCCTCCCTCTTTGTCTCTTTTTTGTCTTTTATATTTTTTCCTACCTCCTTTAGAAGGCAATGAGTTGCTTTTCTGGGTGTCTGATGTCCTCTGCCGGCATTCCGAAGTTGTTTTGTGGAATTTACTTGGCATTAGATGTTCTTTTGATGAATTTGTGGAGGAGAAAGTGTTTTCCCCGTCCTATTCCTCCACCATCTTCCCAGGAACTTTAGTAACTGGAGCTATAAGTTAACTCCTTTTCAGAGAGAGAGATGGTGGTGGGGGAAAGCCCCCCATAAAGTCAGAGGTGTAGGTGAGAGCACAAAGCAGTAAAGTAGACAGACTCTGGTTTTGGGGGTAGATGCTTGAGAATT
The DNA here is from genome assembly GCA_935064755.1 of Tragelaphus eurycerus. Lineage (NCBI taxonomy): Eukaryota > Metazoa > Chordata > Mammalia > Artiodactyla > Bovidae > Tragelaphus > Tragelaphus eurycerus. The sequence goes on along the minus strand of CAKXYN010000026.1, from coordinate 26,981,785 downwards.
TCCAGGGGGACTCCTGAGGCTTGATCCCACTTTTGCGTATGCCGAGCATCCTTCCTCATGACCTTTGCCACGGGCGGAGTTCTTCACGCTGGCTCCCGGCAGGGCGACCATGGAATAGGTCCAAACCAGGACAGGTCTGAGAATGCAAGTGAAAGTGAAAGTCTCTCAGTTGTGTCTGACTCTTTGCCACCTCATGGACTGTATAGTAATCTTCAGAATACTGGAGTGGGTAGCCTTTCCCTTCTCCAGAGGATCTTCCCAACCCAGGGAGTGAACCCAGGTCTCCCACATTGCAGGCAGATTCTTTACCATCTGAGCCACCAGGGAAGCCAAAGAATACTGGAGTGGGTAGCCTATCCCTTCTCCAGGGGATCTTCCCAACCCAGGAATTGAACGGGGTCTCCTGCATTGCAGGTGGAATGCAAGGGACACTAGTAATAGCCTTGCTGGGACGGTGGATGAAGCAAATGGCGGACTCAGCGTGATGCTGAAAGGTGTATAAGCGGCAGCAATAGGAGGGTTCTGGGCAGGGAGGTGTCATGGTCACTGTGTTTTAAAAGCTGGTTTGGTGGTTTTTCAACAGAGCCTGTATCTGCGGCATCCCCCGACCCTCCATCCCTGTCACTGCAAGGAATTCATCATCAGGGCTGTCCTTGAGCTCTGCAGGGACTTTGGGCTCACCCCACACTCCTGTTCCATGACCCTGACCACTGGTGTGCCCTGCATGATGCCTTCCTTGGACCACACCATCAGTCCCCTACATCCTGCAATGGTTTGGGGGAAAAGCCCCACATGACTAGATCTCATCTTTCTAAGCTGATTGTGAGGTTCCACCTAAGGCTGTGCCTCTCAGGTGGCTTTGTTGACAGGTCTGGAGGATAGATCTTTAAGGTGAGAAACAGCTGCCTACATCTCAGAATGCTGTGCACCTGGCCTCACTGATGCTCACAAGCCCTTCCTTTGCTCCACAAACCCCAGGAGGGACAGTTCCACCTGAGACTGCTGGTGGTCTGGGGCCGGTTTCATGCCTCCTACACTCACAGTCAGTTGGTGATGGAGGCAGCCAGTAGGAAGCAGAGTCTGCTTCCCAGGGTGGACGCTTGAGCTCAGGGTGAGCAAGAGTGTTGGGGGAGGGCAGGTATGTAGGACAAGCTCTACCTGTAAGGACATCAGCATCCCAAAGGCTGGTCCTGCCCCCTGGACCCAGCAACCCGAGCAGAAGCAGCCCTGAATCCTTGCTGGCTGCTTTGGTACCTTTGTGTGTGTGTATGTGTGTGTGTGTGTGCACGTGTGTGCATGCTCAGTCACAGAAACAGAAATACCTGTGACTTGGGCATCAAAAACACTAGATGTCACTGGTGAGGTTTTTGAAAGAAAAGCTGAGGAGATTCCAGCTCGGTGGGGAAGCAGCTGCTTTGTGTGGCAGTGACCTGGGAGGCAGGAGCAAGAAAGGCCCTCTGAGCTCCCAGGCTCCCGCTAGAGGCTGCCAGCCTGATGTCAGCTCGGGCCATGCAGGCATCTTCAGGGGCCAGTCACAGCACCCACCATGCAGGGATGGGTTTCATCAAGAGGCAAATAGAGCAGGTCAGATTGCAGAGTACAGGTCAGGGAACCACACAGAGTTAGGTGTGTTGGAAGGTTTGCTCTGTTCTCCCCCTTTCCCTCTTCTGGGAATGAGGATTCAACCCATTCCGTCAGGGTCATTACGCTCTCCAGGCTGATAATTTCCAGCTTTTTGCTTTGAGTTTATCAACTCTGGGAAGTCAGCCTGCCATTTGAAACATTAAAGCTACAACTACAAGGCTTTCTTGATCTTCAAAAAGTACAGAACATCTGGTTTAATCACTTAATCTGCTGATCGGTTAATCATTTGATCTGTTTTCCCTGGACTTTACCAAACGTTGAGTACATGTTGGAGTCCATCTGATTTATACTCTGGCAAGTCTTTAAAAAGTAATCCAGTATATTTACAGAAGTATCATGCTATATTCTACCTCACCCCTGACTTCCCTAAGGCGTCCAGTTACTAATCCAGGACATGGAGAGCTTGGAAGCCATCAGTCTTGTCTTCACAGCAAGAAAAAGCTGAACAACCTGGAGATCAAAAACTCACTTAGACATATCAGAAAATTGAGTGCAGAGGGCAAACCATTCCCCCCAAACTGGAGAGACAGACGACTGTTGCAGAGAACCACAGCTTTCCAGACAAAAGTCCAGAAGCTGAGACCATTGTGGGAACCAGGCCTAGGGCTAGAACACCTCATTTGTAGTTATTAATTGATGGAGGTTCATTGTGGACAAATTCAAGAGTTAAAAACTCCAAGGGGAACCCAGATGGCTTCACATTTTCATGACTTTTACCTCCAGGAGTGACCAGGTTCTAATAGTGAAACTCCCTTTGTGCTTCCAGCAGGGGTGGAGAGAAAAATCATTTTTAAACACTTCAGGATGGTTTTAGAAAAGGCAGAGGAACCAGAGATCAAATTGCCAACATTCACTGGATCATTGAAAAAGCAAGAGAGTTCCAGAAAAAAACATCTATTTCTGCTTTATTGACTATGCCAAAGCCTTTGACTGTGTGGATCACAATAAACTGTGGAAAATTCTGAAAGAGATGGGAATACCAGACCATCTGACCTGCCTCTAGAGAAACCTATATGCAGGTCAGGAAGTAACAGTTAGAACTGGACATGGAACAACAGACTGGTTCCAAATAGGAAAAGGAGTACCTCAAGGCTGTATATTGTCACCCTGTTTATTTAATTTATATGCAGAGTACATCATGAGAAATGCTGGGGTGGAAGAAGCACAAGCTGGAATCAAGATTGCCAGGAGAAATATCAATAACCTCAGATATGCAGATGACACCACCCTTATGGCAGAAAGTGAAGAGGAACTAAAGAGCCTCTTGATGAAGGTGAAAGAGGAGAGTGAAAAAGTTGGCTTAAAGCTCAACATTCAGAAAACAGATCATGGCATCTGGTCGCATCACTTCATGGCAAATAGATGGGGAAACAGTGTCAGACTTTATTTTTCTAGGCTCCAAAATCACTGCAGATGGTGACTGCAGCCATGAAATTAAAAGACCCTTACTCCTTGGAAGAAAAGTCATGACCAATCTAGACAGCATATTAAAAAGCAGAGGCATTACTTTGCCAACAAATGTCCATCTAGTCAAGGCTATGGTTTTTCCAGTGGTCATGTATGGATATGAGAGTTGGACTGTGAAGAAGGCTGAGTGACGAAGAATTGATGCTTTTGAGCCGTGGTGTTGAAGACTCTTGAGAGTCCCTTGGACTGCAAGGAGATCCAACCAGTCCATCCTAAAGGAGATCAGTCCTGGGTGTTCATTGGAGGGACTGATGTTGACGCTGAAACTCCAATACTTTGGCCACCTGATGCAAAGAGCTGACTCATTGGAAAAGACCCTGATGCTGGGAAAGATTGAGGGCAGGAGGAGAAGGGGATGACAGAGGATGAGATGGTTGGATGGCATAACTGACTCGATGGACATGGGTTTGGGTGGACTCCAGGAGTTGCTGAGGGACAGGGAGGCCTGTGTGCTGTGGTTCATGGGGTCGCAGAGTTAGACACGACTGAGTGACTGAACTGAAACACTCCAGAGTGCTCTGTTCCTATTGAGGCCTGCCTCTGGGGGAGCCGACTGACAATCGTCTGACCTACTGGGAGCAGGGAAATACTCAACTCCAGCACCCCCAGCCGTCCGTCTGCTTAAGGGGAAGAAAGAACGGGGAAGCACTTGGCAAGTTCAGTCCAAGGACACAGGCCTCAAGGCTGAGGTCGCTCACAGGTTATAAAACCCCTCCCCACATGCCCCTCTGCCACATCAGTAGGGCTCCTGGACACAACAGGGAAATAAACTGAAAGACCTGCACACCTCAAAGCTTTAAACAAGAAAAAGAAGTCATCTCTAGGGAAAACCAGAGACAATAGAGGAGGAAAAACCAAGAACACGAGAAATTTTAGCCTCCAATATCCAAGGCTTTCTTAGACAAGCAAAACTGAGGGTGTTTGATGCAAATAGTTCTGCCTTGCAAGAAATGTTAAAATAAACTCTTCAGAAAAAATAAACATGCCATAGGTATAAATATGCCATAAATATGCCATAAATACATACATAAATATGTATAAATAAATAAATATGCCATCTGAATCTCTACAAAGAAGAGTGTTAAAGAAGGTATAACTGAAGGTAAAATAAATTTTTTAAATTTTTATTTCTAATTGATCTAACACATGACACTTTGTGCAAAATAGTAAAAGAAATGGTACATGTTTTATAGCTGATGGATGAATAAATTGAATGACATAAAGAACATTAGGATTTATTGGGGGTACTCTGTTATAAGGTACTTATGTTACTAGTGGTTTAGTGTTGGTTTTGTTGGGTTTTTTTAACTTTGCAAAATAAAACTTACTCAAAAGGACACTTTTATACTTCAACATATTCCCCTAAAGACTTGTTAAAATTTCGAAGTGTTGGAAACAGAGTCAGGCTTGAGAGACTGTCTCAGCCAGCTTTCCATTTTACAGATGAAGACGCAAAGGCCTGAGCAGAAGGGACCCCAGGAAAGCCCGTCTTCAGGTGCAGACCCAGAGCTCTTGACTTCAGTACTTTCTTTTTCCTGGTGCTCTGCCTGTCTTGTGGTTACATCTTTGCAGGGAGGTGTCCTTTGAAAGTGGACAGGAATTGGTCTTAAATGTATATTGCAAACTCAAGCGCTACCACTGAAAAAGGTCATTTTAAAGAAATACAATTAATATGCTTAGAGATGATCAAATTAAATCACATAAAAAGATAAACTAAAACCAGAGAAGAAAGACGAGCATGGAAGATTAAAAAGCAAACAAGAAAAAAATACCCATAAAGGGCAATGAATAGAAGACAGTAAAAAAAATTGTAGATTAATCCAAGTATATCAGTAACCACTTTAAATATCAATGATCTTAATATACACCAGTTATAAGGCAAAGACTGTCAGAGTTGATTAGAAACAAGGCCTAGCTATATGATGTCTACTAGAAAACTCACCTTAAATAAAGACACAGCTAGATTAAAGGTGAAGGAAAGAAGAAATATATGTCATGCTAACAGGAGTCAAAAGAAAGTTGGAGTAGTTAGTTTAATTTCAGACAATGCAGACTTTATAACATGTAAAATTATCTAGAATAAAGAGGGGCACTGCATAATCATTAAATGGTACATTCTCAAAAATATATAACAATCATGAATGTGTATGTGCAAAGCGGCAAAGCCCCAAAATGCATCAGGCAGAAGCTGGCAGAACTGCAAGGAGAAATAGCCTGAATCTGCTGTTTCTGTTGGACTTCAACACTCCTCAGTGAGCAGTTGGCAGATCTACCAGGCAGGTAATTAGTAGACAGCTGAACTGAATAGCACCATCATCAACTGGATCTAATTGGCATCTATAGACTGTGCCGTTCAACAACAGCACAATTCTTCTCAGCCTTACCAGGAACGTTCACCAAGACAGATCACGTTCTGGGCCACAAAGCACACTTTAGCAGATTTAAAACAATAGAAATCATACAGTGTGCGCTCTCAACTTACAGAGAAAGTAAACTAGGGATCTGTAACAAAAGATAGTTGGAAAACCCCCAAATCCCAGGAGGTTAAACAGCATACTTCTAAATAATTTGTGGATCTAACAGAAGTCTTGTGAGAAATTTAAAAATACTTTGACCTAAGTGAACATAAAATCCAACTAAACAAATTTTCAAGACACAGGGGAAATGGTGCTTAACGGAAATTTATAGCATTGAATGCATACATTAGAAAAGAAGAAAGATCTAAAACCAGTCATCCAAGCTGCCACTTTAAGAAACTGGAAAAAGAAGGACAAATTAAATCCAAAATAAGCACAAGAAAAAAATATAAAAATTAGAGCAAAAATCTTCTGTGTACTGTTCTTTTGTCTCCTTAGGTAAGTTTATTCCTAGATATTTAATTCTTTTTGTTGCAATGATGAATGGGATTGATTCCTTAATTTCTCTTTCTGATTTTTCATTGTTAGTATATAGAAATGCAAGTGCTTTCTGTGTATTGATTTTGTATCCTGCAACTTTGCTAAAGTCACTGATTAGCTCTAGTAATTTTCTAATAGTATCTTTAGGATTTTCTGTGTACAGTATCATAGAATCTGCAAACGGTGAGAACTTTACTTCTTTTCTGATCTGGAGTCCTTTTATTTCTTTTTCCTCTCTGATTGCTGTAGCTAGGACTTTCAGAACTATGTTGAATAATAGTGGTGAAAGTGGACACCCTTGTCTTGCTCCTGATCTTAGGGGGAACGCTTTCAGTTTTTCGCCATTGAGAATAATGTTTGCTATAGGCTTATCATATATGGCCTTTACTATGTTGAGGCAGGTTTCTTCTATGCCCATTTTTTGGAAGAGTTTTAATCATAAATGGGTGCTGAATTTTGTCAAAGGCTTTTTCTGCTTCTATTATCATATGCTTTTTATCTTTCAATTTGTTAATATGGTGTATCACATTGATTGATTTTCGTATATTGAAGAATCCTTGCATCCCTGGAATAAACCCAACTTGATCATGGTGCATGAGCTTTTTGATGTGTTGCGGAATTCTGTTTGCTAAAGTTTTGTGGAGGATTTTTGCATCTATGTTCTTCAGTGATATTGGCCTGTAGTTCTCTTTTTTGTGTGTTATCTTTGTCTGGTTTTGATATCAGGGTGATGGTGGCCTTGTAGAATGAATTTGGAAGTGTCCCTTCCTCTGCAATTTTTTGAAAGAGTTTTAGAAGGATAGGCATTAGCTCTTCTCTAAATGTTTGGTGGAATTCTCCTGTGAAGCCATCTGGTCCTGGGCTTTTGATTTTTGGGGAGATTTTTGATCACAGCTTCAATTTCAGTGCTTATAATTGGGTTGTTCATAATTTCTATTTCTTTCTGGTTCAGTCTTGGAAGATTGAGCTTTTCTAAGAATCTGTCCATTTCTTCCAGGTTATCTATTTTATTGCCATATAGCTATTCATGACAGTCTCTTATAATCCTTTGTATTTCTGCACTGTCTGTGGAAACCTCTCTTTCATTTCTAATTTTGTTCATTTGATTCTTCCCTCTTTTTTTCTTGATGAGTCTGGCTAAAGCTTTGTCAATTTTGCTTATCTTCTTGAAGAACCAGTGTGTAGTTTTGTTCATCTTCACTATTGCTTCTTTCATTTCTTTTTCATTAATTTCTGCTCGGATCTTTATGATTTCTTTCATTCTACTAATTTGGGGGGGGTATTCTTCTTTTTCCAGTTGTTTTAGGTGTAAAGTTAGGCTGTCTACTCAATGTTTGTATTGTTCCTTGAGGTAGGATTGTTGCCATAAATGTCTCTCTTGGGACTGCTTTCACTGCATCCCATGGGATTTGAGTTGTCGTATTTTCATTGTCATTTGTTTCTAGAAATTTTTTAAATTTTCCTTTTGATTTCTTCAGTAACCCGTTGGTTATTTAGAAACAGCTTGTTTGGTATCCATGTGTTTGTGTTTCTTACACTTTTTTTCTTGTAATTGATATCTAGTCTCATAGCATTGTGGTCAGAGAAGATGCCTGATACGATTTCAATTTTCTTAAATTTTCTGAGGTTTGATTTGTGACCCAAGATGTGGTCTATCCTGGAGAATGTTCCTTGTGCACTTGAGAAGACAGTGTATTCTTCTGCATTTGGATGGAGTGTCCTGAAGATATCAGTGAGATCTCTCCCATCTAATGTATCATTTAAGACTTGTGTTTCCTTACTAATTTTCCATCTTGATGATCTGTCCATTGGTGTGAGTGGGGTGTTAGAGTCTCCTACTATCAATTTCTCCTTATATGTTTGTTATGAAAGAGATCAAGACATAAACAGATAGAGAGATAGTCTATATTACTGGGTAGGAAGAATCAATACTGTGAAAATGACTATACTACCAAGTGCAATCTACAGATTTAATGTGATCCCTATCAAATTACCAACGGAATTTTTCACAGAACTAGAACAATAAATTTCACAGTTCTTATGGAAACACAAAAGACCCCAAATAGCCAAAGCTATTAGAAAAAAGCTATGAGAAAAAAAGAATGGAGCTGGAAGAATCAACCTTCCTGACTTCAGGTTATACCACAAAGCTACAGTCATCAAGACAGTATGGTACTGCTGTACCATACTGATATACAGACCAGTATAGAACAAAATAGAAAGCCCAGAAATAAACCCATGCACCCATGGCTACCTTATTTTTGACAAAGGAGGCAAGAATATACAATGGGGCAAAGACAGCCTTTTCGATAAATGGTGCTGGGAAAACTGGACAGCTACATGTAAAAGAATAAAAATAGAACACTTCCTAACACCATTCCCAAAGATAAATTCAAAGTGGTTTAAAGACCTAAATGTAAGACCAGAAACTATAAAACTCTTAAAGGAAAACATAGGCAGAACACTTGATGACATAAATCAAAGCAAAATCCTCTATGACCCACCTCCTAGGGTAATGAAAATAAAAACAAAAGTAAACAAGTGGAACCTGATTAAACTTAAAAGCTTTTGCACAACAAAGGAAACTATAAACAAGGCATAAAGACAACCCTCAGAATGGGAGAAAATAACAGCAAATGAAACAACTGACAAAGGATTAATTTCCAAAATATACAAGCAGCTCATACAACTCCATACCAGAAAAACAAACAACCCAATCAAAAAGTGGGAAAAAGACCTAAACAGACATTTCTCCAAAGAAGACATACAGATGGCTAACAAACACATGCCAAGATGTTCAATATCACTCATTATTAGAGAAAGACAAATCAAAACTACAATGAGATGTCACTTCACAGCAGTCAGAATGTCCCTCATCAAAAAGTCTACAAATAATAAATGCTGGAGAGGGTGTGGAGAAAAGGGAATACTCTTGCACTGTTGGTGTGAATATAAATTGATACAGCCACTATGGAAGACAGTATGGAAATTCCTTTAAAAACTAGGAATAAAACTACCATGTGACCCATCAATCCCACTCCTAGGCATATACCCTGAGGAAACCAAAATTGGAAGAGACACATGCATCCCATTGTTCGTTGCAGCACTATTTACAATGGCTAGAACATGGAAACCTCTAGCATAGCCAGAACACCAACAGATGAATGGGTAAAGAAGTGGGGTACATACACACAACGGAACATTACTCAGCCATACAAAGGAACACCTTTGAGTCAGTTCTAGTGAGGTGGATGACCTAGAACCTATACTGCAAAGCAAAGTGAGTCAGAAAGAGAAAGATAAATACTGTATTCTAATCCATATATACGGAATCTAGAAAAATGGTACTGAAGAATTTATTTCCAGGGCAGCAGTGGAGAAATAGACATAGAGAATAGACTTATGGACATGGGGAGAGGGGAGGAGAGGGTGAGATGTATGGAAAGAGTAACATGGAAACTTACATTACCATATGTAAAATAGACAGCCAAATGGGAATTTGCTGTATGGCTCAGGAAACTCAAACAGGGGCTCTGTTTGAGCCTCCCTAGAGGGGTGGGATGGGAGGGAGATGGGAAGGAGTTTCAAAAGGGAAGGGATATATGTATACCTATGGCTAATTCATGTTGAGGTTTGACACAAAACAGCAAAACTCTGTAAAGCAATTATCCTTCAATAAAAATTAATTTAAAAAAATCAGAGCAAAAATCAATGATATGGAAAATAGGAAATTAATAGAAAAAAATCAAAGAAACCCCAAAGCTGTTTTTTTGCAAAAATCAATAAAATTGATAAACTTCAGGGCAAGTTAACTCTCAGACTTAACTAAAGAGAGAAAACACAAATAACTAATATCAGAAGGGAAAGAGGGGACATCACTATTGATTCCATGGACATTAAAAGGATAACAAATACTAGGAGCAATTCTGTGCCCACAAGTCTGATAGCTTAGATGAGATGAACCAATTTCTTGAAACACACAATCTATCAAAACTCACATAAAGAGAAACATATAATCTAAATAGTCCTATATCTATTAAATAAGCTGAATCTTCTAATACAAAAAAGCACCAGGTCCAAATGGGTTGCCTGGTAAATTCTATCATTTAAGAAAGAAAGTTTACAAATTCTCTACAATCTCTTCCAGAAAATAGAAGTAAAGTAAATATCCCTAACTCATTTATTTCCTTAATACCAAAACTAGATAAAGACATTGTAAGTAAAGAAAATTAGACTAAGATCACTGATGAACACAGATGCAGAAATATTCAACAAAATATTAACAAATGGAAGTCAACAGTATATAAAAAGATTATGCACTTCAAAAAAGTGAGATTTATTCCAGGTATACAAAGCTTGTTCAACATTTGAAAATAAGTTAATATAACTTATCACATCAATGGTCTTCCCCAGTGACTCAGAGGCAAAAATCCACCTGTCTTGCAGGAGACATGGTTTCAGCCCCTGGGTTGGGAAGATCCCCTGGAGAAGGAAATGGCAACCCACTCTAGTATTCTTGCCTGGGAAATCCTACGGGTGGAGGAGCCTGGCAGCCTACAGTCCATGGGATCACAAAAGATTTGGACACAACTTAGCAACTAAACAATAACAACCAATCACATCAACAGGCTGAAGAAGAAAAATCACATTCTCACATAAAGTAGATGCAGAAAAAGTATTTAATAAAACCCGACTCCCATTCATGATAAAAACTCTCAACAAAGTAGGAATGCAGGAGCCCTTCCTAATTTAATAAAGAAAACCTGGGGGGAAGAAACCTACAGCCAGTATTATACTTATTGGTCAGAAACTAGATGCTTTCCTGCTAAGATCAGAAACAAGGTAGGATGTCACCTCTCACCACTCCTATTTAGCATCATACTGGAAGTCCTAGCCAATGCAACAAGACAAGGAAAGAAAAGAAAAGGAACACAGATTCAGAATGAATAAATGAAGCTGTCTTTTTCACAAATGACCTCATTGCCTATGTAGAAAATCCCAAAGAATCAACAACAAAAGATCTCTTGAAACCAGTAAGTGATTACAGCAAAGTTACAGGAAACAAGCTTAGTATACAAAACTCAATTGTTTTCTTATATACCAGTAACAAACAATTGAGACTGAAAAATAAAAACACAAAATACCACTAACATTAGCACAAAAAAACCATAAACTACTAGATGTAAATCCATAAATCAAAACAAAATATGTACAAGATCTGTATGAGGAAAGCTATTGAATTCTGATGAATGAAACCAAGGAGAACTAAATAAATGGAGAGATATCCTACGTCCATGGATAGGAAAACTTGATAAAGTCAAGATGTCAGTTCTTTCCCAATTAACCTATGGATTCACTGCAATCCCAATTTAAATCTCAGCTTAATTATTATCTGGATGTGGACAAATTGATTCTAAGATCTATATATGGAGAAACAAAAGACTCAGAATAGACAACACAATATTGAAAAAGAAGAACCAGATCAGAGAACTAATACCACCAGACTTCACAACTTACTAGACATCTACAGTAATCAAGACCACATGATATTGGCAAAGAAATAGACTAATAGATCAGTGAAACAAAATAGAGAACCCAGAAATAGACCCTCATAAATACAGTCAACTGATCTTTGGCAGTTGAGAAGCAAAAGCAATTCATATTAATCTTTTCAGCAAACGTTGCTGGAACAACTGAATATCCACAGGCAAAAAAAGTGAGTCTGGATGCTAATCTTACACCTTTCACAAAAATTAACTCAAAATGGATCATAGATGTAAATGAAAAATGCAAAACTATAAAACTTCTAGGAGATAAATAGAAGAAACTCTTGGTAACCTTCAGTTTAGACATAACACCAAAACATAAATCAAGAAAGGAAAATTTTGATAAGTGAGTTTTTATTAAAATTAAAAACTTCTGCTCTGAGAAAGACACTGTTAAGAAAATGAGAAGATAGGAAAATGAGAAGACTAGGAGACAATATTTACAAACCACTTATCTGATAAAAGACTAGAATCTAAAATTCACAAAAGGTTCTTAAAATTCACCATAAGAAAACAAACGAAGCAACTTTTAAAAAGCAACGAAAGACAGGAATAAGCACTTCACCAAGTTTAATTAGACAGATAACAAATAAGCATGTGAAAAAATATTTCACCTCTTATGTCATCAGGGAAATGCAAATTAAAAGAACGAGATTATTGCTGTTCAGTCTCTAAGTCATGTCAGACCTTTTGTGACCCCATGGACTGCAGTACACCAGGCTCCTCTGTCCTCCACTATCTCCCAGAGTTTGTTCAGATTCATGTCCATTGAGTTTGTAATGCTATGTAACCATTTGATGCTCTCCTACCCCTTTCTCCTCCTGCCCTCAATCTTTCCCAGTATCAGGGTCTTTCCGAATGAGTTATCTCTTCTCACCAGGTGACCAAAATATTGGAACTTCAGCTTCAGCATCAGTCCTTCCAATGAATATTCAGGGTTGATTTCCTGTAGGATTGACTGGTTTGATCTCCTTGCAGTCCAAGGGACTCTCGAGAGGCTTATCCAGCATCACAATTTGAAAGTATAGATTCTTAGGCTCTCAGCCTTCTTTATGGTCCAACCCTCATATCCATACATGGAAAAACCACAGCTTTGACAATATGGACCTTTGTCAGCAAAGTGATGTCCCTGCTTTCTAATGCATTGTCTAGGTTTGTCATAGCTTTTCTTCCAGGAGGAAGTGTCTTTTAATTTTATGTCTACAGTCACCACCCGCAGTGATTTTGGAGCCCAAGAAGATAAAATCTGCCACTGTTTCCACTTTTTCTCCTTCCATTTGCCAGGAAGTGATGGGACCAGATGTCATGGTCTTAGTTTTTTTAATGTTGAGTTTCAAGCCAACTTTTTCACTCTCCTCTTTCACCCTAATGAAGAGGCTCTTCAGTTCCTTTTCATTTTCTGCCATTAGAGTGGTATCATCTGCATATCTGAAGCTGTTGATATTTCTCCTGGCAACCTTGATTCCAGCTTGTGATTCATCCAGCCCAACATTTCACATGGTGTACTCTGTACAGAAGTTAAATAAGCAGGGTGACATTATACAGCCTTGACGTACTCCTTTCCTAATTTTGAACCAGTCAGTTGTTCCATGTCCTAATTGTTGCTTCTTGACCTGCATATAGATTTCTCAGGAGGCAGGTAACACGGCCTGGTATTTGCATCTCTTTGAGAATTTTCCACAGTTTGTTGTGATCCACACAGTCAAAGGCTTTAGCATAGTCAATGAAGCAGAAGTAGATGTTTCTCTGGAATTACCTTGCTTTCTCTATGATCCAACGAATGTTGGCAATTTGATCTCTGGTTCTTCTTCTGCCTTTTTAAATCCAACTTGTACATCTGGAAGTTCTCAGATCACATACTGCTAAAACCTGGCTTGAAAGATTTTGAGCATAACCTTATGAGCGTGTGAAATGAGTGCAATGATATGGTAGTTTCAACATTCTTTAATATTGCTCTTCTTTGGAACTGGAATGAAAACTGACATTTTCCTGTCCTGTGGCCACTGATGAGTTTTCCAAACTTGCTGGCATGTTGAGTACAGCACTTTAATAGCACCATCTTTTAGGATTTTAAATAGATCAGCTGGAAATCCATCACCTCCACTAGCTTTATTCATTAAAACAACGAGATACTACTATACAAACGTTGTTGTTGTTTAGTTGCTGTGTCTGACTCTAGTGACCTGATAGACTGTAGCCAACCACGCTCCTCTGTCCACAGGTTTTTCCAGGCAAGAATACTGGAGAGGGTAGCCATTTCTTTCTCCAGGGGATCTTCCCAACCCAGGGATCAAACCTACATCTTCTGCATAAGCAGGCAGATTCTTTACCTCTGAGCCATTTGGGAAGCCCATTCAAACATTAGAATGTCCAAAATCCAGAGCACTGAGCTCACTGAACGTTGATGAGGACGTGAAGCAGCAGAAACTCTCATTCATTGCTGGCAAGAATGCAAAATGGTGCAGCCACTTTGGAAGAGTTTGGCAATTTCTTATAAAAGCAAATATAGACTTGCCATACAATTCAGCAGCTACCCCCTTCAGTATTTATCCAAATCAGGGGGAAACATGTCCACATAAAAATATGCTCAGCAATGTTTTTAGCAGTGTTTTGTGGGGTTTTTTGCAGTATAGTTAATTACATTGTTGCATTAGTTTCTGGTGTACAGCAGGTGATTCAGTTATGCATACATACATATATTCTTTTTCATCTTTTTCATTATAATTTTATTACAAGAGATTGATTATAGTTCCATGTGCCACACAGTAGGACTGTGCTGTTTTAGCAGTTTTATTCACAATAAGAAGAAACTTGGACGTCCTTCAGTAGGTAAGTGGAGAAATAAACTGTGGTACGTACAGATACTGGGAAATTATTCAGCTCTAAAAATAAATTAGCTGTCAAGCCTCCAAAAGACATGGAGGAACCTTAGATGCATGTTTTTAAGTGAAAATAGCCAATCTGAAGAGGCTGCAAATTATTTGAGTCAACTCCATGCCATTCTGGGAAAGGCGAAACTATGATGACAGTGACCCATGAACCTTAGTGAATAATAACATCGGCTCATCAGTTTTAACAACGTGCTACTGTGGAACAAGATGTTAACACAGGGAAGTGTGTGGAAGGGTGATGGATATAGCAACTCTGTACTTCCCTATGAACATGCGCTGCTCTAAAAAATAAAGTCTGTTTACAAGACCACAACCTTCTAGGGGCGTCCTGCACACCACGCCTCACTTCTCCTCTTGGGAACACCCGAGGCCAGGTCTCTCCCCATGTTTCTGACGGCACCCTGGCCGCAGGGCCGAGAGTGATGTCAGACATCGGAGACAGCTCAGCTCGTCACGTCAGTGTGTGAGCCCAAAGACCAGCACAGCTCTGATCACGTTCCCGTGTTTAAATGGAGGGGCTGGACCATCCACAGGGTGTGTGACCCCGAGGCCCGGAAGTCCCAGCTCCAGGCCCACCTCCGGGCTGAGTCGCAGCAGGGCCCGAGGGAGGCATTCTCAGAGGTGAAGGGCCCGGGGTTCAGCACTCCCTTTCCCAGGACGGACTCCGGAGCGCTTCCGCCGCAAACCGAGCGGAGTTCAGCCCGCGTCCTCCGCGGAGGCAGGCCGGCTGAGCCTGGCCGCCCGCCCGCAGAGTCCCCAGAGGACGCTCTCCTGGCAGCCGCCGCTTCCCCGTTTGGCAAAGCACAGGATGGGCTTGTGTCCTCATTAGCCTGAGGAGGACCATCTGAGAGTCTCCTGCCAGGAGAGGACTGTCTGGGGAGGGAGGCTGAGCCCAACCAAAGGACCGCCTCTGGAAAGGACCGCCTCTGGGAGCAGCAGGCGTCCTGAGAGGCGGCCTCGCTCCTGGCCGACGGGGGCGCCGGTCAGGAGGGGCCCCAGCTCTGCCAGGAAGTGGGGCTGCCTGAACCCCCACCCGCCCTCTGAGCCTGGTGCACCCTCAAGCCTCAAAAGGGGCAGAGGAGAAGCAGGAAAGAAAAGACACCGCCTGCCCCCGCCGTGCCCACTGCTGCCCTCCTCCGGACTCAGAGCCTTCCCTGCCGCGGGCAGAGGACAAAGCTCCCTAACCTCAGGCTCGGGGCCTGATCCAGAACCGGGCTGCAGGAGAGACCTTTGAACCTAAAGGAAGTGGGGCTTTTTCAAGGCTGGAAAGGAAAGCATCACCAGCAAAGGACCCTGGACTGCAGACAAAGGGCAGGGGTGCAATTGTAAAGGAGCTTGGCCTAATTAATCCCCCTCACAGGACAAGTCGGTTAAGGTTGAAAACAGGAGGGGCTGGAAATCACTCGGGGCAAATGAGCAGGTCAAGCAGGTCCTGACCTGTCCTGAGGCCTGAGTGCAGACTGCCTTTGTTGGCCTGGGCAGCAGAGAGCCCCCACGGAGGTCACAGGGGCACACCCCCGAGGCAGCACATCACATCTGCATGAAAAATGTACTGAAAAATGTCTGTGAAGGCTTTCCTGGGCTGGTATTTGATTTTATCTTCACCAGCATTTTGAGAAGTAGGCTGAGCACACATTAGGAACTCCACCACAGCCTGGGGATCTAATTCAGTCTGACGTTCTAAGCACACATGCGGCACCCGTTCTGTGCTGCAGGCAGCCGGGCTGCTGTGGCACGCAGGAGCCAGAGTGCCCTATGCCTACGGGAACCAGGACGCAGCAAAGAAACATGCTCTAAGTCTGCTTCCAGGAAACCAGAAGGCACGGGCCAGGGTCCAAGCTCCGGAGAGTGCTCCCTGCCACCTTGATCAGAGACTTCCAGCCGGCAGCATCTTCGACTCCCCTGGCTTTTTGAGCAGGAGGAAGAAGTAAACTTTTTACTGAAGTCTAGTCTCCCAGCTTTCGAAGGATGCAAAAAGAGGGACACAGGTGACCGCTACGCTTCTTTGTAGGTACAAGTTAAAAATGCACCTGGGGGTGGGGGCATGTCCCCTTCCCACAAGTAGATCTAGATGGAACAGAAGGACCAGCCGGCCTCAGAGAGTCACGTGGTTGCGAAGCTTCTATCCCCCTTTGAACAAAATATAAGGTAACAGCGTGGCACATATTTCTGAAACAATTTCACTTGCTCCTGATTGCAAAGGCCTGCAGTTTCCCTCACTGAGAAAATAGGTTTCCAGGCTTCTGGCGTGCAGGCTGGCACAGCAGGAGCCAGCTAGCTTCCACCAACAGACAAAGCTCAGCCTGGACACCCAGGGACGAAGCAGAGTGGGAGTGGTGACAGGCAAGGGTGTCCAGCAAGAGGGTGGGGAAGGCAACTGAAAAGGGTCTCACTGGCCTGGCCCCTCCTGGGGCCTTGGAACACAGGCAAGCAGGTGCCGGGGCCCTGAGCCGCATGGTCCCAGTCGGGAGAGGCCCAGGAGCAGGAGGCATGGGTCAGGTCCTGGAGACCAGAGCCTGGAGTAGGGACCCATGGGCATCAGCATAGCCCCACCAGGGAGCTCCACACCTCAGGGTGCCAGTGCCAGGGGTCTAGAGACAGGACCACCCACCCCACTGCATCAGACACCCACAGAGGAGCCCCTCTCCCCACCAGCCCTGAGGACACACAGACCTCCCCCTGCAAGGGGAAGAGGAAAAATTCCTGAAAGAATGGGCATTCACCCAAGAGAAACAGAGTGACCTTCAAGTGACACATGTAAGTACCACCCAGCCCAACATCAGTTTTGAATAAGAACAGTAAGTCAGAATATAAAGAACCTCGTGCTGTGCGTTCACAATGTGTTAACATTTTCAGTCCTGTGTGACTCAGGTTTTACTCTCCACGGACTGAAGACTGTTCTTCAGCCCTGCAGGCCTGCCAAGGTGACCCCCTTCCTTACACAACCCTGGGCCTCAGGCTTCTGCCCAGGCGCTCCCTGCGGTGGAGATGCGTGCCCCACCATCCCCGTCTCTCACTCTCCACCGTGTTTCATTTCCACATTCACTTCTCTGGGCCCCTCCTCCTCCCATTTGTCTGCATCTTGTACTTATCACACTTTTTCTCCACATCAACCCCCGCTTCTCTGGAGCACAAACTCCTGCAGAGGGAGACCATGTGCTTGCACCGAAGCAGTTAATGTTTGCTGCTGCTGCTGCTAAGTCGCTTCAGTCGTGTCCGACTCTGTGCGACCCCATAGACGGAAGCTCACCAGGCTCCCCTGTCCCTGGGATTCTCCAGGCAAGAACACTGGAATGGGTTGCCATTTCCTTCTCCAATGTATGAAAGTGAAAAGTGAAAGTGAAGTCGCTCAGTCGTGTCCAACTCTCAGCAACCCCATGGACTGAGATTCTCCATCCATGGGATTCTCCAGGCAAAAGTACTGGGGTGGGGTGCCATTGCCTTCCCCGAGTTAATGTTTACAGCATGGTATTTACATTCGCATAAATGGTCTACATTCTCAGCAACCCTCCAGGTGAGGGGCAAGTGTCAGCTTTCTCATTTACAAGGGCACTTGGCCCAAAGTTTATGGCTTGTCCAGCTTCAAATAGTGAGTAAAAAATTTCTGTCAAGTTGGATCCAGAATAGTTAAGTTTCCAGATCCCCAGCTGCATACCCAAAGTCCAGATCCTGTCTCTACTACTGATCCCCCCACCCCCCACAGACAGAAGGACAGACGGTAGGTGATAATGACCAACAGAAGACGATAGATAGATGATAAGCGGAGGACAGAAAAAAAGAAAATTCCCGGCTTCATTTTTCATTTCCAGCGCTTTTCCATTTGCTGAGTAACAACCAGCTCTTAGGCTCGGCTGCTCTTGCGAAGTTCTGAGACAGGTGTGGGATAAGGCGGGATCTCAGGCCCGGGCCGCTCCTGCCCAGCGTCCAGCTCTGTGGCTCGAGCAGCTGCGGGGAGGAGGGCGGGGGAGGGGGGGTGGGGAGAGAATGACCTGCCCAGCTTGACGCGGGTCTCCTCCCATCAGGACGCCCCCCCAAGTGCCTTTTGACTTTTCAGTTGCCCCAACCAACCCACTTGCCCTTTCTGCCAACTTCTCGGGGGTCTTTAACAAGGAAGACACAGTAGATGCAAAGGCCGGGAGCCCGGGTCTCCGATAAGGTGGGTCGCTCCGGAGTCGCTCTCCCCTGGCGCACAGGTGCTGGGCCGCACAGGGACCCCACCTGTGCGCACACGTCACCCGCGGATTAGAGGCGGTGGAGGGAGCGAAGGCTGGGGGTCTCCAGGGAGAGGCCAGGGGCGCGGGGAAGGGGGTACAAGCGGCTGGGGGCGGGCGGCCAAAGGGAGTGCGGGTGGCGGGGGGCGGTGGCGGAACGTGGGGCGGAGACCCAAGCGGCGGAGCCAGCGAGAGGGGGGGGGGAGAGACGGAGAGGCGGGGGCGGGGGGCGCGGGGTGGGGATGGAGTTGGGGGAGGGAGCGGGGGCGGAGCCGGGACTCCGGGCGCAACCTCGGCGGACCGCCGACCCGGAGACTGCTGCCCGGCGCCGCACACCGACCTCGGAGCGGGGAACCGACCCTGAGGCAGCGTCGCTGCGCACGGGCGGCCCGGCTCATGTCCGCGCCGCGGAGCCGGGATGAGGGCGCCCGCGCTGCTGCCGCCCGCGCTGCTGACCTGCTGCGGCTGGCTGCTCGCTCCCGTGAGTGCGCTAGGACCCGCGCCCTCACGACCCGCCGCCCCGACCCTCCCTGGAGGGAGCGCCCCGGGCGTCCGGCTTTACTGCACCTCCGGGTCCCGTGCGGGGCTGGGCCGAGGCGCGGAGATCGGCGCTGGTCCCGGGAGCGCGGGGATCGAGCTGGTCCCGGGGGCGCGGGGATCGGGGCTGGTCCCGGGGGCGCGGGAATCCGGGCTGGTCTCGGGGGCTCGGGGGTCTGGCTGGTCCCGGGGTTCGGGGGTCGGGCTGGTCCCGGGGGCGCGGGGATCGGGGCTCGTCCCGGGGTTCAGGGATCGGGCTGGTCCCGGGTCGCGGGGATCGCGGCTGGACCGGGGGTTCCACCCGCCCTCCGAGCTCGCTGGAGGGCACAGGCCTGCCGGGAACTCTGGATTCCCCCGCAGAGCGCGAAGAACCGAAGCCGCAGCCCGGCCCGGTGTCAGACCCGGCTGGGAAGGTGCGTTCGGTCGGTCTGCTCCGCCGTCCCGGGTTTGCTGGGACCGGAACCCAGTGCCTTGCTCGACGCCCTTCGTAGCGGAGCGGGTCCGGGGGCCCTGGCGCCCCCTCTGGAGTTGGGAACTGGGCTGTGGTCACCTGCGCAGGCTTCTCCTTTCAGAGGGAAATTGGAGTTTGCCTTATCATTAAATACTTCCCTTTCCACCTGCTAGTACTGGTTACGCTTTTTGTTTGTTTTGGTGTGTGTCAGGGAGACGTGATGTGGCTAAACAAAGTTTCCTTTGGAAATAGCCTGCTTTGATTTTTTACCATTATTTAAGAGCACCGGAGGAGGTCATATGCTGGGTGGAAGTTTGTTGAATGAATGCATTTATAGACTATTTAATTCTTCCTCTTATGCGAAGACACTTAAACCATAAGCCCCGTTTCCTGCTTCCCTCCCGCAGCCTGAAGCCAGTTTGGGTGTGCGAGCTTACGCACTTCACACCGCGGCCAGATCACCGTCTCTATTGACTCATATCCCCTCTTAAGGTTTCGAAGCCAGAGATGGAGCTATTTAGGGAAAGTGGGCTGTGCTGAGGGTGTTTCCCGTCCGGACCTAGCCCACCCCTCAGAGGGGCCAGCCCCTCCTCAGAGTGAAGGCGAACGATGCCTTCCTCCCTCAGAGGAATGCTGTGGGGATGAGAGCCTGCCTGATCATTTCAGTGCATGAAATAGCTGCAGAAATTGTTACGCTTAATGCGGCTTTAACTTCTAGGGTATCCCAAAATAAGGCATCACTGTGCATATTCCAAGAATGTCTGGTATTATGATGTCTTTTAGTACCTTACCAAAAATCCGTTTTTAAGCCAATACAATTGTCCTAATTCTGACATTTAAGGTATTGACTTGTTAATGTACGAAAAACCAGGAGCTTGCACAGTGGTTGTTGCCCCATGATGAGCCATGGGAGGGGAAAAAGACCATGCTGAAATCGCTAAGTCGTGTCTGACTCTTTGTGATCCCATGGACTGCAGTCTACCAGGCTTCTCTGTCCATGTGGTTTTCCAGGCAAGAGTACTGGAATGGGTTGCCATTTCCTTCTCCAGGGGATCTTCCTGACCCAGGGATCGAACTCAGGTCTCCTGCATTGCAGGCAGACGCTTTACCCTCTGAGCCACCAGGGAAGCCCAAAATGAGGGTAAATGTGGCAAAAGCATTCAGCATTAAGCTTCTGCTCTTAACACTGTTGCATACATGCTCAGTTGTGTCCCACTCTTTGTGGCCCTGTGGACGCTAGACCACCAGGCTCCTCTGTCCATGGGATTTCCCAGGCATTCTTGGAGACCTGAGATGGGAGTGGGTTGCCGCTTCCTCCTTCAGGGGATCTTCCAAACCCCAGGGATGGACCCTAAGTCTCCTGCATCTCCTGCCTTGTCAGGCAGATTCTTTACCATTGAGCCACCTGGGAAGCCCTTTAACACTGTTGGGAAATGTTATTTCTGGTTAGAATTCTATTGACTTATTTCAGTGGTAGGATAACTAAACATGTGAGCATGTGTGCTAAGTCTCTTCAGTCGTGTCTGACTCTTTGCAGCCCTGTGGACTGTAGCCTGCCAGGCTCCTCTGTCCATGGGGATTCTCCAGGCAACCCACTGGAGTGGGTTGCCATGCCCTCCTCCAGAGGATCTTCCCGACCCAGAGACCAAACCTGTCTCCTGCATTGCAGACAGATTCTTTACTCCTCAGCCACCAGGGAAGCCCAATTACATATAGACGGCCATAATATATGCAAGAGTATGATTCTCTTGAGTAAAACAAAAGTTTTGTTCAGACATGAGAGTGGGCCTCACAGCTCCAGCCTACCGTGTGGGTACTTATCAGGGGTTGGAGATGGTAATAAAAAAAAGAGAATGCTGGACCTTTGTGAAAATAAAGACCAGAGAATATTACCTTCCAAGACTCAAGCGGTGTTCAGCTTTGTCTCTTGCACACACTGACAGACAGTGTTAATCACATCTTTGGTTCCCGTAATCGAGCCTGACGTGACTTCTAGTCCCCCACTGCCTCGGTACTGTGACTCTGCCCCAGGCCTCTCCCTGCTCACCCCTCATCTTTTTGAAAAGTTTGCTCATACCAGATTCCAAAGTTCAGTTTTGAATGTGACCTGCAGCCTCTAAAAATAAAGTTATTCTATTAGGGCTTCCCAGTGAAGGCGGAGGCTGGCCTGAGATGAAGCACGCTGGCGTCTGGGGTTGTGTGCAGCCATTAAGAATGGGCTGATGAGTAAACATGTATTTACTTTGATTAAATCAAGGGCTATGAAATGGAGGACTCGAATATTGAAAGATTATTGGATTAAAGAGCTTTATTGCTGCCAAATTAGTGCTGACAACATACTATGTATTGCGTTAGTTTGCTTTCCTGCCCAGAAAAAAAAAATTATATCAAGTTTCTTATTTGTTTACTAATTCCTTTACAAAGTAAACAGTGAAGCTTTTTAAAAAAAAAAAAAAAAGCCAAAATATGAAGGTTATGCTTTTAAATGAGTGTTAGTTTGGAAGCAGTTTAGAACTGTGAGGTTTAGGGGCTTTTGTGTAGATTTTTTGCTTGCCTTTCCAATTACAGTGGAATTTTCCCTTTCTTTTAACCACAACTAGGTGAGCAGTATTCACCCAGAATGCCGATTTCATCTGGAAATTCAGGAGGAAGAAACGAGATGTGCAGAGCTTCTAAGCACTCAAACAGAAAAACACAAAGGTAAGGCAAATAGATGTTTGGTGAGACTCCCTGGGGTGGACAGGTGGACTTCCAAGTAGCTTGCACCTCACTCAGAAAACTGGTGTTTACAGTCACTTGTGTCTTTTTTTTAAAAAAAGTCTGCTTCCACTGTTTTTTAATGAACTGCTGGCAAAAATCCTATAGCATTGTGGGTAATGGGCAGTGGGGTATGTGTGTTGGGAAGGGCAGAGGGGAAGGGGGTCCTTCACATAAACCTTTTAACGTAATAGTTTCCATGGTTTGAGACAATAGCAATAGTTATTAAAATAATTTATGAGAGTTGTTACACTTTGCAAAGGCAGCTCCTTTTCCCATGGAATGAATTTATCTGATTTCTTGCATTTTAAATCCTTAGTTACATCACAGATGGTTTAGATCCAGTTAAGAATGGTGGGAATTTATCAGAAATCAAACAGGAAATTGGGACTTCTGCTTTCTTGAAGAACAGACCAGTTATGAGGACAGTGAGCTTACTGACTTTATTTCTCCCAGAAGCAAAGCTGGGATGATGAGCTCCCACCCTGGGTGCCGTCTCCTGTTTGTAAACTCTGAAGGTTCTGGGATAACCCCCGGATCATAAACAGTGGCAAAAACCTCTTGTCCTTCAGCTTTCTTCTTTTTCTCTGTTCTGTGTCATCATTTTAGTCTATTCAAGAAAAAGATTAAAGTCAAAGTACAGCCATGTGTTGAGAGGCTGGTGCCCTGCAGAGGACGCGAGTGGGAAGTCCCGGGGTGTGGGTGCTGTTCCAGACCAGTACCTGCCAGCGGAAGCAGGATGCTAGCCTTACGGGCAGCTTGAGTTTTCTAGTGGCCATGTTAAAATAAGTGAAAAGAAACTTAGGACTTTGACAACGGTTTTGTTTATCCAAATATATCCAAATCACTACTTTTTCAACGTGTAAGCAATATAAAATATTGAGGAAAGATTTTGCTTTTTTTGTATATTGTCTTGGAAACCCAATATGCATTTCACACTTAGAGTGCATCACAATTTAGACCACACATTTCAGGTATTCACAAGTGGTCTGCAGCCAGAGGGGTTCTAAACCAGTTCTAAAATAGCTCTCCTGGGCCCCTTCCTGTCTCCCTGGACCCTCCCCTTCCTCAGCTGAAAAAACAAGGACTCTGGCCCAAGGGCTGCTTGCAGTCTTTGAGATCTGTGGCTCTGCAGTGCACACAGCATTCTGAGGGCCATGTCTTCCTAAAGGTCTGGTCAAGCTCTGTCCAGAGGAAGGCAAAACAGGCGGCTCAAACGTGAACTCAGGAGTTGTCCTGTAAAAGCCTCATGCGACCGCTAGCCAGCTACTAGGATCCATGAGGCTGGGTCTTGCCAGTCAGGTCAGCCTCAGGACAAGACAGCTGCCACAGTCACTGAGCTCTGTCCTTTTGGTGGAAATTAAGAGACTTAGGGGAGCTAAACGCTGATAGGAGGCGTGCCAAAACCCTAGAAGCATCTAGTCACAGCAGGGAGCAGGTCCGGCCAGCACAGCACTCGGTCCAGGCCTCCCTCGTGGAGAGCATGGGCATGTTCCGTCCACCGCATCTGCAAGGGTGACCCTCGGCCTTTGCCCCCTCATCACTGGACCATCAGGTTGCTGGGCTCTGAGGCTGCTCACAGATGGTGTCCACTCCCTGGCACTGACCGGGGACAGCTGTGAACACAGCCCCTTCTTCACGCGGGCATTGGCCGGCATTCAGAGGGCAGGCCGATGCCTCCAGGTCCTGCAGCCCTCACCGCTGCCGGGTCCCTGCCACAGGCCTGATACAGCAGGCACTCCCAATGTGGGAACCGGGGAGGACATGACCCCTGACACAGGGACAGACTGAATTGGAGTCACTTTATCACCAGGGATAAAGCCTCTGCCCCAGCCCGCCTTGCAGTCACCCGGGACGGCCCTCCTGCCCCTCGCTGTCCCCTCTGTTTGGGGACGGCTCCTGAAACACCGGCCTGGTGTTTCCTCCTTAACACTCTTCATCTCCCACGCTCACCAAGAGCATTTTGCTAACAAGAGGAAGCCAACCCAGCAGGAGGCAGGGAGCATTTACTTTCAGGAGAGGGGCTTTGGCCGTGACTTTCCCTCGTGGAGACCCCTCCCAGCTGACCAGGGCCACTGGGCGTCGGAGGGGGTGCCTGCAGGTCTGTGCCCATGACTCACGCTGACGGACGCGGGCCCAGGAGAGCAGTGTGAGCGCGTCCACTGTGAGGCAGGAGGCGTGGTCCTCGGTCGGCTCTCTTTCATAAAGAGACTCTTCACCTCTGGTTGGCCCAGGTGGACGGAGTGTGGCCTTAAGCAGTGCGAAGGCTTGTCCTTTAGTGCTTCTCGTTTCAAAGGTTCGAGTCTGTCCCTGGTCCCTGGCCAACAGCTCACGAGCGTGAGCCGGGGCCATGCCGTTGAACAGGGTAACGTTTGGCCACGGGGCCTTGGGGAGTGTCCCTCACCACCCGCTTGTTGCTGTGAAGAAACGTGGGCACCAAACGTTAGAAAAGCAAACTTTAGGTCCCTGTTGTTCAGTTGCTCAGTCGTGTCCTACTCTTTATGACCCCATGGACTGCAGCACACCAGGCCTCCCTGTCCTTCACCGTCTCCTGGAGTTTGCTCAAACTCACGTCCATCGAATCCGTGAAAATACTCCAATTCTTAAAAGTCTGCAACCAGTATTTTTTAAAACGTTCTGTGGGAACAGGCGGAGCCGCTGCGCAGATGCCGCCTGAGCCGCCAGGCTGCTCTGCAGGGACCGCGGGCCAGGCCGGCCCTGCTCGGAGAGCTGCTCGTGGTGCAGAGATGGGCCAGGATGTTTAAAGTGCTCCTCAGGGCTCAGGCCTTGCAGGCTCTGCTGTTTGGCTCCGCATTCCTCAGAGTGATCTCACAGGGCCCACTGGACATGCTGCTGGGAGCGTGGACGGCACAGCCTGTGCAAACTTGGCATCGCCCGGAGCAGAGAGGACATGGTAGAGTTAGAGCCGAGTGGAAGGTGTCACTCGGGCTTTCTGCAATGACAAGCGGCAGTCCTTCGGTGTTTCCTTGTATCAAAGGCTTTTATTTCACTGTTAGCTCGACAGCAAAAACACCTGCCTTTCACCCTGACTCACAGGAAGAGCCTGTGGGCAGCGCTCCGCCCCCAAAGAGGGAGGCCAGCCAGGTAGCCTGCCTGGCACCCCCGCTTTCTACAGAGAGAAGCAGCTTGTGTTCTGAATTCCCATCTTTTCCTTGTTGCTCTTTCAAATGTGTGTGGCTCGAATACCAAGGATATAAATAGTAATGAGTTACCAGAATAAAGATACTACAGACGAGGTAAACTGGGAGCTGGGCAAAGGCCTTCTTGCCTCGTGAGATGAGCAGATTCCAGTATCCACAGTGAACGTTAGGAGACACAGGGTCTGTAGGAGCTGCGACAAAGCGGCGTGAGACAGCACCCGAAGTGGCAAAAAAAAAAAAAAAACACTAGCTTTCAATTCTGGTGAGGTAATTTGTGTAAGTCTTACAAGGAATCCTTTCTATTACATGTTGGATCTAAAACAAATACAAACAAACCAACACAGAAATCTAGACAAAAGCCAACTTTAGTTCTAAAGCTCTTTAATGGATTCACTTAGTAAAAAAGAAAAGTTTAGGAGGTATTTAGAGATATTTAGAGCTTTGTGACTTAATACTGATTCAGCACTAAGACTGACCTAGTCCCGCCTGTGAGGCTCAGGCCACGGACGCCTGGAAATAGGCTCACAGCAGCTCTGTCCCTGCTTGCGCTGCTGACCATGGTGGGAGGCCCTGAGTCAACGCTCCTCTCTGCCTGCATCCCAGCCTGTGCCCGCATCACCTGCGACCTTCCCCGTGACATTGCATCATTTTTGCCCTAATTTTGGGAGGGGGAATGGGGCAGCTCCACAGTCTGAGCTGTGTCGTGAATGTTCATGGCTATGGAGGCTTTGATAACAAGCAGTAGCTTAAACCAGGTCCCCGGGAGGTGCTAGACTAGCAAGCTTCCCGCTGTTCCCTTTGTTTTCTAAACAAAGTTACTGGACAGATTTTGATTCACCCGTCAAGAGCCATGGAGGGTTTGGGTTTGCGCCCCTTCGAGCTAGTGGGAGGTCCTGGCTCATCCCAGGTGCCTGCGGAGGGCGCAGACCCTGGCAGGTTGGTTGTCGGAGGCGACTGCTCCCCACAGAGCAGGCTGTGGGTGATGTGCTCTCACTACCATGGGTGCCCTTTGCCCTCACCCCCACAAGCCGTGGAGGAAGGCCTGGGGTGGTGTGTCCTGCCTGAGGAGCCCTGAGCTGGGGAATCCCGGGGTCGCGGGAGACGCTGGTGTGCCCACCTGTCCTCCGCCCCACGAGAGACGCCCTCTCATTACGGTGATCAGCCCTGAGGCCGTGCACCGTCTGCCAAGCTCGCTGCCCTGCACTTGTCCTCAGGGAGGGTCTGAGGCAAGGCTGTCTGTGCCCCTCCTGAGGCGCCCGCGCCTGTCCCTGGCTCAGGGGCGAGTCCCCGCAGGGTAGCCGTCTGCAGCCTCCGGCAGTAGCCCCCACGTAAGCTGTTGGCCCTCTGCTGTGCTGTCCGCTGTCCCTGCAGCCACAGGTCCTGCCCGGCACTTGGTGTGGCCACCTTCCTGGAGGTGGCCAGGCATACCCTCTGATGTTCCAAGGCAGGCCCTGTCTGCACACCCCCAGCCTCAAGGCGTCTGCCTCGGGCCATCCCGTCTGCTGACCCAGAAGCAGACCTGCAGACCCCACCTGGCGGGCAGACGGAAGGCCCTGAGCATCCTCTCTGGACAAGGGAAGGCGACGTCCACCCGGCAGGCACGGGGCGTCCCGGTCTTGATGCTTGAAGGTGACCTCAGCCACCTCCCCGAAGTGAGGACATAAGAGAGGACCCCCAGTCTCTCACCCAAGATGGTGGCAGAGCCTGGATCCCTGGACCCTGAGTCTAGTGCTCTTTTCGTAAAATTGTATTTGGCATCGTAGTGAGAGAGGTGTTTTAGACCAGGGTTTTCTTCCCTCCCAAGCTTGCTTCAAAGCTGAGGGGCCTCCCTCTGAACCCCCACAGCTGCCTCTGTTCATTTATTATCTGCACCTCTGCTCAGGCACCTCCTTGGGATGGAGGACCCTCCCTGGCCACTCACAGTGACATCGCCCTGCTGGGGTTTGGGGGCAGCGTGTGGATTTGGTGAGTCCTTTCTGGCTGGCTATCTTCACTACATGCCCAGTTCTCTGCATGTCCACAGGGGCCGTTGGAGGCCACTGGGGTTCAGCTGAAGGCAGAGACCCCACAGTGCGGGCGCTGAACCAGGGCCCAGGGCAGCCCAGACGCCTGCCCTTGGACCCCACCCTGGCTGTGAGCTGTGAGGGGCTCCCACAGCTCGAGAACTGACCGACAAGTCGCCTCTTCTCCACCCCAGGGAAGGGCTGCTCCTGCTTCTCAAGTCACCTGTGACTTCTTACAGTTCCTTCCTTCCCCGCGAGGAGGACTGAGGCTGGTCTGAGCAAATGCAGAGGGTGAGGCCAGGCTGGCCAGGGGCCCACCGCCCCAGTGTCAAGGACAGCACACGTCCCCTGCTGTCCCTCTGCTCCTGACCCGCCTTGCGTGAAGCACCAAAGGTCGCCAAGCAGGTGGCGGGCAGGTGGGGGTCAGGCTTGTTCCCGAGCTTGGAGAGCTGGGCGGGCCGCCAGAGAGGCCACTTGGCTGGGGACGCCGCCGTGGAGCGAGTGGAGTGCGCGGGGGGAGGGGGAAGGCAGAGGCACCCCAAGGCCTGAAGCTGCAGACAGGGAGGGTGAGAGGATCCAGCCCCTCCCTGGGGGGCAGCGGGGATCCCAGAGGCCGGGTAGAGCTAGAGGAAGGGACGGGAGGAAGGCTGAAGGCCGCCCGCCAGGTGGGACTGTGCGGGGTCGTGGGCCCCAGGGGCTGGAAGAGTGACCGAGGGCCGGCCCGAAGCGTGTGACCCAGAAGGAGGAGGGCAGGGGAGAGGGGGCTCCCGGGCTGCGAGGTCAGCAGAATGTGGACCCGGGCAGCAGCCTGTGGACGCGTGAGGCACCCCTGGCCCCGGCCACGGCCCTGGCCCCGGCCACGCCTGCAGCCAGGAGGATGGCCCCGCGGGGAGGCTGGTCTGCGCTGCCGGGTGTCCAGCCCCGGGGGCCACGCTTGGATGAGTGGCTGCGGCCCATGTGAGGATGTCTTGTCATAACACTGCGAGATGGATGTCCCGGGACCATCCCGGGACGGCGCCCAAGTGCTGCTTGTAAATCCACGGAAGATCGCCCTGGGAGTAACATGGCAGGACTCACCATCCTGCAGCCCCAACCAGTCAGCTGAGTCCGGCCTCCCGTGCGATGAGGCTTGACTCTGCCCACCCGGGAGCTTGTGCGGCACCAACAACGTCCCAAGGGGTCACTGACGTCGGAGGGAAGGTTGTTGAGGATTTGTACAGAGGACGGCGGGTGAAGGTGCGGCGTCTGCACAAGCTTAGCTCTCCATCAGTTCTGAGCTGACCCTCTGCGGGGTCTCACGGGTCTCCTGACGGTCCGGCCCTGGTGCTGTGGGAGGAGACGCCTGTCTCAGGGGGATTTCCAGTCAGCCTCCAGGCAGGCGTGCCTGCCGGGACACCCACCACAGGCACCGCATTTGCTCAGCTCAGTGTGAGGGACATTTTGATATTTGGGGTTGATTGGATTCAGCACATTTTTTAAATCGGTTCAAAGGGGACTTCTGTACATTTCTTTAAAAAAAAAAAAAAAGATAATTTTTTTCAGTTAACAGCTTTGATTAGTTCTGAGTTTTGAGTCTTTGTTTAGCATTAGTTCAGGTCCCAGAATATGACTCCCAACTATGGAATCCACCTGAACTGAAATGAAACTTTGCCACTTCCATATTCGAAATTCCAAAGTGATTTGATCAAGACACCATCTGGTGGCAGTGTCGCCCAAAATGGCATTTCCCAGCCTTTGGTTTGTGGTTTGCCTCCAAATTACCAAAGTTGGGGTCAATTGTAGCACCCTAATTAGACTGACTTTTGGGATATCCGGAAGGTGTCTGAAGAATGAGGTCCCCATAAAACATTCCTTGCAGCCCTGGAAACGCATTTAGAGCTGGAGCACCGTTGTGCAGCCTGGGTTCGCTCCTGTATAAAGTCCAGGCTCCTGCACAGGTGGCCTAGGAAGCCTCGTGGCTCCGGGTCACGGTCCACACCCGCCCGATGGTTTCTCTCTGGGCCCAAAGGCTTGGCCTGCACTGCGGTCTCAGAAGAGCCAGCCCCAAGCTGGTGCCTTTGTTGGCTTGTGAATCTGTGGTGTTCCTGCTTCAGGAAGTCCTAGAGAGACCCTCCTGGCCCAGCGCCTCCATCAGGCCCCTCCAGCAGCCTCAGGACCAGTGATGCTCAGTGAATATTTTTTTTTTTTGGAGACTTGAACACTCATCACTACAGGTGTGAAGAGTCCGAGGCTGTCGCTGGTCCCAGAGCTGTGCTGAGTCATGAAGAAGGTCCAGTCTGTTTGTGGAAGATGAATGTTCCATCTCTGCCTGCACAAGCAGAGGTTGTCATCTAGCCCTGAGCCTGTTCTGTGAGTGCCTTCCGAGTCCTGATTGGAGCAGCCTGCTCCCAGCACGTGGCTGATCTCACCTACACCGACATGTGCTGCTACTTGTTCCGGGGCTGTCCCCTCAGAAGGCTCCTTTCCTCTCTGCTTCCACCCTTGGCAAGTGCTGTGGTCATCCCTGATGACAGCATTTCTAAAAGGACATTTGGCTCCGTGTCCAGCTGAGGTGATGCATGGAAATAGTGCTCCTTACACCACTGCAAGTATTTTGAGAACAAAAGGTGTAAATATGCATCCTTAGAACAACAGAAGAAGGAGGCCTCCATCTGGGAGAGCTTGGTCACCACTGTGGGTGTTCAGGGTAACTGGGTTCTCTGCAGGACGCTGGGAAACAGGGTATTTGTAGTTGGACACCTGGACAGGTCACACCGAACATGCCCAAAGGGTGACTCCGAAACTGAGGGAGGGGCTGGCAGGCCGGTGTCTCAGAGCCTCCAGGTCCAGTGCACGGGTCCCCAGGGATCGCGTCACTGTCTGCGGGGCGGGGGGGTCTGAACCCACTCAGCATCACATCCACTCCCTCGGTGCAGGCTAAGACCACCAGGCGTAGGGGTTGAACATGGGGCATTCTGGGCCGCTTCCCTGGGGGTACCTTCCGCATCTCAGCCTTGCACACCCTGCAGTCAGGAGGCAGACCCTGAGGTCCTTCCTATGCTATGTGGCCTGAGAGTCTAGGGTGGGAGCGTTCTGAGAGGTGGTCTCGGGAGGCAGTCAAGGTGAAGCGGCAGTGAGGATGTGGGGAGGTTTCTGCTGGTCGTGACCGGAGCTGCCCTGGGAAGGGGCCAGGCTCGACCAGGGCTGAGCCTGGAACCTCCACAGAGTCCTGCTTTGGCCGCGGGCACACAGCAAATTTGACCAGAAACAGAGGCCCTGTGGATGGCCACTTCTGGCAGCGCTGTTCTCCGCACCCTGGGAGAGGTGGGAGGCTCTGGGCCGCCCCAGCTGCCTGCGTGGCCTCTTTCGAATCCCAGGTGCCCACTGGCCTGGGGAAGCCCTTTGCTCAGAGTCGCCCCGACCCTGAGGGTCTCAAAGGCTGACCTGGATTTACCTGCAGAAAGTGGCAAATCAGGTGCTCACCCTGCACCCGGAGCAGGGCCCTCGGGCGGCAGGTGAGTAGGAAGCGGCCTGTTCAGTAATTCAGGTCAGAACAGGTGAGCAGGTTCACAGAGAAGCACAAACCTTTTATTTGGGTTGGCCAAGAATTTCATTCAAGTTAAAGCTGGCCAGGGGGACACCCAAACGAACATTTTGGCCAACCCACTTTAAAAACGATTTTTCCCAACTTCAGTTGGTGAGACGGATCCATCAAGCTTTCAGTTATTTACATTGATAGTAGACGGGGGTTGCTGGGAGCCAGAAGCAGATCAGTGGCTCTAAGGGCTAAAATGAAGATAACTCCTTTCTTTAAAACTGTTAAATCAGAGTTTCAGAGCACAGAGGACCCCTGGCAAACCTCCTGGGTCGGCACAGCCCCCTGCAGGGGGTGCTGCAAAGCTGCGTCTGCACAGGGTGGCTGCGGTCCTGTTTTAACGAGGGCGGTTTCACTGTCAGCCCAGCTGGCGGTGACCACATCTGTGCTGCCTCCCTAGCAGGGTTTGTCTGGCAGTTTCTCTTTTCCTGCAGGAATGCAGAGTCCTCACCTTCAAGGAATAAGAATAAGTAAGCTACACCAGAGCGGGCCGCACTTTCCGGCTCTGAGACTGCTCCTGTGAGAGCACCCCGAGGCCTCTCCTGGAATACAGCTTCCCTCTGTCCCTGTGCACTCTGCTCGTGGGCTCAGTGGCAGGCACACGAGGCCTGGGTGCACGGCCTCCCCCACCGGGGACCCTGGCCACCTCTCTCCAGCCAAGGCCCAGGATCCCATCTTGCCCCAGCTACTCCAGGGCCGGACCTCGCTCTGCAGGCCAAGGGACTGTGGCTTTCCCCTACTGTCTTCACGAGCACTTTTCCAGCAGCAAAGCTGCCCTTTCTGTGTGACTGGACACCATGTCGTCAGGTGCTGCAGAGGAGGTGTTGGGTGTTCAGCAGCTGTTGGCACTTCCGCACTTGCTGCGCCGGCTTGTACAGGATGCGTTCCATGGACATGTCCACAGAGCTGTGGGCCCTGGCCCTGGGGGCGCTTCCGCCTGCACCCCCAGACAGTAAGCAGCAGATCAGTCACCTCACAGAGTGTCCCATATTCCGGGTGTATTTCGATGTGTCCTTCCAGCCCGTGTCTCCTTACAGCAGCTTGGACATGAAGGCTTGAGGAGACTCAGATCAGACACTCTGGGAAGAGCGGATGCAGGTCACGTGTGTGCCCCGTGGGGTCCCCACACTGGTGATCGATATGTCCCTCAGTATCCTATTATGCCGTCTGGCCACTTGAGTATAAGTGGCCTCCAGATCTTGAACACCAAGTTCCTTTTCCCTGCCGTTGGCTGGTGGTCTTTGGAGCTGCTCGTCTTTCCCAGCCTTCCCCCCATCCTGTTCCTGATTCACACTTGAACCAGCTTGTCTCAGGGTCCAAAATGTCAGCTTTTAAAGTTCTAACCATTCTTTGCACATGTCAATTAGAATTCTCTGTAAGGAGGAGCTTTTCCTCATCATTTGGGGAAGAACTGCAGTTCCTTCTAAAAGAACAGGAAACAAGTCCAGTCACCTGGGGGGCACCTACTACGGACTTACTACCTAGAGTTCCGATCAAACAGATATGTCACCACTCCTGTGTGAATCACAAGTAAGTGGATGTTGGACTATAAGGTAGCCATTAAAAACACGGCGCGCTGCAGAAAGAACAGGAAAAATATGAGATGCATATTGTTGAGAAAGCAAAAAAGACAGCACAAAGTGCGTCCTGTTTTTCTGAAAGGAAAGCACGTCACGCCTCTGTGTCCGTGGTGCACAGAGTGCAGGACGTCGTATAGGAAATGTAGGGTGTTGTGTAGGGTGTTGTGTAGGGTGTTGTACAGGCTGTTGTTTAGGGTGTTGCATAGGGTGTTGTACAGGCTGTTGTATAGGATGTATAGGCCGGTGTATAGAATGTTCTCAGGCCCCGAAGAGAGCAAGAACCAGGTGCCCATGAGTGGCCAGGAGGAGGCCACTCAGAGGGGTGTTTCCCCAACACCCACAGCACAGAAGCAAAAAAGCAGGACTGTTTGGGGAGCGGGTGTCTTTGGGGAGAGTCCTTGGAATACCCTGTGATTTCTGCCCCACTGTGGAGGGAAAGGAGGCCCCCCCAGTCCCAGGGGACGCGGGGATGAGAGGTGACTGGCAGCCGCCCTGCAGCTGGCAGGGAGGTCCTCTGGGTCTGTAACTGTCCTCTGCCGGGGAGGATGGCCCCCAGAGCAGGGTCCAGGAGGGGTCAGTGCCGACGCTTGGGGTGAGGAGCCTTTGGGCTGTGGGAAGTGGAGGTTCTGGATCCTAAGGGGAGCCCAGAAGACCACCACCAGCAGAGTGGCCCCCATATGCTGGGCCACTGGCCTGAAATAAGCCAGGCCGGGGAGGCACATTCACTAGGAACCAGGCTGCACCTTGGAGCAGGGGCCCTGGGGGCCGTTCCACCCGCGGCACAGCACGCCGTCAGCCAGGGACTAACCGGAGCAGGCATGGGCTCCCAGTGCTGCGCACATCTCCCCGCACCTGGACTGATGCCCATGCAAACACACACCCAGCACATGTGCAGCGCCCGTAGTCTAAGATCGCACACCTGGAAGGTTTTGTAGGATTGTAAGGGCATCTCCATGAATGGCTAAGACATTCCGAGTGGACAGAGGCTGGTGTCGCGGGAAGTGGTCTGCGTGGGCCACTTCCCGTGGGCCTTAAGACTCCTGAGACTCTCTAAGTGTGGACCCCCAGGTGTGAGGCAGAGTGCCTCCAGGGGTCAGCAGGTCCTCCCAGCTCTGATGTCCTCGGGTCCTCTTAGTGAGCCCCAGCTGGCCCTGCGCCACAGTCCTTGTTCTCCAGGCAGAGCCCTGGCACTGATTTTCAAAGGCTCATGAGGAGAAAGGCAGGCGCAGTGAGGAATCATGGCAGTCATTCTCAACGTGCTTTGTTCCCCCTGAGAGAGGTCTAGTAATTAGTGTGGCCTGAATCACCCAGACCGGAACTCAGGGGACGAGAGGGCCCCCGACACCAGAGCCGTACCACAGCACCGACCAGCCAGCCGGTCTCCCGTCCTCGGCCCGGCGGTGGGCTTGTGGCCCTCACGAGGGTGGCCCCACAGGAGTGCCAGGGTCGGGGCCCTGGGGGTCACTCACCACCCAGGAGGCCCAGGTGTGTCACCGACACTCCATCTGGCCCAGGCGGAGACCACTGGCCCAGTGCTGCCTCTGATGGCCAGGACAAAAGCAGCCTCGTCAAGCTGGACACCCGCTGGGTGTCTACCCTGCCCCGCCCCAGACAGGTCACGTAGAGGCACTGCAGGCGGGGCTGGGGGCCCCACCACATCACTCAGTCCAGTCACTTAGTCGTGTCCGAATCTCTGCGACCCCATGAACCACAGCACGCCAGGCCTCCCTGTCCATCACCAACTATCGAGGCTTGCTCAAACTCATGTCCATTGAGTCAGTGATGCCATCTAACGGTCTCATCCTCTGTGGTCCCCTCCTCCTCCTGCCCTCAATCTTTCCCAACATCAGGGTCTTTTCAAATGAGTCAGTTCTTCGCATCAGGTGGCCAAAGCATTGGGGTTTCAGCTTCAGCATCAGTCCTTCCAATGAATATTCAGGACTGATCTCCTTTAGGATGGACTGGTTGGATCTCCTTGCAGTCCAAGGGACTCTCAAGAGTGTTTTCCAACACTAGAGTTCAAAAGCATCAATTCTTTGGTGCTCAGCTTTCTTTATAGTCCAACTCTCACATCCATACATAACTACTGGGAAAACCAAAGTTTTGACTAGACGGACCTTTGCTGGCAAAGTAATGTCTCTGCTTTTTAATGTGCTGTCTAGGTTGGTCATAACTTTTCTTCCAAGGAGTAAGCGTCTTTTAATTTCAGGGCTGCAGTCACCATCTGCAGTGATTTTGGAGCCCTGCAGGGTGACAATATACAGCCTTGACGTATTCCTTTCCCATCTTGGAACCAGTCTGTTGTTCCATGTCTGATTCTAACTGTTGCTTCCTGACCTGCATACAGATTTCTCAGGAGGCAGGTGAGGTGGTCTGGTATTCCCGTCTCTTGAAGAATTTTCCATAGTTTGTTGTGATCCACACAAAGGCTTTGGCATAGTCAGTAAAGCAGAAGTAGATGTTTTTCTGGAACTCTATTGCTTTTTCGATGATCCAGTAGATGTTGGCCTGCATGTCCATATCCATGAGCTGAGACTGGGGAGCCACCCCTGTCCTGCTGCTTGGGTCTGGGGATAAAATGAGCTCCTAAGGGCAAAGCCGGCCCCCAGGGGTGGCATCCTGCCCCCTGTTGCTCTCACAACTCCTCCTGGGCAGCCCTTTCCCCAGTGGGCTCATGTGATGGGGTGGTCATCGGGCACAGCCCCCGGGTCTGTGGAGGTATTGGGGGCCATCGAGTTGGGGAGCAGGGATGGCCCTCCAGCATTGCTGTCACCCCAGGAGGTGCCCCACGGCCACTCTGGGCTCCCTGGGCCACGCGGACCTTGGCACCTCCCACTTGGGCACGCCAGGGCTCCCCCACACCCCTCCTCCCCGTTTACAGCGGAAACCAGGCTTGCTGAGCTGCAGGAGTTCCCGCCCACCCCCTTCCTGTGCTGGGCAGGGACGGGACCGCATCGGCCCCTAAGCCGGTCAGCACCAGCTCAGGACAGCAGGGCCACCCTGGGTCTCTGGCTGGTGGCCTGGGATGGGACCAAAGAACTTTCTGACAAGTTCCCAGGGATAGCAGCCCCAGGACCCTCATCAACACCCACACTCGTGACCTCAAGTTCCCTTGTGGCGCCTGCCCTGCAAGACAGTGAGTCTGAGCCCTGGGTACATGAGAGAACCTCCAGGAAACTTAAAAATTGAGCCACGCCAGAGGGAGAATCAAAGCAGGACCCTGGGTGTGGGCATTAACAGCAGGGGGTGGGTGGGGCAGGGGGGTTGGGAAGGACCTGGCATGCTGTCCACTGCCCCTTGGCCGCCCCACTGCCAGCCTGGACCGAGGGGAGACCTGCCTTCTGATCGTGTTATCTGCGGGCACACGCAGGGCAGCCCCAGAGCTCCAGCCTCCTCCCTGGTCGGCCAGGTGAGCCTTGGAGACTTTGTCATTCTGGCCACAGTACGTCCCAGGCAAGGCGTGTGTACATTCCACGCAAGGCCTGGCCAGAGAGCAAGGGTGCCCTTTCTCTGGCTTCCCCTGAGCAAGGTCAGCGCGTCGTGGGGACGCCCCGGGCCTCGTGGGCCCTGCCATCCGCGGACTGGGGTCCAGCGACCGGCTGGGCTACAGCCTCAGAGCCCGGGGGCACATCCAGCACGTGCCTGCAGCATCTGATTCCGGCTGCTCGTGACTGCAACTTTAAACTTGAAGGTGGTGCTGGTGCTACCAGCTGCTGCCAGACCTCGCCTTCGCGCCGGAACGGGCGTGTTTCGTTTTATTTTCCCACGTTCCTGCAGCCCCTGCCCCACACCCCGTCTGGAGCAAGGTGACCCAGGGGTGCTGGGGTGCTGGTCCCTCTGCCCCCTGCTGGTCTGCCAGGCCACAGGAGTGGAGCCACTCCTTGGCGCTCCCAGTGGGGCTGGAATGCTTCTCCATCACCCCGTGCCCGCCCACCTGGGCACCTCCAGTCTGCCAGGGTCCCTGGGTACCAGCAGTCCCACTGCTGTGCTGTCTCTCTCTGCCTTGGTGTTGGCTGGGGACTGGATTCCTCTCCCAGTGACAAGAAGGACGGAGCAGAGCCCAGCCTCTGCTGGTAACGCCCCAGGAGCCTCACCCAGAGAGGGCAGCCGTGTACGTGCAGTCAGAGCCTACCTGAGACTTCAGCTCTCAGCCCCCAGGTG
Source organism: Tragelaphus eurycerus (assembly GCA_935064755.1). Taxonomy (NCBI): domain Eukaryota; kingdom Metazoa; phylum Chordata; class Mammalia; order Artiodactyla; family Bovidae; genus Tragelaphus; species Tragelaphus eurycerus. The sequence continues at coordinate 26,944,905 of CAKXYN010000026.1, read as the reverse complement.
AGCGCCCAGGGCCGTCCTCTATCCACATGCTCACTTGGACTCGGACATGCCTCTGGCTCTGTGTCCAGGGCTCCGACCACAAACCACCAGTGAGGACATGGCCTTCAGGGGTCAGGGCAGTGGTGGCCAGACAGGGTTCTGGCCCCGACCTCCCTGTGTGCACCCGTGAGCAGGAAACGCAGTGCCTGTGAAAGCTCTGCCAAGAGAAACTGCAGGACCTGAGTAGTGAGACTCATGTGGTTTTCTGGAAAGTGATGTTATGTCATTGAAATAATGAGAAAATAAATCCAGGATGCAAAACAACACCAGTACCCCCATCTGTGGTAGTGCGACTTGCCTGGAGATAGCTTGGAGAGAAAGTGCGTTTTTGGGAACGAGGGGATTAGGGTTCTCTCCATGATGGTGGGTACCCCCTGCTTAAGACTCCTGTCTGGCGGGTGAATTGCCGCTGTCCTCTGGGAGCTCCAGAATATCTATAGGCGCGTGTTCCACGCGTAGCCCTTCCTACATATTCATCAGTGTCTCCAGCTTGTTCTGTATGAGATGCCATGAAGTTTCGGGGATGTCTGGAGGCTGCACCCTGCATCAGGTCCGTTTTCCTGAACCGCCTGGGCTAGAAGATTGCTTTCAGGGCACTAAACTGCCCTCCAAGAGGAGCTTGGGAAGCCCAGCACCAGTGTCCACTGGGCTCCTATGCTTTCTTTTCTGGTGACCCTGGTGGGAAGCTCTTTGCTCAAGGCTCCCGGCCACCTCCTCCCTGCAACCGCTGGGACCACTTTGCCGAGCTTACAATGTATTGTCACCGCCCACGTCTGCTACTCAACCACCGGCTTAGTTAAACAGTATGTAAGCTGACAGATACCAAAAGGCGCTTGTTTCTGGGAAAACCAATTCGTGTGCTTTGGAAAAACTAGGAAAGTGAGTTGCTAAGCAGCCACAGAGTTAGAGGTGAGAATGACGGCTGGGAGTGTCTGGAAATCTGGCTTCACGAAACAAAGTCTTGCCAGGCTCTGGTCTCCATGGGGTTCTCCAGGCAAGGATACTGCAGGGGGTCGCCACTCCCTCTTCCAGGGGGTCTTCCGAGGCCAAACTCGCATCGTCTCCTGCATTGGCAGGTGGGCTCTTTACCATCAACACCACCTGGGAAGCACCGTATCTCTCAACAATTAGCATCAGACTTTGCAGCAGAACAAGACAAGCTTCTCTCGGGACAAACACTGGGTGGTCCCCAACTGCAGTTCTCAGAGCGACTCCGCCCGTCTCAGGTGGCCTGGTTGTCTGGGGCCTCCCCTGGGTGCTGCTCCAGCAGGTGGCCTAAGCAGAGCTTCCAGACACTTGGCAGGCTGGGTAGAATACTACCCCCTAGTATTCTTGCCTGGAGAATCTCACGAACAGAGGAGCCTGATGAGCTACAGTCCATCGAGTTGCAAAGAATCGGATAGGACTGAGTGACTAAGCACACATATTTTCATTTTATTTGTAAAAGCCTTTAGAAAGATATTTTCAACTTTTTTGCAAAACTTGGTTTGGAGCCAACTTTTCATTCTCTGTTTTCATAGAAGTAAAACATTCCTGTGGTCAAACCAAAACTATATCATGGTTATCATACAGGTCTGGATAGCATGTCAGAGACCAGAAATGTTTCTTTGTTTTAACTGAAGCCAGCACACTGCTCCTCCAATACTGAAGTTTAACTGAAATGTAAAACTTTAGAGGTCACAAAACATAGTAGAAACACCTTGAACTTGTAGTAAAAAAATCCCTGGGTTCAAGGATTCATTTTCTGTTTGTTTGACATTGAGAGGTCCTTGCACTGTTTGAACCTCAGTGCTATTTGTTGGTGAGATGATTAATACAATGCTTGTATGAATTACCCTCATGGGGTGGTTATTACGCAAAATAAGAGATCTGAAAAATGTTTTAGGCTTTAACGTTGTGCTAATTAAGTTATTAGATAACTCCACGAAGGTAGCCTAAAATTTCATCATCAATATATCATCTTGACTGCTGCCATCAACTAAATCTTATCAAATATTTAAATTTGCAAATTGTCCTTGAAGTCAGAGTCCATAAAAGCACAAGGGTGTGTGCCCCAGGGGACCCTCACCCCCGAGACTTACACAGATACCAGGTAGTGCCCACTGTGTCACAGAGGCAAGCACGTCATCAGGAAAAAGTACTGATTCTGCTGGAATTCACAAGTGCACAGTGCACGCTGGGGGCCTCAGAGTCGTCCCTTCACACTCACTCACTTCTGCAAAGCTGATCACAGTGAACCCGTGCCAAGCATGTTCTCAAGAATATCGTGGTGCGAGTTTGTTTCACAGGAGAATGATTTGCAGTATAATCATCTAACTGATAGGCTCTCTATTTGCAAGGCTTCAGAGCAGATCTGGCCGCACCACTGGGTGCCACGCGCGCGGCCAGAGGGAGCTACCTGCGGTGGGCCATGGGCCCTGCTCACCGCTATCTCCCCCGCAGCTTGCAGCGGCCTCTGGGACAACATTACCTGCTGGCGCCCCGCGGATGTTGGCGAGACCGTCACAGTGCCCTGTCCAAAACTGTTCAGCAATTTTTACAGCAAACCAGGTACTGTTCCCCTGTGTCATTTTTGAGCTTTTTGGGGGTTTTGGTCAGAGGGACTGACTTCTCCATGGAGGCACAAGAAGCAGCAGGCCAGGCCGTCCACCCACAGCACACACGGAGGGCTCGGACAGGAGACCCCGAGCAGGAGCCCGGCACTTGGGTGTCCAGTGCAGACGAGGGAACAGGAACACCTGCCTCACCTGGGCACCCATGGCCCTCAGAGCGTGTTCAGGGTGTCCCTTGCTGGCCTGGGATGCACTCTCTCCCTCACAGGAAAAGTCTCCCTTCTTGGACCAACTCTGGGTTCTCAGCCCCTGAACACCTGCAGGAGGCGCTCATGGGGCCAGGGGCTGCCTCTTCTTGGGGCTTGTTCTCCACACAGACAGTGAAACCCCAGATGTTTGAGAAATACACCTCTTTTTTAGCTTTTAAAAAAGTTGTGGGAAATTGTGGGAGAGGTGGGTCTCTCCAGACATTGGTGCATGTTGTCACAGCAACCATGCCAGTGGGCCCTGGGGCCTGCAGAAGGTCCCCCCAAGCAGGGCTAGGATGGGGGTGGGAACAGGCCGCAGGAGACTGCCTCTGGGTGGGGAGCTGGGCTGGGTGTCGCTCAGAGGCAGGTCTTTGAAAGGAGCGGTGTCACACCTCCAGGTGCAGGAGCGCCAGGTTCAAGGACTCTGAGATATGTTCTGAGGAATGGACAAAGGCCCTCAGGGGGTCTCCCCTGTGGGGGAAGGTGCTGTGCTCTGCATCCAGCAGCAAGAGGGCCCAGCCCTGCGTTCTTCCCTCTTCTTTCTAGAAGCCCCGGGCCTGGTCCTCAGAGGGCTGCAGGGCTCTGACCTGCGCCTGACTCTAGCCTGAATGTGACCTGGGATGGGAGCTCTTCCGGGGGACTGGTGCCTCGTGGAGCCCACCACCGTTCCAGCCTCGCCCCCAAGTCAGTCTGCTCCCCGCTCCGGAGCAGAGTTTGAGCCCAGCTGTCAGTGCTCAGGACCAGACGCTGTGACCGTGGCCCCTACAGGACAGTCACACTCAACCATGCACTGAGCAGCAAGGAAAAGCATGGGAAAAGCGCTAGTCGCTCAGTCATGTCAGAGTCCTTTGAGACCCTAAGGACTATAGTGACCCCCAGGTTCCTCTGTCCATGGGATTCTCCAGGCAAGAATGCTGGAGCGGGCTGCCATGCCCTCCTCTGAGGGATCGTCCCCACCCAGGGACCGAACCTGTGTCTCTTGCACAGCAGGAGGACTCTTTGCCCTCTGTGCCGTGAAGGGTGTGCAGTCAGCTTTGGCGGGGTTGGGGGGCGGCCTGTCACCACTGTGCTGAGATCCCGACCCCCCAGTGAACCGCAACTCAGGACGGCGAGTAGTGAGCGGCCTGGAGATACTGGGGCCCCGCAGCAGGGGGAGGCCCCATAGCAAGTGACGCCCCCGGAAAACAAGGTTCTCACAGACCCTGGTGGGGAGACCCTCTGACTGTGTGCCTGCTTCCCCCACTGCCTCGCCCACTGCCCGCCCCCTCACTCTCTGCCCCGCCCCCTCACTCATGCCCCCGCCCCCTCTCGGTCCCGCCCACTGCTCCGCCCCTCGCGGTCCTGCCCTCCCTTCACTGCCCTGCCCCCTGGCCTTCCAGACCTCAGGGTACAGTCCCAAGGGCAGGTGGGCCACAAGCGTGCTGTGCACTTGAGGAGTTGACTGCCCAGACCTGAAACGGGCCGCTTGCTCTCGGCTGTGGAGCTTTGGGCCGGTGGGCCACCTTCGTTAAGCGTCAGGTTTCTCGTCCACAACAAGGGATCGTCGCAGGGCCTCCTTGTGAGACGTCAGGGTTGCATGAGTTACAAAGAGTCCCGCGCCCTTCTCCACCATCGCTCGTCTCTTTCCGACTCCAGCTGGCAGGACAGGATGATGGGGGTCTGGGAGGACACGGTGATTGGGGTCTGGCTGCAGACCCTTATTACTTGACAGGATACACCCCGTTTACTTCCACCCTGCTCTGTGGCGATCCGAGCACACTGTTAACTTCATCCCACGTGACCACCATCACGTGCCCGTGCTTTGTCAGAGAACCTGCTCCCTCCAGTCACTGAGGCCCCCTGAAATGCAGGACCACTGCCCAGGTTCCAGGGGTCAGGAGGCCCTGAGCAGCGGGAACCCTGGTCCAGGCCCTGACCCTCATCAGCCTGAGGGAGAAAGAGGCCCCCAGGCACAGGTGCAAGCAGGGACACGCAGGTCAGACCCGTGGCGTTCACTTTCCAGGAAACATCAGCAGGAACTGCACGGGTGACGGGTGGTCAGAGACGTTCCCGGATTTCCTGGACGCGTGTGGCTACCGAGACCCTGAGGATGAGAGCACGGTAAGCGCCTTGCTCGCTGCTCCCGGCCTTGTTCGCATCTCCTTCCACTTCTGGTCAAATCCAGCCGGGCCCCTATTTCAGCTCAGCTGCCTGGGCTTAGGAATCATGACGGTTCTGTAAGGTTGGGGTAGGAGGCCTCGCCAGCCTGCTGCGTCTGGAAGGTGACCCCAGAGTGGCGGTGCTTGCTGAGCCCAGCTGTAACGCGTGTCCTTTCTGCTGTGAGGGTTTCTTTTCCCTTGGAGTTGTTGCAACAATACAGGCTCTCGAGAAGCTGTGAAGCAGTTTTCTTAGCCTTGAGCCAACCGCAGGGACGGGACCAAGCTTGGAGCATCTTTGCACACATAGAGCCAGTGCACCTGGCTAGGGCTGCCCCAGCTCAGCGCCTGCTGGTGATGCTCTCAGGCTGGGTCCAGACTTGGCCCGGGGCAGGCAAAGGGCGAGAAGAGCCCCTCCTCCAGGAACGACCGCGGCTCTGCTGAAGCCTGGCCCGGGCCTTCTGTAAACTCCCAGGCACCGGCATGCTCACCCAGCCGTGGCCCGTGACGGGGGTTATTTTGTTTACCACCAGAAACCAGCCCACTGTCTCCGCTTGGGCCCTGTCACTAAGGCCATGACCTTGTGTGGACAGGGAAGAGCCTTAGGAGCCCCAGGTTGGGCCTGCTTCAGACATGTGCTCCCTGTCAGCTTCAAGTGTTCAGTCCCATCGCTCAGTCGTGTCCGACTCTTTGCGACCCTTTGGACTGTAACACGCCAGGCCTCCCTGTCAATCACCAGCTCGGGAGGTCACTCAGACTCATGTCTATCAAGTCAGTGATGCCATCCAACCATCTCATCCTCTGTCATCCCCTTTTCCTCCCACCTTCAAGCTTTCCCAGCATCAGAGTCTTTTCAAGTAAGTCAGTTCTTCACATCAGGTCGCCAAAGTATTGGAGTTTCAGCTTCAGCACCAGTCCTTCCAAAGAACACCCAGGACTGATCTCCTTTAGGATGGACTGATTAGATCTCCTTGCAGTCCGAGGGACTCTCAAGAGTCTTCTCCAACACCACAGTTCAAAAACATCAATTCTTCGGCGCTCAGCTTTCTTTAGAGTCCAACTCTCACAGCCATACATGACTACTGGAAAAAGCATAGCCTTGACTAGATGGGCCTTTGTAGGTAATGTCTCTGCTTTTTAATATCCTGTCTAGGTTGATCATAGCTTTTCCTCCAAGGAGCAAGCGTCTTTTAATTTCATGGCTGCAATCACCATCTACAGTGATTTTGGAGCCCAAAAAAATAAAGTCTGTCACTGTTTTCATTGCTTCCCCATCTGTTTGCCATGAAGTGATGGGACCAGATGCCATGATCTTAGTTTTCTGAATGTTGAGTTTTAAACCAGCTTTTTCACTCTCCTCTTTCACTTTCATCAAGAGGCTCTTTAGTTCCTCTTCACTTTCTGCCATAAGGATGGTGTCATCTGCATATCTGAGGTTATTGATATTTCTCCTGGCAATCTTGATTCCAGCCTGTGCTTCCTCTAGCCCAGCTTTTCTCATGATGTACTCTGCATATAAGTTAAATAAGCATGATTACAATATACAGCCTTGACGTACTCCTTTCCCTATTTGGAATGAATCTGTTGTCCCGTGTCCAGTTCTAACTTTTGCTTCCTGACCTGCATACAGATTTCTCAGGAGGCAGGTCAGGTGCTCTGGTCTTCCCATCTCCTTCAGAATTTTCCACAGTCTGTCGTGATCCACACAGTCCACGCACTGGGTGTGGGGCTCATTTAAAGAGCCTGGGGGCTGCCTGCCACCCAAGCAGAAGCCCAGAGAACCCTGGCAGAAGCCTGCCTGTGGGGCTGGGGCCCCCCTCCTGCCAGCTCCCATGTCAGTCCCCAGGTGAGACCCTCAGGGATAGTGGTGCCTGTCGTTTTCCTGGATGACCAAGGCGCTTCCTTTGTGCTCTTCACCAAGGTCTGTAATTTAAAGCCAGGTCCTCTCCTGTAGGATCAGGAAACCCTGGAGAAGAAGCACCTTGTTTTTCGTGTGTACCCCTCTAACTGGAAGGTCAGCCTGGTGAGCCGTGACTGGCGGTCGGGGAGGGTAACAGGGGTGCGGCTGGGAGTCCTTGCTGTGTGCACCTTGCTGACAGGTGTGAGGTTCTCCTGCATGTGCCGGGCACAGGGGCTCACAGCCCCTCACATCTGCCCTGGGGAGGCCCCGAGCCTGCTCCTCCAACCACTGCAGGTGTGTGCTCGTCAGCCAGTTGCCCACCCCGCACCTCATTTACCAGGTGACAGCCCACTTTATAGACGGAGAAACTGAGGTTTGGAGGAAGAATGTGGCGTGGCCAGGGCCCCTGCTACTCTGACGAGAGTCAGTGCATCTGACCCCTCCTCGGGGGCAGTTCCCGAGCCCCCACTCCCCACACAAGGGGCAGCCGCCCAGATGTACTGGGACCCACCTGGGCACCCAGGCCAGGGCTGCTGACCCATCCACAGATCCACCTGGACCTGCGCCCTGGGGCACTCTGCAGGGACCCTGCAGAGAAGGTGTGGCCGGGAGGCCCCCGTGGCCCCCGTGGCTGCAGCACAAAGAAGGTGGGGCCCTGGTACTGAGCCTGCAGCCTGGGTGGCGTCACCGCCTCCACTGTCAGCCCCGCCACCCAGGACAGGCTGGGTGCTATGGCCCGTGGGCTCGCTGGAGTCCAGGCCCCCAGGCAGGTCACAGACCACCGAGGGAACTCGCGGCCAACCACATCTTCACGGGCCTGTGAGCCATCTCAGGTTTCGGACTCACCCCAGACTGCTGTTCTGCGATGTAACGTGTCCAAGCCAGGAGCCGTCCTGTCGGTGTTCTATGAGGGGGTCCTTAAACTGCGTAGCATTGACCCCAGTTTGAGAACCGTCCCCGTAGAGGCGAGTGTCCCAGCCCTGTTCTAACCAGGAGTGAGGACAGCCCCACGGTGGCCTAGCCCCTGTCACCTCACACGTGCTCCCAGACGGGCCAGGGGCACAGCCGGAGAGTGCCCAGCCTCCTGAGCGTGGAGGGCGGGTGGGGCTCCGACACCCACCTACCATTGCCCACAGCTCCTGCCCGCCATCGCAGCCAGCCCAGCGTGTGGACCTCCCAGGCCTCGGGGCCCCGTGGGGGGAAGCAGAGTGTCCCAGGCCCCCCGTGCTCACAGCCTGTGCTCACATCACACACGAATGTTCCAGGAAGCCCGGCATCCCCTCTGTCTTCAGGCGACAAAGCACTGACATGCTGTAAAGGACACCCTGTGGGAGCCGCGTCAGCTCAGACCCCTCGAGGACGGAGCGCCTGTGCCTTCCCGACGCTTTTCTATCCAGCGTGAAAAGCTATTTTTGTTCTCAGCTAAACGTTTCAGAGACTCTGCAAGTATCATGAGTGCATATTGCCTGCTAATGGATTAGAAACTCAAAATATTTTAATATGAGAAAGTGAAGGAAACAATGGCACAGAGCCAGGATGAGTAACCCTCTCCCTGGTTGCAGCTCCCACGCTCGCATGCTTTGGATGCCTGGTTGTTTAGGGAGTCCGTTAGGATGAGTGCCTCAGGAGAGCGAGGCCAGGACAGGCCCTTCCGGTGGGGAGCGAGAGCCTCAGCCTACTGACCCTCCGTGGGCTCCTGCTAAAGCGTCACTCTGAGTCTCATCAGCCCATCTTTATCCCCATCTTTCTACAGTTGTAATTGGATTTCCTGCTATCACGCAGCCAAACTCCACCCTTGGGTGCCATGCATGCAACCTTTGTTGGTTTCAAAGCTAATTAAATTCAAGGGAAAAAACAGTCTCCACATAAGCCACATATGGTGAGGGAATCAGGAGGTAAAGTAATAGGGAGCAGGAGCCCTGAGGATACACAGGCTTGAAGACCCCAGAGGACCCCTTGGATGACAGCCAGAGCCATGACTGTGAAGCTGCAAGGGGCTGGGAGGTGCTCAGTGGTCTAAGCCTGCGTTCCTGGTGCCGTGAAACCCTGACCCAGCCCCACTCATCTTGGGACACCCTCTCACTGCACCCCAGCTTCCACAGACGAGGTCTCCCCTGTCTGTGCTCCTCTCCCAGCAAAAGTCACCTCCAGCCTGGCCTGCATATCTTCATTTTAAACCTCTTCTCTTTTAACCCTAGAATAAAGGGCTTAATACCACTAAGAAGGTTTAAGGAAGCCCCACCCTTATCATGGGAGCCTGGGGTTTCCCTGAGAGCTGAGGGTCTCTGGAGCCACAGAGCTCATCCTGCACCATGGCCTCAGCCTCAGGAGGGATCAGTCAGGACTGAGCACTCCACCCCTTGTCATCTGCCTGCCCACCTGCCCTCCCAGCGCCCGACCAGTCCCGCCCCAAACCCAGGGGCTCTCCTGGCCCAGGGGCTCCCCCACAGCACGTCAGGCAGACCCTGTCCTCCTGACTTCCCTCCTCCGCTGAAGGCCATCTGGAGTCTCCTGGTCAGTTTGTCCTGGCCAGCCTCCCTGCCTCCGGTTCCCACCTCCTGCCCAGTGTCCCACCCGAAAGCTGGCAAAACATCCAACAGCTCGTAGTCAGCAGCCATGATGAGTCTCTGCGGTCCCAGGAGCTCTCCTTTGCCCTGTTATCGAGAGCCGCCCAGGGGAAGGGCCACCAGGCGTTACTCAGTCACTGCACGTGGCTCCACGCCTGGCCCACGGCGCCTCCCAAGGACAGCAGTCCCAGAGACAGGCTGGCGTCCTGTGCTGAGTGGACACGGCAGGCCAGGCACTCCATACATCTCCCACATTATATATTTGCTAACATAGGTCTTAAATAAAGAGCACTTCTGCTAAATTTAGCCAAGAGAACTGTTTGGCATTTCAACCTTCCCATGCTTCAAGCAGACACATTTCTTCCATGTTATGCCATATTCCTAAAATATTTCTGCGGCCTCCTCTCAGCTTTCAGACCACTGCAGCAGCTCTCACACTGACCGCTAGTGCCGCCTCCCCATGGTCGCCGCCTCCCCAGGGTCCCCGTCCCCAGCGTGCGGTCCTTCCGTGTCAGATGGCTTCCATCTCTCACTCCTAGGCCCTGCAGGACCACGATGTCCCCGCGTCGGGGTGGGGCTCGGGGCTCGGCGGGGATGGCCTGCAGGGGCACAGGCCAGGATTGGAGACCTACAGGTGCAGGGGGCCACACTCAGCTCTGTAGGGGCTCGGCAGGGACAGCCTGCAGGGGCACAGGCCAGGATTGGAGCCCTACAGGTGCAGGGCCCACACTCAGCTCTGTAGGGGCTTGGCAGGGATGGCCTGCAGGGGCGCAGGCCAGGACTGGACCCCTACAGGTGCAGGGGCCCACACTCAGCTCTGTAGTGGCTCGGCGGGGACGGCCTGCAGGGGCACAGGCCAGGATTCGAGCCCTCACAGGTGCAGGGGGCCACACTCAGCTCTGTAGGGGCTCGGCGGGGGCCACGGCCTGCAGGGGCGCAGGCCAGGATTGGAGCCCTACAGGTGCAGGGCCCACACTCAGCTCTCTTACAGTGGCCGATCCCATTCCGCCTCCAAATAAGCACCACGGGTGGTGTCTTCGCTGCACTTTGCATCACGTGGTGGGAAGAAGCTTCCCAGGGTTTTTTTTCAGGGCATGGGAGGGCATGCTCAGTGCATGGACTGCTCATCAGATGACGGGACGGCACTGAGTGGGAGAGATGAGGCAGGCGGGGTAAGACCTGGGGGTTCAGGATGGGGAGCCCTGCCAACAGGGCTAGGTGCCCACCAGCCCCAGCCGTACCCCCAGGCCCTCAGGAAGGGAGGCACTGCTCCAGGGTAGGATGGGGGAAACCAGGATATTCGCTGGATAATCCTGTCTGTGTCTCCGTGTGACATACAAATTTCAGGACTGAAAGTCTGTAGTCCAAATAGATAATTGAAGAAAATATGGAAGTTAGCAATGTTTGTTTTACTGGGTATTTGTGAGGGGGAGACTGGTGGGCTGCCATCTATGGGGTCGCACAGAGTCGGACACAACTGAAGCAACTTAGCAGCAGCAGCAGCAACAGACCTAGAAAGAGAGGACAGGCTTTCAGAGAAGCTCCCCTCCCCTCTGTTAGGGTGCTACCACCCGCCACTGGGGTGGGATTTGGGCATTTCGGGGGCTGGACAAGGGCAGCAAGAGACTGCATGCCCAGAAACACGTGGATGAAGGACCAGAAACAGTGAAGCTGCATGTTCCCTTTAGTGATTTGGTTATATTTTCTACTTCCTCAAAAGTCAGCAAATATGTTACTTCTATATTCAAATAGTTTTAAGTCCCCTCAGAACACATTTCTGCTGTTTGACAAATCATCTCTCAGCAACATTTGCCTCCACCCGGACCCTCAGGACAGTGGGGAGACCCAGCCGTCCACTTCCTGCTGTTGAGCATGTCCTGAGGCCTGTTTGGAGGCGACTTTCCTGCAGGAGTGGTTCAGGGAGCCTGGCGGGCTGGTTGTCCTGCAGCCCTGAGGTCTGGGGGGCGAGCGGCAGATCCTGGCCACACACATGCGCTGCCTCAGGTGTGAGCAGCCAGCACCGCACGTCTTTGCGAAGCTGCTCCCTGACTGCTGTCTGCGACCCCTGCCCAGGGCGCATCCCTCCGAGGAGCCAGGGCGGCTCTGATGGAGTGACCCAGCCTCTCCCACCCCAGCCGTTCTCTGTCCTTCCCTCGTCGTGCTGGAGGCCTCGCCCCTCAGCCCGGCTTCCGGTGGGCTTGGCCTGGTGTCTCTAGGGTCAGGTCCAGGTTCCCTGCCGAGCATGAGGATGCTTGGTGGCAAAGCACAGGCTCCCGACCTCTCTTTCTGTCTCCTTTTCTTTATCATAAACCCTGTGCTCGAAATAGGTGTCAGTGGGAGAAAACATTCAAAAATATCTACCACTTTTTTTTAACCTCAGAAATGTCACATTTGTGTTTTAAAAGAAAATCCATTCTCCTCTAACCCATCCATACCAACAAAGGAGCGGTCCCTACAGTGACTGAAAACGGGAGCTGGGCACACAGTCCTGACAGCTGTGCAGACAGAGACCCCGGGACCCTGGGGCCCCCACCTCTGGAGGGTTGCCCCCCAACCCATGGCCAGGCTGCCCGCCACTCAGGGGTGCAGTCTCCACGGGGAGTCTGCCTGTGCTAAGGGGGCATTAGTCGTGGGGACCATCTGGACCCCCGTCTCCTGCTCCTTCTTGAAGCCTCTGCTCATCCTCAGGAGGACAGTGACCTCGGGGGCTACGTGAGTGATGTCCCCAGGTGACCCCGACTTGCCAGGATAGGGGCCTGATCATTTCCTCCCAGGACAGTGCTGTTGGGATGCCCAGCTGGGCTCAGGTCCACTTCCTCAGAGGCCCCAAAGGCTGCAGCAGAGACCAGAGGTGCCCAGAGCAAAGCCGGGGACCTGCGTCTCCCCTTTGGGTCCGCGGTGCCTCTGAGCCCCACAGATGGGAGGAGGAGCTGCGGTCAGCAGGAGTGTGCCCGCCTGTCCCCAGGCTCCTGGGGCCTCTGTCCGCCTGACGCCCTGACCTGTGCTTTCTGGGAGCATCTTCTCATTTGCCTGTTGCCACCTGGATCCATTCTTTCGAGAGGCAGCCGTTAAGGTGTTCGGCCCATTTTTAATTGGGTTATTTGTTTTCTCATTGTTGAGTATTAAGAGTTCTTTATATGTTTTGAATAACAATCCTTATCAGATGTCTTTTGCAAATATTTTCTCCCTGTCTGTGGCCCGTCTTCTCATTCTCTGAAATTCTTTCACAGGGTAAAATTTTTTAATTTTATTGAAGTCCAGCTTATCAATGATTTGTTTCATGAAGGGTGCCTTTGGCATTGTATTCTTTTTTAATTTATTTTTTTACTGAAGGATAATTGCTTTACAGAATTCTGTTGTTTTCTGTCAAACCTCAACATGAATCAGCCAAAGGTATACATACAGGCATTGTATTTTAAAAAGCATCACAACCCAAGGGAATCTGGGTTTTCTCCTATGTTATTTTCTAGGAGTTATAGTTTTGAACTTTAACTTTACATCTATAGGAGCTTCCCTGATAGCTCAGATGCTAAAGAATCTGTCTGCAATGCAGGAGACTCAGGTTTGATCCCTGGGTCAGGAAGATCCCCTGGAGGAAATGGCAACCCTCTCCAGTATTCTTTCCTGGAGAATCCCATGGACAGAGAATCCTGGCAGGCTATGGCCCATGGGGTCACAAAGAGTTAGATAGGACTGCGTGCCTTCCTACTTTCTTTATGGCTATGGACCATTTTGAGTTAATTTTTGTGAGAGTATAAGGGTGTGCCTAGGTTCATTCTTTTGCATGTGGATGTCCCCAGCGTGCTGCCTTTAGATCAGATCAGATCAGTCGCTCAGTCGTGTCCGACTCTTTGTGACCCCATGAATTACAGCACATCAGGCCTCCCTGTCCATCACCAATTCCCATCACCAATTCCCGAGTTCACTCAGACTCATGTCCATTGAGTCAGTGATGCCATCCAGCCATCTCATCCTCTGTCATCCCCTTCTCCTCCTGCCCTCAATCCCTCCCAGCATCAGAGTCTTCTCCAATGAGTCAACTCTTCGCATGAGGTGGCCAAAGTACTGGAGTTTCAGCTTTAGCATCATTCCTTCCAAAGACTACCCAGGGCTGATCTCCTTCAGAATGGACTGGTTGGATCTCCTTGTAGTCCAAGGGACTCTCAAGAGTCTTCTCCAACACCACAGTTCAAAAGCATCAATTCTTCGGTGCTCAGCCTTCTTCACAGTCCAACTCTCACATCCATACATGACCACAGGAAAGACCATAGCCTTGACTAGACAAACCTTTGTTGGCAAAGTAATCTCTGCTTTTGAATATGCTATCTAGGTTGGTCATAACTTTCCTTCCAAGGAGTAAGCATCTTTTAATTCCATGGCTGCAGTCACCATCTGCAGTGATTTTGGAGCCCAGAAAAATAAAGTCTGACACTGTTTCCACTGTTTCCCCATCTATTTCCCATGAAGTAATGGGATGGGATGCCATGATGTTCATTTTCTGAATGTTGAGCTTTAAGCCAACTTTTTCACTCTCCACTTTCACTTTCATCAAGAGGCTTTTGAGTTCCTCTTCACTTTCTGCCATAAGGGTGGTGTCACCTGCATATCTGAGGTTATTGATATTTCTCCCGGCAATCTTGATTCCAGCTTGTGTTTCTTCCAGTCCAGCATTTCTCATGATGTACTCTGCATATAAGTTAAATAAACAGGGTGACAATATACAGCCTTGATGTACTCCTTTTCCTATTTGGAACCAGTCTGTTGTTCCATGTCCAGTTCTAACTGTTGCTTCCTGACCTGCATACAAATTTCTCAAGAGGCAGGTCAGGTGGTCTGGTATTCCCATCTCTTTCAGAATTTTCCACAGTCTATTGTGATCCACACAAAGGCTTTGGCATAGTCAATAAAGCAGAAATAGATGTTTTTCTGGAACTCTCTTGCTTTTTTGATGATCCAGCAGATGTTGGCAATTTGATCTCTGGTTCCTCTGCCTTTTCTAAATCCAGCTTGAACATCAGGAAGTTCACGGTTCACTGTTGCTGAAGCCTGGCTTGGAGAATTTTAAGCATTACTTTACTAGCGTGTGAGATGAGTGCAATTGTGCGGTAATTTGGGCATTCTTTGGCATTGCCTTTCTTTGGGATTGGAATGAAAACTGACCTTTTTCAGTCCTGTGGCCACTGCTGAGTTTTCCAAATTTTTTGGCATATTGAGTGCAGCACTTTCACAGCATCATCTTTCAGGATTTTGAATAGCTCAACTGGAATTCCATCACCTCCACTAGCTTTGTTTGTAGTGATGCTTTCTAAGGCCCACTTGACTTCACATTCCAGGATGTCTGGCTCTAGGTCAGTGATCACACCATTGTGATTATCTGGGTCATGAAGATCTTTTTTGTACAGTTCTTCTGCCTTTAGTTTTTGTCAAAGACCAGTGACCATCTCATGGGTCTGTTTCTGGACTCTGCTCCGTCCTGCTCGCTGACGTCCTTCTCTGTCCTTTCCGCCACACCAGTGTCCGATTCCTGCAGCTTAACGGGCAGCCTCACGGTTCTGTTCGGGGAACCCCCAGCTCCTGCCGCTGCCTGGTCTCCCCCAGTCTTGGGACAGCTGTTTGTCCTGTGTCCTCCCTTCTCTTGTGGACCCAAGGAGAGCTGTTTACTTCCAGTGTATTCGGAGTTCTGCTCTTTGTTTGGACAGAGTGGTGACGTCCACGTCCTTATCTGCAGAACTGACCAATTCCTCTTAAAGGAAAAAGCTGAAACAGATGGGTAACTTGCCTTCAGGGAGGGGCCTCTGGAGGGAGAAGACACTAGGGTCTGAGTGGAGTCTCAACCCTGCACCTCAGTGGCCCCGCATTTTACAACTGTTCCCCGGACTCAGGTCCCACCTGAGTAAGAGAAGTGTAGCAGGAACACGTCTGCTCCTTCACAGGCCGTTGGAAGAAGAGAATGAATTAACTTTTGTGCTACATTCTGTAAATTGCAAAGCACATCACGATTAGGTTATAGTTAGAATCTTCTAATCAGAATGGGTGGGTCTTAAAAGATATTTGCCAACAACCTTCAGGAAGAAAAACTCAACGGTAGGATTGTTACCAGCGTGACAGTGAGCCTCACAGCGAATCCTGAGCTGGAACTGAGCCTGGACCACAGGCCCTGAAGACGGGTGGGGCTCTGTTTCTGGCGGCCTCTAAAATGAAGGAGCCCCCAGCTTCCATCCTTGAGGTGAGAACAGGAACCTCCTTGCACGGGAGACAGAGGCTGCCTCCTGGCCCTGCTGCTGGTCCACAGGCTCCAAAATCCTGCCCCGTGCCAAAGCCGCCACGAGGAAAGCCCCGGGCTGGCCAGCCCACTCTGCGTCCTGCCGTGGGCGGCACACACTGCCTGCCGCGCCCTCCACCTGCCGCCTCACAGGACGGCGTGCGTGGGTCCCTGCGGTGCCTTCTCGGAGGAGCTGGGAGATCAGCAGGATGGGCATGTTCTGAGCAGCTGCCAAGCGGAATGAGTGTCGTGCACTATTGATGCCTCCCCGTGGAGCCTGGAGGGCCCCGGCCCCTGTCCAGAGATGTCCTGATGTCCCCAGCGCCCCCACACTCCCCACCTCGAGCCCCCCACCCACCCTTGCCGCCTGCCAGCCACGAGGGCTCCCTGCCCCCCCTCCCCTGCCCCTCCGGCCCCTGCTGTGCCTTGGCCGCTCGGTCTGAGTTTGCAGTTAGAAGCACAGGTCAGCGCCTACTCGTCCATTTTTCAGGGTTTGTGTTAGTCTTGTTCTCCAGACAAGATGTTGCATGTCCTATGTTTCCCAGAGACAGGGGCCGTGCCTTCTAATCAAGTGGCTCCCATCCGAGACAGACACTGCGTGTCAACCGTGGTTCCTTTGCATTCCCAGGGCCCCAGGTATGCAGGTTAATCATTACCAAAAGGCCTGGGAAATGAATTAGCTTTTGTGTTACAAAGGTACTGAAGCGTGGGGCTTCCGCAGGTTCAAAAGAGAACACGTCAGGGTGTTTGTGCCTCAACTGCGGGGTGAGGCGATGGGCCAGGCCAGGCTGTAATCAGAAGTTTCCCGAATCAAGTCTCTGGTCCAGCCAAGGGGCTTTCAACTCCTGATCGACGTCCACAGTTAGAAATGCGTTTCGCACTGTGAGCCAACACAAACACTCCACAAAGCCACATTTTCCGTGCTGCCTTCTTTTAAGTGTTGGTTGTCACCTTCAGAATTGATTGCATAACCCACGACTGGGTTATAAATAGGGTGGCTGTATAAAATATCGGCCAAACCTGGGCTCTCAGGAGAGAACCGGAGCTATTAATAGTCCTGGGGACAGCAGATGCACAGCAGGCCTGGCGGGTCGAGCGGAGGCTCCGTCGCATAGTTAGGGCTCTGCGTTTGCACACACAGGCCAGGCCACGGGGCACCTTGGGGAGGGCTCTGCCAGCAACTCCAGACGGCGGGTGCGTGTGGACGGCTGGGTCTGGAGGGGACTCGCTCGCCACCTGGCCCCACACACTTGGGGGGACGGCAGGGGACGGAGCAGCATCTCCTCCCAGCAGGGCCTCGACAGCCCAGCGTGTGGGGTCTCATCCCAGCTGCCCACTGCAGCCCCCCGGCCGAGGCCCTGGAGCTTCAAGAAGGGCAAGCTCCCTGGCATGTTACCCCCCTGCCTGATCATGCGATGACGATGACACGCTGTAGAGCATTTTCCCAAGTAAATCGAAGTCTCACGCGCGTGCCTGTGACACATGACCATTAGAGCCTCTCCCCTGGTAGAGTCGTGCAGAGACATGTGTACTGAGCCTGCTGAGGCCCTGGAAACGTGGCCCCCACCTGCCCTTGGGTGTCCCGCTGGGGGGCACCTCAGCCGCACTGGGACTGATCTTTCTGTTCCCTGATAGCCATCTTTGCAGCTTCAGCCCCTCAAGATCAGCCGCCCCCAGCAAAGTTTTACCCTCTCTCCACTCCCAGGAATCTTCCTGTAGGCCTCAACCTTAGCAAATCTGAGGGCTCTCTGGGAAAACAAGAATGCACACTCAGAGACGCCTCAGCGGAGCTGTGCGGGAGGGACCCGGACCCTGACTCGGGAGGGGCCCTGGCTCTGACCCAGCAGGGACCCGCCTGCCCTCCCGGGGTCCCTGGGCTGAGTCACGTCACGGGCGGAGATGCGGGGGTCCCCGGCCCCTGGCGCCCGCTCTGTGCCAGGCGAGGTCGCTTTGTTCCAGGGTGGTACTGGCAGCCAGAACTCAGGCCTTCCCTTGTTTCAGAAGCACGTGCACTGCATCCATTCGGGAAAACAAAGTGGAGCAGCCACTTGACCGAGGGCTGCCTCTGAATTAGCTGCCTGACTGGGTTTTTAGGTTTGCGCCCTTGTTTGGGGACGACAGGGTTTTAACTGTTCAGAGTAAAGCGGCCTCTGACCCACATGCTGACGGACAGCAGTCCCACCTCCCTCGGGCCCAAGGGGCCCCACGCTGGACATGGTCAGCAGCAGAACCACAGCCGGGCCAGCCTGACCCCCTCACCGGTCCTCCAAGAGATGCCCTGAGACTGTGAGTGATGTCTGCCCACGGAGGGGAACGGAGCGGTCACTTCACAGGACGGCTCAGGCCACGGCTCTTGTGTGCAAGGCTCGTCTGCTGTTTTTAATGAGTTTTCTCTGTTCACCCTAATGTTCACTCCAACACCCCTTGGAGAAGCCTTGGAGAAGGCCCCAGAGGTCACCTTCCTCCCTAAGATGCCCCGGTCAGGATTAGGGGATGTGATGTCAAGTCTGAAACCCAATCGCATAAAATTGAGGACAACATTGTTGCAGGTCACACGTAAAGGTTTTCTGCTAGGTGACAGTGAAAGACTTACTGGGACTGCGGGGAAAACAGCAAAACCTGCAGCAGATGCCCTCCGTGGCTTTTTGCCCATGACACCACAGGGGTCCAAACGTGTGCAGTGCACAGGTTAGGGTGATGGACAATTCTGAACACGTGAAAGGGTCTGCAAAGGCCGTGTGTGCAGACAGAGGCTGGCAGAGACTATCAGACTCATCAACAGTGTAGCCAGACATGGCCTGTCTGACTCCAAACCCCATGCAATCAAACATCAGCTAAGTATTCTCTCTGAGCTGACTTTTCATGGACCACAAGCTTAGTGGATGCTCGAAGGGCTTACAAAGAAAAGAGTCAAGAGCTGCAGAGTATCCTACATGTTCTTTTATCACCTTTCGTTGGCTTCAGGAAAACAAGTCCTTACTGACAATATAATTAAAAACATCCTTTTCATAGGTCACTAGACTAGATGTCTAGTTCTAAGACTTCTATAAATCCACAGTTCCTAAGAATGAGTTTGGAGAGGGTGTCATCCTATTATCCTGACTGTGTCACAAATGAATATTAAATTCAGCCAGTTATGTAGAATGAATCTTTTGTGTATCAATAAATTATTACAAAGGAGCATTTAGATAAGTTCATCACGCTGAAGGGGAGCAATGCCTTCTAACTTCAGAGGTATTAGAAGGGGGGTGAGCACTGGACTCGTTGCATTTCCCCCAAGTATTTGTGCCTTCAGCTCTGTTTCATGAGGTTTGCAGTGCAGATTATAGGTGTTAAAAAGTTTCCCTGGTGGCTCAGATGGTAAAGCATCTGCCTACAATGCGGGAGATCCAGGTTGGATCCCTGGGTCAGGAAGATCCTCTGGAGAAGGAAATGGCAACCCCACTCCAGTACTCTTGCCTGGAAAATGCCATGGACGGAGAAGCCTGGTAGGCTACAGTCTATGGGGTCGCAAAGAGCCGGACATGACTGAGGGACTTCACTTTGTATCTTTATAGGTGTTACAGGTGACAGAAAGTAGGTGTTTTCTCCCTTGGGAGCTTGCCAGCCGTTTTGCTGGGACCTGAAGAGTGGCGGCCCATTAGCGACTTCAGCAGCCTCTGTTGCGCGGGTGGTCCTGTGCAAGCATTCTGTTTCTGCTCCTCTTACTGCAGGGTGCGGCAGTGTGAACAGGGAGGGGCCCTCCAGGAGGAAGGCGTGGGCAGCCCCCACCCCCGTGCCTTCTCCGCTCATGTGTTTACTTTAAAGTTGCCATTGTACATAATGTACCCCTGCTTCTTCTGTTTTACAAAGTATCATATATCATGAACATGGTCTGAGGTCAGTCAACATCCTTCAAAAATAAGATTGTTAAGGAAGTGTAATGTTCTGTTTTGTAAATATGCTGAGTTTAGTTCATAGCTTAGGTTGTTTCTAAAATCTTATTATTTTAACCAAACAAATCTGGGTGCCAATCTCAAATTCCTGGTTAAAGGACATGAAGTATGAGGAGGATGTTTTTAATTATGTTGTCAAACAGCCTTCCCTGAAATGTGCTGATGTGTATTTTCATTGGAAATGGATGTGATTTAGCTAACACCCTCACCAGCAGTTTCATATTCTTTCAGTTATCACCAATTTTATAAACAAAAAAAGCTATCTTATCATTTTCACTGTACTTGGTTGATCCTAGTGGACTCAGGCTCCCCATAGGATTCCTTTGCCAGCTTCCCTGTTGGGCTGTCCTCCTTCCCGGCCGCCCGTCTTCCCCGGGATCTGTCACCCCAGCTGTGCCTTCCTGAAAGGCGGTTTCTTGTTACACTGCTCACTACGGAGACTCTGAGCTGAGACATGCAGGCAGAGCCCTCCTGACCAGCAGCACTGAGGGGCCTGGCAGATGCAAACACAGGTTGTCCCGGAAGGAAATCCTTGCCCAGGCCTCCCACATTCCCGTAAACCAACCCCAAAGATGAGCTCACGCCTAAATGTACAAACTGCACAAAGAAGCTTCCCAGGCGGCACTAGTGGTAAAGAACCCGCCCACCTGCGCAGGAGACGAGAGACACGGCTTCGACCCCTGGGTTGGCAAGATCCCCTGGAAGAAAGCATGACAACTCACCCCCGTATTCTCACCTGGGAAATTCCATGGACAGAGGAGTTTGGCAGCTACGGTCCATAGAGTTGCACAGAGTCGGACACAGCTAGGTGACTTAGCAGGCACGCAGAGGAGAAAGCCCTGTGGACCAGGCAGCAGATCAGACAGCAAGATCATATCCCCAGCACTGGAGACAATGCATTCATCAAGCACAGAATACAAATAAGTGCATTTTAAAATGTTTTTTTTAAAATAGGAAATTGAAAATAACCAAAGACAAAATATTCCAAAAAGGACCTGCTCTGAGGGGGAAAAAATAGACCTAAAATAATGAAAAGTAAAATATACAGATCTGTTGCATTCCTTTATGCTAACAATGAAATATTGATATCAGAAAGAGAAATTTTTAAAATGACCTCTTTAAAAATTACATCAAAAAAAATATATTGAGGAGTAAGACTGACCAGCAGGATGTAAACTGAGAGCTTTCAGATGTACTAACTGGATTTAGAAAAGACAGAGGAACAAAAGATCAAATTGCGAACATACACTGGATCATAGAAAAAGCAAGGAAATTTTTCTAAAAAAATCTACTTCTGCTTCATTGACTACACTAAACCCTTTGACTCTGAGGATCACAGCAAACTGTGGAGTATTCGTAAAGAGATGGGGATACCAGACCCCCTGACCTGCCTCCTGAGAAACCTGTATGCAGGACAAGAAGCAACAGTTAGAACCGAACATGGAACAACTGACTGGTTCCAAATTGGGAAAGGAATATGTCAAGGTTGTGTATTGTCACTCTGCTTATTTAACTTCTATGCAGAGTACATCATGCAAAATGCTGTGCTGGATAAATCACAAGCTGGAATCAAGATTGCCAGGAGAAATATCAACAACTCAGGTATGCAGATGATACCACTCTAATGGCAGAAAGTGAAGAAAAACTGAAGAGCCTCCTGATGAGGGTGAAAGAGGGGAGTGAAGAAGCTGGCTTAAAACTCAGCATTCAAAAACTAAGATTCTGGTGTCTAGTTCCATCACTTCATGGCAAATACATGGGAAAACAATGGAAACAGTGACAGATTTTCTTTTCTTGGCCTCCAAAATCACTGCAGAAATTGACTGCAGCCATGAAATGAAAAGACACTTGCTCGTTGGAAGAAAGCTATGGCAAACCTACACAGTGTATTAAAGGCCCATACCATCAAAGCTATGGTTTTTCCAGTAGTCGTGTATGAATGTGAGAGCTGGACTATAAAGAAGGCCGAGTGCCAAAGAATTGATGCTTTCAAACTGTGGTGTTGGAGAAGACTCTTGAGTGTCCCTTGGACAGCAAGGAGTTAAAACCATCAATACTAAAGGAAATCAACCCTGAATATTCACTGGAAGGATTGGTTCTAAAGCTGAAGCTCCAATACTTTGGCCACCTGATACAAAGAGCTAACTCATTGGAAGAGACCCTGATGTTGGGAAAGATTGAAGGCAAGAGGAGAAGGGGACGACAGAGGATGAGATGGTTGGATGGCATCACTGACTGAATGGACATGACTTTGAGCAAACTCCAAAAGATAGCGAAGGACAGGGAAGCCTGGCGTGCTGCGATCCCTGGGGCCACAAAGAGTCATTTGTGACTTAGAGACTGAACAACAACAAAGACTGACCAAGAAGGTGAAAGACTCACATGCTGAAAACTATAAAACACTAACGAAGGAAATTGAAAATTATTTTTCAAATGGAAAGAAACCACATGCTCTTGGATTGGAAAATTATCATTAAAGTGACCATAGTGCCCAAAGCAATATACAGATTTAATGCAATCCCTATCAAATTACCCATGACATTTTTCACAGAACTAGAACAAATAACCCTAAAAATTATATAGAGCCATGAATGGCCCAGAATTGCCAAAGCAATACTGAAGAATAAGAACAAAGCTTGAGGCATAATCATCCCAGATTTCAGACAACACCACAAAGCTACAGTAATCAAAACAGCATGATATTGGCACAAAAACAGAACTATGGATCAATGAAACACGGCAGAGAGTCTGAAAATAAACTCACACGTCTATGACCAATTAATTCTTCAACAAAGGAGACAAGAAAATACAACAGAGAAAACACAGTCTCTTCAGCAAGTGGTATTGTGAGAACTGGGCAGCTGCATGTAAATCCATGAAGTTAGAACACTCCCTCATACTACATACAAGAATACACTCAAAATGACTTAAAGACTTAAATATGAAGCAGGACGCTATGAAACTCCTAGAAGAGAACATAGGCAAAACATTCTGACATAAATCATTGTAGTGTTTTCTTAGATCAGTCTTCCAAGGCAATAGAAACAAAAGTAAAAATAAACAAGTGGGGCTTGAGCTTATAAGCTTTTGCACAGTGAATGAAAGCATAAACAAAATGAAAAGACAACCTACGGACTGGGAGAAAATATTTGCAAATAATGAGACTGACATAGGCTTACTTTCCAAAATATACAAATACTTCATGCAACCCAAAAACAGTAAGACAAACAACCCAATAAAAAAATGAGCAGGAGACCTAGACATTTCTCCAAAGAAGACATACAGGTGGTCAACAGGCACGTGAAAACACGCTCAACATCGCTAATTAATAAGGAAATGGAAATCAAAATTACAACGAGGCATCACTTCACCCTGGTCAGAATGGCCATCATTAAAAATTCTACAAATAATAAATGCTGGAGAGATTGTGGAGAAAAAGGAACGCTCCTACATTGCTGGTGGGAGTGTAAGCTGTTGCGGCCACAATGGAGAACAGTGTGCAGATTCCTTTAAAAACCAAAATAGAGCTACCATACGATCCAGCAATGCCACTCCTGGGCATACATCTGGAGAAAATTCTGATTAGAAAAGAAACATTCATCCCAGTGTTCATCACGGCACTGTTTCCAGTAGCCAGGGCATGGAAACAACATTTGTGTACCAGTGGGTGAACGGATAAAGAAGAGGTGGTATATACGTACAGTGGAATGCCAGTTCGCCTTAGAAAGCATGGAATAATGCCATTTGTAGCAACATGGAGGCACCTAGAGATTATCACACTAAGTGAAGTAAGAAACAACACGTGTCACATGGTGTTAATTGTCTGTGAAATGTAAACTATGATATAGATGGACTTATTTACAAAACAGAAACACACTTACAGACACAGAAGACAAACATGGCTAACGAAGCAGACAGGGGGCTGAACTAGGAGCTTGGAGCTGAGATACGACACTGCTGTCGTAAAGCAACAGGGGGCTATGCCCAATATTGTGTACCAGCCTAGGAAGGAAACGCACATGTGTGTGTAAGCGAGTCACTGGGCAGTACATCTGAAACCAGCACAACAGTGCAAATCAATGACACTTCAGTTTTAAAATGAAACTCAAGTAGATTCATCAAAGAGCAAAATCAGATACAGATGAAAAGAAATTTCTGGAACAGGGAAGAAAAGTCCAAAGAAACTGCCAGGACACAGCAGAGGGCTGAGGGGGCAGGCCGTGGAGGGTCCCTGGGATGAGCGGCAGTGTCACTGTGATTGCAGCCCCAGCAGGAGGGACAGGCCCCGGCCACCCAGGCACGGTGGACAGAGGGTCATCCCCAGCCAGGCAGCTGCGGTGAGCCCGGAAAGCACCCAGCCGCTGAGAGTCTGAGACAGGCTGCCCACCACAGACCCCGCAGACACGGCCTCCTCCCACGCCTGGGACTCTCGGGATCCGGCACAGAGTACGCTCAGAAACGCAGGGGGAAGAGACGGTCCAGAAAACAAGCCTGATGGGTCCACGGCTGCAGACCCATCAGACGAGCCTGAGGAGTGTGCTTCCGGGGACGCAGAAAGCAGAGGGGGCACTGAGAATCAGGAAACGTGAGAAAAAAAGGCTGAGACGGGAAAATGCAGCAGACTGTTTGAACAATAATAAAGGAGGCGGGCAACTGCAAACAGCGCGATGGGGTGCCGGAGGGCGAGCAGCCGGGAGGCAGCTACAGGAGAGGAGACCCCCCTGAGACCCCGCCAAGACCCAAGAACAGACCATGTGTGTTATAGGTACACCACGGGCATGGGGAGGACCCCCAGGCGCCCCCTGGTTTTACTCAGCTGTGCTTCGCTTCTGGGGTCTGTTTGCAAGTGTGTGTGCTCATCACTTCATTTTCTGTGCTTTCGGTGGGCTTGAAATATGTCATTTTCCAACTGTCCAACCTGCACTGTAACTGCAGGTGACACGGTGGCAGCTGCTCCAAACATGCCCGTCCTGCCTGTGATCCCGCGTCAGGGCGACAAAGGGGGACAAACCCTCCAATCCTGGTTTCCAAGGGTGCTGCTGAACCCCAGCGCATCCCTGCTTCCTCCCTTGCAGGCTCGAGGCCACAAAGGGTGACACATCCCACACATGCTGACCTGTGAGCCTCGGGGTCACTGGAGGCAGGATCTGCTGTTTCTCTCACGCCTAGCTCTGCCGTCTCTATGCACTTAAGACCCAGATCACACCAGGGGTCCACTGTGGGAGCCAGGAGCCACGCACCATGGAGGCACACCATGGAGGCAGGATCCTGCCTCAGGCTGGTCTTCCCGGGTCAGACCCGCCCAGTTCTGCTTGAAAGTGGCCATTACCGTGGGCAGGGTGACCTCGGGGAAGACCACGGGCTAGGCCCAGCACCCTCCTGGGTGGGCTTCTCCCCCAGAGGCGAGCACAAGCTGCAGAGATGGGTCCCTGCGTCTGGAGGGCTGACTGCTCTGGGCAGGCCTGGAGGCCCCTCCAAAGGTGCCGCCAGCCATCCTGGCTTCCTGAGGTTCCCCAGCTGGCACCCTCCAGACAGGTTTGCCTTATGGAGACCGGGCCAAGTGTTCACGGTGCCATGGAAGGGAACAGGTGGGTGTTGAGTGTTGTTTCTGGCTCAGGGCAGAGGTGGAACTCCAGGACGTTACTGCCTCCGTCGTGCCAGCAGCAGCAGCCCCCAGCCCCTCCCGAGGAGGAGGGCCCCGCTGCAGCTCACGGACGCATCTCCCTCTCTTTCAGATCACGTTCTACACTCTGGTGAAGGCCATTTACACCCTGGGCTACAGCGTCTCTCTGATCTCCCTTACAACAGGAAGCATAATTCTTTGCCTCTTCAGGTAAGCAGCAGAATTGAGTGATTCTGCCAAAATCAGGAGATGGGAAAGCATCCATTTGAGCTGTCTCAGCCCGTGAGGGGGCAGAGACCATGCGCCCGCCCTCCTCTGTGCCAAGCCAGCCAGACTCCCTTGGAAGGTACAGTACGATGCTGACGCTGACGTTCACATGTCTCATTTGAGGAGACAATGCTGACCGTGGATAAGAATGCAGTTCAAGTGCTGGAATTCTCCAGGCAAGAAAATCAGAGTGAGTAACCAAGCCCTTCTCCAGGGCAATGTTCCTGACCCAGGGACGGAACCTGGGTCACCTGCATTGCAGGCAAAATTTTTTACCAGCTGAGCCGCCAGGGAAGCCCCCTAGTGATGTCAGGCCTTGAAAACACAGACACAGCCCGGCCTTCCCCTCCCCACTCAGAACCCCGCCCGGGTTGAAGCCACCCAACAGGCGCTCTGTTGAGAGACAGTGTCACGTGTTCAGGAGGACAGGCGCAAACCTGGGGCGTCTTGTAGCAGCGGGGTGGCGCGGAGCAGCCTGCCTTCTCTCTGTCCATCTGTAAAGTGCACAAGCTGACAGACCCGCGCCGCGTGCTCAGTCAACACAGCCTGCTCCTCCCCTGCGCCCGGACCCTCAGTGTCTGCAGAGCTAATGCCAGACGTTTTGCGGCTGGTGGTGGGGTGTGAAGGAGGTGTAGATGCTTCCACCTGAGCAAAGCTTTTACTTTCAGATTAAATCCACGTCTTAAGCATCACTAGCCTTAGTAAAATGGGTGCCATCCAGCTTATCTTAACGGGTTTTGATCACCTGTCAAAAAATACTCTGTAGACAACAAAGAGCTTTATTTGGGGGTCTTAGGAATTGCAACTTGGTACACACAAATTCAGGTAAAACTGAGAGGGTTCCAGGGAAGAGGAGGAGTTGGAAGCTGGTAAAGGCAGACGCTGCGGGTTGTTAAAGACGTCTGGCAGGAATTGGGACTGGCCCTGACACAGAGGGAAATAACGTCCTCACGGCATAGACTGTGACAAGTTGTTCAGGGTCGGGGTCCCACACGCACCTGAGTTTCGGGGACACTGTGCAGACCTTCTGGGCACCTTCGTCAGACAGTAGGTGGTCTGAGCTCAGATTCCGTCAGCTGAGCTGTGGGCAGCCCACCTCCTCCAGGCCTCCAGCCCCCTGTGGGCACTCTCTTGGCAAGACTTCCTCCACTTCCTTTTCCTCCACACACCACATGTCTTCTTTCTCTCTGCTACAATGTAGATCGTGTGTTGGTCAGGCTTCAGATAACATCAGTGACGTAGCAAATGGAGTACTTTAAAACATTAGGAGAGCCATTCTTGGAAGAAAATGAGTGAGTGGAGGCAATGGGGCGAGTAGATGAGATCCCAGCAGCTGCTGGGTGGTGCTTCTCTCGGTTCAGGCATCTCAGGTGTGACAGGCGGCTGATCATTCTCAGAAAGAATGAGGCAGTGCCTTTAATCCAGAACTGCACTTCGAAAAGTGTAGGGAAGACCTGTCATTGTATATGATAAAAAACTCTTTTAAGAAACGGATATAATATTATTACTATTTGCTCGCTATCTTCTATATTTTACTGTACATTTTAAAATCTAGAAATTGTTAATATAGAAAAAAACAATTTAAGGAAGTAAGCTGGCACAGGGTAACTTGAATGAGAAAAAGACTCAGCTTGTTTCTGAAGAGCTCCTATCTCGAGCAAACCATATACTTGATAATCAGTATGGGGCTTCTGTGGTGGCTCTACTGGTAAAATCCAATCCCTGGATCAGGAACATTCCCCTGGAGAAAGGCATAGTTATCCACTCTGATTTTCTTGCCTGGAGAATTCCATGGACAGAGGAGCCTGGCGGTCTACAGTCCATGGGGTCGCAAAGAGTCAGACACGACTGAGCGACTAACACGGACATCAACAGTTTCCCTCGGGTTTGTCCTTCGTGGCCTATTTAACCATTGCAAGTCGGGTCATGATCCGGGAAAAGGATCTCAGATGGTTTTATGCATATCAAACACCATCTTCTCTACAGAAGACACTTGGTTACGGGCAGCACACGCCTGCAGTGGTGGTCACTGTGTTGCTGCCTCGGTGTGGAAAGGCTGCAGGCTGGGCTCCGCCTTCCACCTGGGCTTCCGTCTGCCTGCTCACGCCACCCCGGGAGAGCCATGAGACAGCTGATTCTAAAATCCACAATGTAAAAATAACACACCCCATTGTCTTGATCATTACACCCAAGAAACAGACTTCTTTGCAGTCACCAAACATTTATTCTCCAAAACAGCCCAGAGGCTAAGAAAGGACTGAGCCACCACGACCTTACTTTGCAGACAGAGAGGGAGCATCTCGTTTCGTCCAAGGGCGTGCAGACTTGGGTGGCGGCGCAGGGCCCAGCTCTGCGCAGGAGTTGTGGGCAGTCGGTCGCTGTGTTCCTGACCGCGTCCCGGGGTCCAGGCATGTGCTCACAGGCCTTTATTCACGGGCCCAGGAGCAGCTGCAGTGATTGCTCCAGCCCGTGCTGTGCGTTTCATCAGGGTCATTATTGGTCCTTACAACACCTCCACCAGGTGAGCGCTCTTGGTCCCAGTCGTAGCAACTCAAGAAGGAGGCCCTGCCGCTGAACGGGACGGCAGGGTCGGATCCACAACCACACGCACCCCATTCACCTTCAGGGATCTGTTCACGCAGTCGTGGGGCGTGCCAAACTCAGGGAACAGGCTTCACGACCGAGGCCCTGCGGGTGTGTCACACATGTGGAACAGGTTTCACGACCGAGGCCCTGCGGGCGTGTTACACACGCAGAACAGGCTTCATGACCGAGGCCCTGCGGGTGCGTTACACATACAGAACAGGCTTCACAACCGAGGCCCCATGGGTCTGTTGCACACGCAGAGCACGCCTCACTACTGAGGCCCTGTGGTCTGTTACACAAAGAACAGCCTTCCCTGAGTGAAGCCTGCAGGGTAGGGCTCCCCACGCTGAGATCCATCTCCCCAGGAGCACAGTGCCCAGGCCACGGTCCAGCAGGGGCAGCCAGGAGCCAGGCTTGGGACTCTGCATGTCCGTCAGCTCCTGCTTCCCAGCAGGTGTCCGCTAGCAGGAGCTCTGACGGCAACACTAATTTTGACTCTTTTAGAACTTATGGGAGGAATGCCCAGTCTCTGGGCTCCTCATTCAGCATTTGCAGGGAGATTGATCTGCATTGTTGCGTGTGGTTGTCCTGTGTGAAGACAGCGCACTCACTCATTCAGTGTTCACGGAGCTAGGGGCAACTGTTTGATGACAGGCAGTGCTGCTGTGAACATTCATGTGCCGTCTCCTGCACATGTGTACACACTTCTTCAGATGTGTGTGTGTGTGTGCACACCTCCCCTTATATTCTCATCTGTTTTATAATTATACGTCTTTCGTGATCATAGCCATGCACACACTCTTTCTCTCCAGGTGCTGCCTACTCACACCTGCTGAGCGAAGATCCCTTCTACTCCATCTCCCACACCATTTGTTATCCCAGTTTTAAAAGCTGTTGCCATGCAGTTAAGTCTGAATAATATAGAATTGTGTTTTTAATTTGCATTTCCCTGGTGGATCATGATATCATGTTTGGAAACTTTTTATTTTTTTTTTTTTTTTTTTTTTTTGCAGTACCATTTCAAGTGTTTGCTCATTTTTCTATTCAGTTGTATCTCTCTTTTTTGAGTTAATTTTTAGGAGTTCTGAAGTGCTGCCTTTTGTCAGCTCTGGGAATTACAGATTGTATCTCCAGCACTGTGGTTCAACTTTATACTCCCCTAGGCAATGTCACCCCACTCCAGTACTCTTGCTTGGAGAATCCCACGGACGGGGGAGCCTGGTAGGCTGCAGTCCATGGGGTCGCTAAGAGTCAGACACGACTAGGCGACTTCACTTTCACTTTTCACTTTCATGCATTGGAGAAGGAAATGGCAACCCACTCCAGTGTTCTTGCCTGGAGAATCCCAGGGACGGGGGAGCCTGGTGGGCTGCCATCTATGGGGTCGCACAGAGTCGGACACAACTGAAGCAACTTAGCAGCAGCAGATGAGGTTTTTGATCAGTCAAAGTTCTTCATTTTAATCAACTCTGTTGACTATTTGTCTTTATAGTCAGAGCTTCCTGAGCCTGTTACCATCTAGAAATTTTATTATCTTACCCTCTTGTGTTTGGGTTGTGATCCACGGGTGGTTTGTCTTTGTGGATGGTGTGAGCCAGGGGTTGAGGTTCACCTGCTTTCTCCATGTGTGTGTTCAGCTTCTCCGAAACCATTCCCCGGAAAGCCGGCCTGCACCAGTGCACTGCAGTGGCATCGTCAGGACTGTGCGTTGGGGGACTGGGTTCTCTGTCCTGTCCTGTCTGCCCCTTCCTCTGTCACCTGCCATTTTTGTGTTGCTGTAACCCCTGTGCCTTTATAATGAGTCCTGATTTCCAGCAATGTACACCTGTCAACTCTTCTTTCTCATTACAAAGAGGTTGGTCATCTGCACTTCCATCATCAATCAGTTTGTCAGTAGCCATTAAAAATAACTGATGGGATTTCATTCTGGATGGCACTGAATCTGTAGATCAGCTTGGACAGACTGGACACCTTCACCATTTTAAATCACCCAACCAGTGATTTTAGGAGCTCCTTCCCTTGGTTTGGGCTTTCTTAATTTCTTTCAACACTCTTCTGTGGTCTTCTGAGTAAATATCTTGGACATCTTTTGATAGTCAAGCCAAAGTCCTTGTTTATGTTATTGTATATATGTGTGTATTAACTTTCTAGAAAAGGAATTGATTTCTGTGTATTAATCTTGCTTCAGCAGCCTTGCTTAATTTATAAATGTTATAATTATTATGTAAATTCATCTGGATTCTTCTATGTGCAACTCGTGTTTTGGTGAAGTACAGTGACTAGAAGTGATGGGAGTAGAACCTCTTCCCTTACTTCTGAGCTCAGAGTGGAAGCTGTAGATGTTTCACTGTGAAGCATGAAGTTGACTACAGACATTCTGATGATGCTCTTGATCAGATTAAGAATACTTCTTTCAATTCCCAGTTTTCTGAATTTTTAATCATGAATGGGTTATGAATTTTGTGATAATTTTTCTGCATATATTTACATAAGTAGGTGATTTTTTTCTCGTAAGTTCATTTAATGTGAAAATTATACAGGGAAATTTTCTGATATTAAATCTCCCTTTCATTCCTACTTGGTTGTTCTATGTACTATCCTTTTACTATGTAGCTGGGTTTGATTTACTAATATCTTATGCAGATGACACCACCCTTATGGCAGAAAGTGAAGAGGAACTAAAAAGCCTCTTGATGAAAGTGAAAGTGGAGAGTGAAAAGGTTGGCTTAAAGCTCAACATTCAGAAAACGAAGATCATGGCATCTGGTCCCATCACTACATGGGAAATAGATGGGGAAACAGTGGAAACAGTGTCAGACTTTATTTTTCTGGGCTCCAAAATCACTGCAGATGGTGACTGCAGCCATGAAATTAAAAGACGCTTACTCCTTGGAAGGAAAGTTATGACCAACCTAGATAGCATATTCAAAAGCAGAGACATCACTTTGCCAACAAAGGTTCACCTAGTCAAGGCTATGGTCTTTCCTGTGGTCATGTATGGATGTGAGAGCTGGACTGTGAAGAAGGCTGAGTGCTGAAGAATTGATGCTTTTGAACTGTGGTGTTGGAGAAGACTCTTGAGAGTCCCTTGGACTGCAAGGAGATCCAACCAGTCCATTCTGAAGGAGATCAGCCCTGGGATTTCTTTGGAAGGACTGGTGCTAAAGCTGAAACTCCAGTACTTTGGCCATCTGATGCAAAGAGTTGACTCATTGGAAAAGACTCTGATGCTGGGAGGGATTGGGGGCAAGAGGAGAAGGGGACAACAGAGGATGAGATGGCTGGATGGCATCACTGACTCGATGGACATGAGTCTGAGTGAACTCCAGGAATTGGTGATGGACAGGGAGGCCTGGCGTGCTGCGATTCATGGGGTCGCAAAGAGTCGGACACGACTGAGCGACTGATCTGATCTGATCTCTGATTGGTCATCTTGGTTTGTAGTAATGCTTCCTAAGGCCCACTTGATTTCATACTCCAGGATATCTGGCTATAGATGAGTAACCACATCATGGTTATCTGGGTCATTAAGATCTTTTTTTCTATAGTTCTGTGTATTCTTGCCATCTCTTCTTAATCTCTTCTACTTCTGTTAGCTCCTTGCTGTTTCTGTCCTTTGTTGTGCCCATCTTTGCATAAAATGTTCCCTTGATATGTCCAGTTTTCTTGAAGAGATCTCTAGTCCTTCCCAATTCTGTTGTTTTCCTCTATTTCTTTGCATTGCTCACTTAAGAAGCCTTTAACTCTGCATTCAGTTGGGTATTTCATTCCCTTTCTCCCTTGCCTTTAGCTTCTCTTCTTCTTTCAGCTGTTTGTAAGGCCTCCTCAGACAACCATTTTGCCTTCTTGCATTTCTTTTTCTTGGGGATGGTTTTGATCACCCCATCCTGTACAATGTTACAAACCTCTATCCATAGTTCTTCAGGCACTCTCTCTACCAGATCTAATCCCTTGAATCTATTTGTCACCTCCACTGTATAATCATAAGGGATTTGATTTAGGTCATACCTAAATGGCCTAGTGGTTTCCCCTACTTTCTTCAATTTAAGCTTGAATTTTGCAATAAAGAGCTCATGACCTGAGCCAGAGTCAACTCTAGGTCTTGTTTTTGCTGACTGTATGGAGCTTTTCCATCTTCAGCTGCAAAGATTATAATCAATCTGATTTTGCTCTTGACAATCTGGTGGTGTCCATGTGTAGAGTCGTCTCCTGGAGTGTGAAGTCAAGTGAGCCATGGGAGGCAGTACTACAAACAAAGCTAGTGGAAATGATGGAATTCCAGCTGAACTATTTAAAATCCTAAAAGATGATACTTTTAAAGTGTTGCAATCAACATGCCAGCAAATTTGGAAAGTTCAGTAATGGCCATAGGACTGGAAAAGGTCAGTTTTCATTCCAATCCCAAAGAAAGGAAATGCCAAAGAATGTTCTGTACCGCACAGTTTCACATGCTAGCAAGGTTCAAAATGCTTCAAATGAGGCTTCAACAGTACGTGAACCAAGAACTTCCAGATGTATAAGCTGGATTTAGAAAAGGCAGAGGAACTAAAGATCAAATTGCCCACATCTGTTGGATCATAGAAAAAGCAAGAGAATTCCAGAAAAACATCTACTTCTGCTTCATTGACTATGATAAAGCTTTTGACTATGTGGACCACAACAAACTGTGGAAAATTCTTAAAGAGATGGGAATACCAGACCACCTTACCTGCCTCCTGAGAAACCTGTATGCAGGTCAGGAAGCAGCAGTTAGAAATGCACATGGAACCACAGGCTGGTTCAAAATTGGGAAAGGAGTACATCAAGGCTGTAGATTGTCACCCTGCTTATTTAACTCATATGCAGAGTACATCATGCAAAATGCTGGGCTGAATGAATCACAAGCTGGAATCAAGATCGCCAGGAGATGTATCAACAACCTTAGATATGCAGATGATACCCCTCTAATGGCAGAAAGTGAACAGGAACTAAAGAACCTCTTGATGAAGGTGAAAGAGGAGAGTGAAAATGCTGGCTTAAAACTCAACATTCAAAAAACTAAGATCATGGCATCCGGTCCCATCACCTCATGACAAATAGATGGGGAAACAGTGGAAACAGTGACAGGTTTTCTTTTCTTGGACTCCAAAATCACTGTGGCCTGTGACTGCAAACCATGAAATTAAAAGATGTTTGCTGCTTGGAAGAAAAGCTACCAACAAACCTAGACAGCATATTAAAAAGCAGAGACGTTATTTTGCTGACAAAGGTCCGTATAGTCAAAGCTATGGTTTTTCCAGTAGTCATATATGGATGTGAGAGTTGGACTATAAAGCAAGCTGAGCACCAAAGAATTGATGCTTTTGA
The DNA here is from genome assembly GCA_935064755.1 of Tragelaphus eurycerus. Taxonomy (NCBI): domain Eukaryota; kingdom Metazoa; phylum Chordata; class Mammalia; order Artiodactyla; family Bovidae; genus Tragelaphus; species Tragelaphus eurycerus. Next base: position 26,911,445 of record CAKXYN010000026.1, on the reverse strand, counting down.
GCTGTGGTGTTAGAGACGCTTGAGAGTCCCTTGGACTGCAAGGAGATCAAATCAGTCAATCCTAAAGGAAATAACACTGAATATTCTTTGGAAGGACTGATGCTGAAGCTGATGCTCCAATACTTTGGCCAGTTGATGAGAACAGCTGACTCACTATAAAACACCCTGATGCTCAGAAAGATTGAGGGCAGGAGAAGCAGAGGTGAAGAGGATGAGATGGTTGGATGGCATCATCGACTCAGTGGACATGAATTTGAGCAAACTCTAGGAGATGGTGAAGAACAGGGAAGCCTGGTGTTCTGCAGTTCATGGAGTTGCAGAGTCAGACACAACTTAGCGACTGAAAAACATTGGTCATTTTTATTTTCCTTTTTTGTATCTTGATGAATCATATGGTATAAAGTTTTATCAGTTTCATCAGTGTTTTCCAAGAACCAGCTTTGACTTTTTCCTCTTGTATGCTTATTTATTAACAATGACATGCCTTCTTATCTTTATCACTTCCTTCCTTTTGTGTTCTCTGGGTTTCGATTTGGTGTTCTTTTTCTAACTTGTTAAGTTAGATGTTCAGCCTTCCTTTGTTTAAACTGCTTTTATTTATATCTACAAATTTCCCTCTCAGACCTGCTTCATTCCCATCTTTCAAGCTTAAAGATGTGTTTTTCATTATCATTTAGTCCTAGTTTTTCTAAGCTCTTCTTTTGATTATCTTTTAACTATAAAAGTTTATAGTTTAATTTTCAATCTGTTATTAATTTTCTATTCATTAGTTTGCTAATGATTTCTGGCTTAACTCGTGGTAATCAGAGAGCATACCACATGAATTAAATCCTCTGAAATTTGTTAAGATTTGATTTGTGACTCAGAATCTGGTCTTTTTTAGTCAAAGTTTCATTTTCATTTTGCTGCTGCAAGTCGCCTCAGTCATGTCCGACTCTGTGCGACCCCACAGACGGCAGCCCACTAGGCTCCTCTGTCTCCGGGATTCTCCAGGCAAGAATACTGGAGTGGGTTGCCATTTCCTTCTCCAAAGCATGAAAGTGAAAAGTGAAACTGAAGTCGCTCAGTCGTGCCTGACTCTTAGCGACCCCATGGACGGAGGACAGCTCCTCCGTCCATGGGATTTTCCAGGCAAGAGTACTGGAGTGGGGTGCCATTCCCTTCCCCATGTTTTCATTTTAAGACAATGCAAATTTACAGTTACTGGTTTGTGTGCTACATATATCATTTACATCATTTATCAATCATGTTATTTAAATATTCTAAATTTTACTATTTCACTTAACTACTTCCCCGGCGGCTGTGGTCCATGGAGTCACAAAGTGTCGGACACGACTGAACAGCTAACACTTTCACTTCTTCTATAGTTACTGAGAGACGTGTATTAAAATCTCCAACTATAATTGTGGACTTAACTATATCTCCATTGATTTATTTCACTGTTTGCTTATATATTTCAAGGTTATGTTATTAGGGGCACACCCATTTCGTTTTATCTTCCTATAAGCTGTCCATGTTTAGTAACGTGCCTTGCCTTAAAAATAAATCTACATTAGTGTAGCTATGTCTGCTTTCTTTTCTTTGATATCTGCAAGATACATCCCTATGTTACATTTGCATGTTCTGTGAGCTCCACTTAACTGAGATTTGTTCTTTACTTCCAGTCTGTTTTTCGTCATGCACACAGTATCTTCCACTCACATTCCGACTGCTCGCTGGCAAGCTGCAGTTTCAGTCTGCCTCCATCTCTTCGCTATTGTCTCAGCTGTTTTGTGGCCCCTGCACTCTGTTCGTGTTTGTTTTTAAGTTGTCAAGTATTTTTATTATTCCAGTGTTTCCCTTTCGGGCTGCTAGTCGTGTATTCAGTGCTTCTTCCTCTGGTTTTCACCTCATGTTAACAAAGTGCATCCGTGTCTCACAGGCATTAACCTCCAGTTACTATTTCCATCTCTTCCAGGCAACTCAAGCCTTCCCTTCGGCCTCGTCACTTCTGTGGCATTGTCATGTATTCTAACTGTGCACATACTCTAAATGCCACCTGCATGACCACTATTTTTGTTATTTTCAAAGTCAGCCTTTGTTTAGAATTGCCCATCTGTCTGTCTTTCCTTCCTGCATCTTCACATTTCCATCTAGGTCATCTTCCTCCTCCCTGAGGATCTCCTTTTAGGAGACCAGGCCTCCCAGCAATGAATTCTCATGGCTATTGATTGCCTGAAATCATCTTAATTTTGCCTTCACTTTTGAGGAAATTTTTGAGAGTACCGAATTCTTTGTTGGCAGTTACTTTTTTTCATCCCTTTGAAGATGTACATCGTTATTTCTTTTGAAAAAGTCAGCTTCCAGTCCCACCATAATGCTGCTGAAGGATAAGTCTTTTTCTCTGGGTCCTTTGAAGATTTTTTTCTTTGTCTTTGGTTTTTAGCAGTTTCGCTGTCATGGGTTTTAGTGTGGTTTTCTTTGTAATCCTCCTTCTTGGGGTTAGTGGAATTCCTTTAATCTGTTATTATATTTTATCAGTTTCAAAAATTCTTGGCCAGCAGCTCTTCAAATATTTCCTCTACCTTATTCTCTGTCTCCTTTCCTTCTGAAACACCATTTTCACATGATAAACATTTTCAACATTTCCTGTATACTTCCTCTCGTTTCTTTCTATGTTCCATTAATTCGTTTCTCTCTACCTTAGACATGGGCTTCCCAGCTGGCTCAGTGGTAAAGAATCCTGTCAGTGCAGGAGACACAAGAGACACAGATTTGATCCCTGGGTTGGAAAGATCCCTTGGCGGAGGAAATGGCAACCTGCTCAGTATTCCTGCCTGGAAAATCCCATCGACAGAGGAGCATGGCAGGCTGCAGTCCATGGGCTTGCAAAGAGTCAGACACGATTCAGCACACATGCCTGCAGGACTCTAGACATAGTCCACCAATCTGTTTTCCAACTTATAATAATACTCTATTTTACTGTGTCTAATCTAATATTTAAACCCAGCTATTTAATTCTTAATTTCATGGGTTTTTTAATTTTAAAATTTTCAATTTTCCATTTGATTTTTACAATTAATTCCATCCTCTAACCAGTATCAGTTCAGTCACTCAGTTGTGTCTGACTCTTTACGATCTCATGGGCGGCAGCACACAAGGCTTCCCTGTCCATCACCAACTTCCGGAGCTTGCTCAAACTCATGTCCATCGAGTCGATGATGCCATCCAACCATCTCATCCTCTGTCATCCCCTTCTCCTCCCCCTTCAATCTTTCCCAGCACCAGGGTCTTTTCCGATGAGTCAGCTCTTCGCATCAGGTGGCCAAAGGATTGGAGTTTCAGCTGCAGCATCTGTCCTTCCTATGAGTATTCAGGACTGGTCTCCTTTAGGATGGACTGGTTGGATCTTGCAGTCCAAGGGACTCTCAAGAGTCTTCTCCAGCACCACAGTTCAAAAGATCAATTCTTCGGCACTAAGTCAGAAGTAAAGGGAAATACTTATTAGCGCACCATCCTCTAATTTTCTTGGATATATTAATCAGAGCCATTTTATAGTCATGTCTTAAAATGCCAGTATCTGGATCTCTTTCTATTCTATTTTTGTTTTTCCATTTTTAACTGCATTTGATCATTTGGTACTATTTCTGGCATATTTATTGATTATTGAAGTTACACATAATTAAATCATAGAGGCTTTAGATGGTATCATACCATAGAGAGGATTTACTCTTTCTGGCAAGATGAGCAGACGAGCCTGAGCCAGGCAGGGACCGAGTCCTCTGAGGCCGCATCTCAGGCTCTCTGAAGGCTGGTTTGTCATTATTCCTAAGTCACAGCCCTTTAGGGGTTTCAGATGAAAACCTAGGAATCCTTCTACTCATCCAACACATGAACACCTTGGGAAATGGAAAAAAAGAGAAGGAAAATCTCTTAGGTAACTGCCTGCAGAATTTGAGGTTCCCTGTGGCTTCCTTTTCTCCACTCTGTTGCCCTGAAAGCCCTTAATGTCTTTTGTCGTCTGTTCCATCTGGTGACGCTGTTACAAGCTCTGGGCCTCCGCTCTCTAATCAGCGCTGTGCCCTGAAACCTGGGTTAACCCTCAGCCAGGAGTTGAGAGGAGGCTGCAGTGCCTGATGCTCCCTTCTCACCAGGGCCCCAGTCCTTTAGATCCCAGCCACCTCAGCTGCCCTCCAGAGCTCCGCAGATAACTTTTTAAATCACAGTTGACATGGGAGAGAGGTCAGATAAGTTTCTCTTTGGAGCCACAGGTGGCAGTCCGCTTAGAATATATTTTTTAATACCCTTCAAATTTGTAAACTCTACTTCAACTTAAGGAGTTAATGTTTTAATGATCTTGGAAGTTCATTTGTGTGGAACAGCTTGTCTCCAAACAATTAAAAGTCAGAGTTAAATCAAATATATAATTAAGTCTTCTCCACAGCAGTATTTAAGTGTTGTAAAATGATTATAAACAAAATGTTCTTAACATGTTTTAGAGAAGCAAATATCACATAAAGTTAAGTTCAAAGACAGGTCCTTTGAGGTGGGTCTTGCAGGAAGTTTGCTGCAGAGACACATGGTGTTCACGGCTGTGAAGTGGGGCATGCTTCTGCAGGTTCAGACGCGCCGTGGCTGTGCTGTCCACATTTATCCCAAAACCCTGTTTCTAGGACTCTTTTCTAAGGCACGAAGTCAGGAATAAAGGGCAATATTGATACACAAAAATGTGTATCGTAATGCAAAGCAGAAACCATCTTAAATACACAAGGAATACTTAAATTGTTCAGTTCAGTTCAGTTCAGTCGTTCAGTCGTGTCCAACTCTTTGCAACCCCATAAACTGCAGCACGCCAGGCCTCCCTGTCCATCACCAACTCCTGGAGTCTACCCAAACTCATGTCTATTGCATTGGTGACGCCATCCAACCACCTCATCCTCTGTCATCCCCTTCTCCTCCCACCTTCAATCTTTCCCAGCATCAGGGTCTTTTCTAAGTCAGTTCTTTGCATCAGGTGGCCAAAGGATTGGAGTGTCAGCTTCAATATCAGTCCTTCCAATGAACACCCAAGACTGATTTCCTTTAGGATGGACTGGTTGGATCTCCTTGCAGGCCAAGGGACTCTCAAGAGTCTTCAACATTCTTTACTTCCATAAAAAAGAAGCTTTAAGATTAAAGCCACACAGGCATCTGTGGAAGTGTTTAACTCTCCATCTCCTCCCTCTTCCCATGACCCCCATCCCCCCCGTCCCCATCCTCCCCTTCACCCTCATCAACCCCCGCCCCTCCCCCACGCGCCCACCCCGCCCCCCCACCTCCCCTGGGCAGGAAGCTGCACTGCACCCGGAACTACATCCACCTGAACCTGTTCCTGTCCTTCATCCTGCGGGCAGTCTCGGTGCTGGTCAAGGACGACGTGCTGTACTCCAGCTCCGGGACACTGCACTGCCCGGACCTGCCGTCCTCCTGGGTAAGGCTGTTCAGGGCCGGGCCCTCTAGGAGGCCTTGTTTACTCCCCGCCCCGCAACCGACCTCCGTCTGGGATGAGGTCCAGAGCCGGCTTCACCGAGGCCCCGGTCAAGGTGGGGTGGGGTCCGGCCTGCGCTCAGAGCATCTCAGGGCGGCAGGTGCCGCGAGTGGGGGCACAGGCCCTGCCCACTGGGAGGTCAGGGCCCGAGCGCTGACGTGAGCAAAACCAGACTTGCTCGAGGGCACCGCCGGAGGGACCACCAGCAGCTGGGGGCTGGAAGAAGGGGACACGGGTGGGCACGCGCGACACCGTTTTCTCCCCCGTGTCCGGGATTCCGAGCGGTGGATGCTTCCAGCTGGCAGGACTGGGGGAGCGTGGCCCTGGCACCTGCCCCGGAAGCAGTGCGGTGAACGGGCCGCGCAGGGATCGCCCGGACTGGTAGTTTCTGCGGTGCAGGCAGGCATGCGGTGGACTTAGTGGGGCTTTAGGAGGAAGCTCAGTTTGGTGCGTTCATTGAGCATGCAACGGTCCAGTGCTTCTCTCCTCCGGGGTTCTTCATGTCACCCGGTCAGATGGCTCTATCCACGCGGAGCCAGACCCGGCTCTCCACCGGCATCCGGCATGGATGGACCCACCTGCTGACTCCATTCCTCTGCACTGAAGAGCTCTGAATCAGGGTCTTTCTAAGACAGTAAAGCCTTTACCACACTATAGAGCAGCTGCTTCCCGGCCCACAGGTTAATATACCCCTGGGGACAGTCCCTCTGTGAGGTGTGTGGACTGACTGCAACAGTAAAATCAGCAGCACGGCGCTCCACCCGGACGTCCCACCCCAGGTGGAAGGGGAGCCCTGGGCTCTTGTCCCGAATGGAGTCTCCTCTGCACGGATGGGGGGTCCCCCAGAGGCCAGGACCGGGGAGACCCGGCTCTCCTCCCACTGAGAAATCTTTCGCTGCTTCTCTGCCTTACTCAGAGCTCTGTTTCAATGAGCCCTCCTTACTTAGCTCCTCCTTCATTAAAGGCTGTAGTGACCCTTATGGACCCACGGACACCAGGCCCTTGACCTGAGCAGTATGCTGTCCTGCTGTGTAGACAGAGGACCTGGCCGGCTCCAGGCTGAGGGAGGTGGGGGTGGAGGGATGGGAACTTGGATATCCCTGCCCCGAGTCCCACCTGCCTGGGGCGTTGGGGGCAAACTCAGAGGTCTGAAACATCTGAACAGGGGTACTCCCAGAGAGGAGGGCAGGAGGTTGGGCTGGGGACCTGACTTTGCCAAGGGTCCTGGGCTCCACAACCCAGGATAGAATAGGGGGGCAGAGAGGGGAGAGGGAGCAGGAGGAAGGGGAGTGAGCAGAGCCTGTCAACACACACAGGTGCACACATGCATGCAGACACACAGCAGTGTGTGCTCATACACGTGCATGCAGACACGCAGCCATGTGTGCCCGCACCCAGGCACACACACTCTTCACAGTCTGTCCCATCAAGAAAGTTTGGCTCCAACCCTGGAGGGACAGCTCTGAAGACAGGGGCTTTGAGTGGTGCTGGGGGAGCCCACGTCCTCGAGTGTGGAGCAGCTGGCACACAAGACACCGGAAACCACAAAGGTGGTTTGGCCATGGCCCTCACCCCTGCCACTCACTGAGCACTGAGGGCTCCGGGCTTCAGGCCTGCAGAGGTGACAAAGCCTCCTTCCCCAGCCCTGCAGCCGTCACTTCCACACGTTTAAGTAAGATCTCCTGTTTGCTTGCTCTTAGCACCTGTGGATGCCTTAAGTCTCCCCAGCACCATAGGGAATTGCTTATGTCCCCATAGGGCCCGAGAGGCAAGCGTTTCCAGGTGTGGCCCCGGATTGTGCCTTTGACAGTCATGGACGTGGGTGCAGTTTTTTCGTCCTTTGCAAGGGTTGGCCCTCAAAGAAGCCAGCTTTACTGGCTCATAAAGTGGACCTGGAGACAACCTGGCTTCCCCTCTACCAAGGCCAGCCCACACACACACGGGCGCCTCCCTGTTTGCACTCCTTGGTTTGGGTTTCATCTAAACTGTGGAAACTGCACTGCAGTCTGGAGAAAAGAAGCGACCCGAGGGCCACCCGAAGCTGACCTTCAGCAGGACCTCCTGCAGACCCTGGGGCTCAGCGCCCTGCACGCCTGGCTGCCATGGGTGGTAGAGGCTCCCAGACGGCACAGGACTGGCCAAGGACTCGCTGGGAACCAAGCAGGGTGCAGTCCTGGCCGCTGGCCTCTCGGCCTTCCCATGACTGAAGGTCAGCAGACAGCCCCTCGCCCCAGAGCCTCTGCCCTTGGAGTGTGTTGATGGTGTATGAGCTGCAGTGAAGAAGTGCAGACATGGCATTTTAAACCTTTTACCAAGAAGAAGGAATTGGAATCATATTAAACACACTTTGTCTTTTTTCCTCCTTCAACAGTGTATCTTGGAAACTCTCTGAGTCTACAGGGTGCCAGGGTCTCTTACTTTGAATCTGGAAGGTGTGACGTAGTCTGTGCGACCATCCCGCCAGTAACAGACACACCTTGGTTTCTGTGTTCTGCCACCACTCGGTCAGGGGGGACTGGAGCCAGTGAAGGGCACGTGTATTTAAGTTGTAACAAGCAGAGCTGGTCGCCGTGGGCACCCCGTGTGCAGGATGCCCCTGCCCCGGCCAGCAGGGCTCACCGTGGGTTCCTCCAGCCTCTGGCGTGGGCTTCTTCTCCCCGACACCCAGACCGGCCTCTGTCACTGTTCCAGCAAGGGGCGCCAGTCCCAGGGTCTCATCGATGGGTTTTAACCTGCCTCTTTCCACTTCCCGGACCCAGCCCTGGTGTCCTCCACATGCCGGACCCCTGCCCCACACTCGGCATTGGTAAAGCTTAATCGCCTTAGAAAGGAACAGAGCAAGAGAAACCTAGTGCCAGACACCCGGAGCAAGCGGCCTGGAGACGCAGAGGCGCGCCCGCCTGAAAGGCTGCCACGCGTTTCTTGCCTGCCCACCAAGTGCATGTGTGGGGTCTATCCACACGTCGTTAGTGTATCCACCCCATCTGTCCACAAGTATGTATTTGGGCAGCAGGCTGTAAAGATACAGAATAATCAAAGTGCTGGGGGGTTGTTTTCAGTGCGTTTATATGAACTTAGTGATCTAAAGCCTAAATTTCCCCTTTCTAAACACCTGAGGAAATATTTTGTTTGATGGTTTCTCTTGTTTTTTCCTTACAGTGAGGAGGGAGAGAGGAGGGAAGTGGGAGTGAGCGGAGGGTTAGTGGGGAAGAGGCGGCAGGAGGAGGGGGGCCGGGCCCCACGCGGTCACTCAAGGTGACCATCTCCTCGGGCGTGGTGTGCGTCTGCCCAGCCCGTGTCGCCCTCCGGAGGTTGCGGACCTCGCTGCACACGCACACGCTCGTGCCTCCGGGAGGCACCTCCGCGCTCCTCGCACAGCAGGGACCCGGAGCGGGGTCTGTGGTGGCGCGAGCTCACGCGGCCCCTCCCCGTGCAGGTGGGCTGCAAGCTGAGCCTGGTCTTCTTCCAGTACTGCATCATGGCCAACTTCTACTGGCTGCTGGTGGAGGGGCTCTACCTCCACACCCTGCTCGTGGTCATCTTCGCCCCGGGCCGGCGCTTCTGGGCCTACCTCCTGATCGGATGGGGTAAGGACTCCCCCTGCCTGCCAGCTGCCCCTCGCTCGGATGTACCCACAGAGACGCTCTCCGCTCAGGAAAACCCTGGGCTGCCCCTGGAGGAAGAGAGTCAACACCTTAATGTTTTGGGGGCCAGAAAGTGAAAGTGAAAGTTGCTCAGTCTTGTCAGACTCATTGCAACCCCATGGACTACACAGTCCGTGGAATTCTAAGTATTCTTACTGGAGTGGGTAGCCTTTCCCTTTTCCAGGGTATCTTCCTGACCCAGGGATTGAACCCAGGTCTCCCACATTGCAGGCGGATTCTTTACCAGCTGAGCCACCAGGGAAGCCCTAGAACCTGGTTTAAAACCACTGTGACTCTCATTCCTGTGGGGTGAACCCCAACCGAGGCAGGGAGTGAGGGGGAATCAGAAAGAAGGGGCCTGGGAGAAGGAGCAGGGAGACCGTCCCCAGTGAGGTCCCCCTAACGTGCTCATCAGCAGGGCTCTGCCTAAGCTGGAATCGGAAAGGGATGAAGCTGCAGGCCCCACCTTCACAGAGAGGGGCGCCCCTTCAGGTCTCTGCCAAGTCGGGACACAGCCTCTCTAGCACGTTGGTACCAACATCCAGAAACATGCGTTTCAGGCCTGTGAAGCCTTCAAACACGTATTTGATTATCTTCGCTGCTTAGTAAGGTGTGAGGGTAAGCCTGTGTGTATTTATGAAGCTGCCACCACTGCCACCAAGTCACTTCAGTCATGTCCAACTCTGTGCAACCCCATAGACAGCAGTCCACCAGGCTCCTCTGTCCATGGGATTTTCCAGGCAAGAGTACTGGAGTGGAGTGCCATTGCCTTCTCCATATTTATGAAGAGTTTCCATTAATCTGTCTGTCAGAAAGCCCTTGTCCCCACTGGCGGGGGGCTCACGAAGGCTCCCGTGTGCGTCCCCATAGGGCTGGTCCAGGTGACCATGTGTCTCTCTGCAGGCATCCCCACCGTCTGCACGGGTGCGTGGACTGTGGCCCGGCTCTTGGTGGAGGACACGGGGTGAGTGCTATGCCTGTGGCTGAGGAGGAGCGCCGCTGATGGAGGGCCTGGGGAGCCAGAGGGCAGCTTTGTATCTGGGCAGAAGGCAGCCTCTGGACGCTCAGGGGGGCACTCAGGGGTGGGGACCTCCGAGAGGTGCCACGGAGCAGGTGGAGCTGAATGGGGGCTGGCCGTGGAGCGGGGCCTGGGGTCCACCAGGCAGAGACAGAGCCACGTCTTAGGGAGACTAGTGTGGCCCGGAGCCGAGCAGAAGCCCAGCGGGAGGGCATCCGGGCTCAGCCCTCTGAGGCCCTACGGCTGGGCCAGGCCCGGAGGCTTCTGCTGCGTGCGCGGTGGGGTGGGCCGTGTCCAGCCTGAGGCACCCCAGCTCCCACCGTGGAGCCAGCAGCTGCTGTGTCTCGTGCAGGCCCGGGTCCACCTGCTGCCCCCTCCCAGCAGCCCCCTGCCAGTAACAAACTCCCCAAGCTTGGCACTCACACAGGTCCAGTTTAGCGGTGTGCTTCTGTCCCTGGCTCTTTGGGCAGCTCTCCAGCTCAGGCTTGCTCACTCACCTGCCGTGGGCCCCTACCTGCAGGGGAGGCCGGGGCTGCGGGTCTAGACAGGCCACACTGAGTTCCAGGACTCCACACCCTCCTGTTGGAACCAGCCAGGCTCCAGGACAAGTGTGGGTCTGCTCTTCTGGGAAGGGTGTGGGTTAACAGGCAGTCGGGGGGCGTTGTACAAGCCTGCTGTCCCAGCTTCCTCCCAGAGACAGGGTGTGGTGGTCAGGAGGGACCACCTAACAAACCTGTGAGTCAGGGGTTCGTCGTGGCGGGGGGGCGGGCTGATTTGGCAAGCCCTGCGTAAGGGGTGCAGCCACAGGCCTGTGTTATCCTCCTGTGCTTGGTTTGTAGATGGAATCCGTGATAATGTGATTTTCCTTCTCTTTCTTCAATAGTTGCTGGGATACCAATGACCACAGTGTTCCTTGGTGGGTTATACGAACACCAATTTTAATTTCTATTATAGTAAGTGACTTCTGTGTGGAAACCTGAGTTACCACCAGGCTGCACTTGGGCAGAGAGCCCTGTGGTGAATACAGACAGCCCCGTTCCACTCGGCCTCTCGAGACAAGAATCCCAGGCTGAGCTCTTCGACGGGGGGCTCGGCCCACCGTCAGGAGGAAGGGGAGGGCAAGAGGGAGACGCGCCTTTGGCGGGGGCACGGTCAGCTCCCCCAAGTGTGCAGCCTTGGATCTGAACTGTATTTCCATCTGTGGATTGCACATCTTAATGATCTCAACTTAACTGCTGCAGCCTGGGGTCAACACATAGGTGATGCCACAGACAGACTGCCCTGCTCTGACTTGGGGGGCGGGCAGGGGGAGCAGACCCGACTGGGCAGGGCACTGGCACTCCTGGGCCAGTGGGGCCCAGAGCCCCATTTTGGGCGGGGCCTCACCACAGACATCCGGGCCTCGCTGCCTCCCTTGCAGGGGGACTTCACGCCCTGAAATGTCATCTCTTTTTGTGCAGGTCAATTTCATCCTTTTTGTTAGTATTATACGAATTTTACTGCAGAAGTTGACGTCCCCAGATGGCGGCGGCAACGACCAGTCGCAGTACAAGTGAGTATGTGTTTCGAGCCAGCTCGGGACGACTCTCAGCAGCCGCACTCGGCCTGACGACTCGGAGTACCTGTGTGGAGAGCAGAGAAACTGGGGCCTGGGGACCCACACGTGACCCCACGTCACCTCCTTTAGCCATAGGAGTGTGCCCTGGGCCAATTTACAGGGACCCCCAGACACGGAGTGACTTGTCCAAGGGCTAGCATCGCCATGGCCATTATTCAGGCTGAGTGCTTCCCTTGCCTCCAGTGTGGACATCCTCTAGAGAGCTGGGTATTGAAGTGTCTGTCCACTCTCCTGTTTTGTACCCTGACCTTTTCTCCTTGGCCACACGTCGTTTGCATTTTATATTTGGTTCTGTCTTCCCTGTCTGACCACAGGATCCAGGCAACACCTCATGTGGGCCTCATACTTAATAACAACTCAGATTATCTTCACAACCAAAATAATCACGATGGTGTGATCACTGACCTAGAGCCAGACATCCTGGAATGTGAAGTCAAGTGGGCCTTAGAAAGCATCACTACAAACAAAGCTAGTGGAGGTGATGAAATTCCAGTTGAGCTATTCCAAATCCTGAAAGATGCTGTGAAAGTGCTGTACTCCATATGCCAGCAAATTCAGAAAACTCAGCAGTGGCCACAGGACTGGAAAAGGTCAATTTTCATTCCAATCCCAAACAAAGGCAATGCCAAAGAATGCTCAAACTACCACACAATTGCACTCATCTCACACGCTAGTAAAGTCATGCTCAAAATTCTCCAAGCCAGGCTTCAGCAATATGTGAACCATGAACCTCCTGATGTTCAAGCTGGTTTTAGAAAAGGCAGAGGAACCAGAGATCAAATTGCCAACATCCACTGGATCATCGAAAAAGCAAGAGAGTTCCAGAAAAACATCTATTTCTGCTTTATTGACTATGTCAAAGCCTTTGACTGTGTGGATCACAATCAACTGTGGAAAATTCTGAGAGATGGGAATACCAGACCACCTGACCTGCCTCTTGAGAAATTTGTATGCAGGTCAGGAAGCAACAGTTAGAACTGGACATGGAACAACAGACTGGTTCCAAATAGGAAAAGGAGTACCTCAAGGCTGTATATTGTCACCATGTTTATTTAACTTCTATGCAGAGTACATCATGAGAAACGCTGGGCTGATGGAAGCACAAGCTGGAATCAAGATTGCTGGGAGAAATATCAATAACCTCAGATATGCAGATGACACCACCCTTATGGCAGAAAGTGAAGAGGAACTCAAAAGCCTCTTGATGAAAGTGAAAGTGGAGAGTGAAAAAGTTGGCTTAAAGCTCAAAATTCAGAAAACGAAGATCATGGCATCTGATCCCATCACTTCATGGCAAATAGATGGGGAAACAGTGGAAACAGTGTCAGACTTTATTTTTTTGAGCTCCAAAATCACTGCAGATGGTGATTGCAGCCATGAAATTAAAAGACCCTTACTCGTTGGAAGGAAAGTTGTGACCAACCTAGATAACATATTCAAAAGCAGAGATATTACTCTGCCAACAAAGGTCCGTCTAGTCAAGGCTATGGTTTTTCCAGTGGTCATGTATGGATGTGAGAGTTGGACTGTGAAGAAAGCTGAGCACTGAAGAATTGATGCTTTTGAACTGTGGTGCTGGAGAAGACTCTTGAGCGTCCCTTGGACTGCAAGGAGATCCAACCAGCCCATCCTAAAGGAGACCAGTCCTGGGTGTTCATTGGAAGGACTGATGCTGAAGCTGAAACTCCAATACTTTGGCCACCTCATCCTAAGAGTTGACTCATTGGAAAAGACTCTGATGCTGGGAGGGATTGGGGGCAGGAGGAGAAGGGGACAACAGAGGATGAGATGGCTGGATGGCATCACCGACTTGATGGACACGAGTTTGAACTCCGGGAGTTGGTGATAGACAGGGAAGCCCGGCGTGCTGCAATTCATGGGGTCGCAAGAGTCGGACACGACTGAGCGACTGAATTGAACTGGTGTTTGTTGCCTGAATGGTAACAGAAAGGTGGATATCATCTCCCTCATTAGAAAGAGAGCAAAATTTAAGTAATCACCCACCCTCATCCAGCTAATTAACGAGGACTGAGAACTCTGTAAAGGAACTGAAAGACTCTAAATCTATCAAGAATTTATAAAGAAAAAAATAAAGCCTGCGACTCGAGTGTAAACTAAAACTAGTTCAGTGTGGAGAGGCTGGTGCAGCTGGTCCAGCCTTGGGTTAAGGCAAACGGGGGCGGGAATTGCAGACCCCGAAGATGCGGATAATAGAATCTACTCTTTTTCCAGAATAACAAAAAAGGCAGAGCACATCTGTGATGCTCGCCTGGCTGTATTTTGGTGTGTTTTCTGTCTCCATCTCATAACAGATCCCCAGGCACAGGGCCCCAGGGGTCCTGCCTCTAAGCTCCCTTTCTAGAGACCAGCAGAGTCTCAACCACAGGAGTCCAGGCAGGTCTCTCTGACATCTGCCTAATGGGCTGCTCCCCGCAGAACCTAAACCTCACTTGCCGAGTGGACACCGGCCGTGGTGCTGAAGGCCAAGAGATTCCCATGTGCTATGGTCATGCCCATTGAGTTGGTGATGCCGTCCAACCGTCTCATCCTCTGTCATCCCCTTCTCCTCCGGCTTTCAGTATCCCAGCATCAGGGTCTTCCCAAGTACTGGGTGGTGCCAGCCCAGCAGAGCAGGTGGGGAGGAGCCGGAGGCACCCCTCCCTTGGTTCCCTCCACGTTGCCAGGATGAGGCTGGTCATCAGGGTGGTGGCTGGTTGCTAGGGTCATGAGGGGGCCCAGCTCCTGCCTGCCTGCCCATCCTCCAGGTGACCCCAGGGCTCCTGACCCTCAGACCGTGGTGGGGTCGCTGCATCAGATACAGCCACGGGGACTCCCCCGGGAAGAGGCCACGTCACCCACAGAGACCTGATGTAACTGGGTGGGGGGGCAGCTTGGATTCAAAGTCTGAAGAGCCCCCCCGATGACTCTTGTATGCAGCTGTGAGAGTCCCTGGCTCACAGCAGTTTCTCCAAGGAGGTTCCACTCAGCAGCTGCAGCACCTCTGTGCACTTGAAGCAGGACTCAGCACTGAGGCTCAGACGCTGAGTCAGAGGAGGCCTGCTTCAGCATGGCCTCGGGTGGTGCCGGGGCCGGTGCTGGGGCCTGGGAAATGCTGACTTACCGGAAATGACCTGTACCTGGTTGGGGCGTGGGACAGGCTTGGGGGCAGGTAGGACTGAGTTCAGCTGTCTTGCTTTCAACACCATTGCAGTGAGAATAAAGTCTGCTCTTTGGTTAAAAGGGTAAGAGCTCCCCAGCAGGGAAGTGAAATTGGGTCCAAGCTCTCCCACTTCTCAGATGTCTGGGCCCCACAGCCGGGTCGCCTGCAGGACCTGTCCATGGCCGTCAGGGGGGACACAGTCTCGCTTGTGCCCAGGGGCAGCCTTGCAGCATCTGCTCTTTGGATCTGAAACTAAAACTCGCCCCATCCTCCAGATGCTGGGGATGCTCGCCCCATCTCTGCTGCTGAACGAGGGACACACAGGCTGTCTGACCTGCTCAGACCAGTGCCTCCCTTTCCGATTGGCCAAGGTTCCCGAGAGGGCTTTGCTGCTCTGCGGGGCAGAGTGGCGCTTGCCCCTGCGTTTGCACACTCTCCCAGCATGGGCAGAGGTGTGGCTGCGTAGGGAGGCCTTCCGTTGGCCAGAGAATGACCACTCTCTCTGCTGCAGGAGGCTGGCCAAGTCCACCCTGCTGCTCATCCCGCTGTTTGGAGTCCACTACATGGTGTTCGCTGTCTTTCCCATCCGCATCTCCTCCAAATACCAGATTCTATTCGAGTTGTGCCTTGGATCCTTTCAGGTGCGGCGGGTGGGGCCACGCGTCCCAGGGTGGGGGTGGGGGGGTCAGGTGGCCTCTGACGGGTGGGGGTGGTGGGGGACGGGTGGCCTCTGACCAGCACCTTCTCCCTTCAGGGCCTGGTGGTGGCGGTTCTCTACTGCCAGGGTGGGGGTGGGGGGGTCGGGTGGCCTCTGACGGGTGTGAGTGGGGGGGGACAGGTGGCCTCTGACCGGCACCTGCTCCCTTTCAGGGCCTGGTGGTGGCGGTTCTCTACTGCTTCCTCAACAGCGAGGTGAGTCCTTGGGCCTCCCGGGGGAGCACAGGCTCCCGGCTCATGGGGGATTCTTTAAAACACCCCTAAAGGACCTGCTTCCCTGGGGGCTCAGACAATAAAGAATCCACCTGCAATGCGGGAGCCCCGGGTTCGATCCCTGGGTTAGGAAGCTCCCCTGGAGAAGGACATGACAACCTACTCCAGTACTCTTGCCTGGAAAATCCATGGACGGAGGAGCCTGGTGGGCTACAGTTCATGGGGTCACAAAAGAGTTGGACACAACTAACCGACTTCACTTCAAAAGACCTGGAGTGGGTCCACCTTCTAGGGGTCACCCTGCCGGGGTCACTGCCACTGCCGGCACCCATGGCTCTCAGCTCAGCCCTCCCGTGCGTCTCAGCTGCCTCCGGCTCCGGGTCAGAGCACTCTTCTCTGGCACCCACCGCGTCCCCCGTCCTCTCCTGGTTCCCAAGCCCACCTGACCCCATCCACAGATATCACAGCTTCCACATCCAGAAGGGGGCTGCAGGGGGAGATTTGCTCCAGGGGCCACAGGGGAGATTTGCTCCGGAGCTGCAGGCCCCCGGCTTCTGCCCGCTGAGCCCGTGAGGCCGTGCCCCATTCCAGGTGCAGAGTGAGCTGAGACGCACGTGGCGTGGCCTCTGGCCCAGCCGGCCCTCCGCCCGGGACTACCGGCTACACAGCTCGTCCATCTCCAGGACCGGCTCCGACGGCGCCCTGCAGGGCCCCCGCAGCTCCCGGGCCCCGTCCCTGCTGCAGACAGAGACCTCGGTGATCTAAGGGTGCCTCAGTGGGGGCCCGAGCAGACTCGGCACTGACCTCCCCCGGAGCCAGGCCTGGCCGATTCCCCGGGGGGCTGGGGGACCTCGAAACGGCCCGGGACTTAAAGCTCACGATTGTCAAACGCCAGCAGTCAGGCACTTTGTATTTCACGTTTGGCCATGCAGACAGACCCATTTTCAGAGAGACTAACAAAGACCACAGTGGTAGAACCCAGGACTTGGGTCCAGCGACTGTGGAAGAAAGAAGGCTTGAGCTGGGGCGCTGGCCTTCAGGGATGTGGTTACCCCGTCTCTGCATGACCTGCACCGCTGGTCTCCCACCCTTAGTCACAGGGGCTGTCCACCCCGCTGGGCGCAGGACACGTGGACCTCCCCCCACTCCGAGGGCTTCCACGGAGCCTTCCGCAAGCCCAGCTGGGCCCCTTGCCTCCGCACCCCCAGGCACCCTGTAGCCCCACCCTGCTCACACCACATCCGGGCTCTCACCTCTCTGCTGCTGTGCTCAGTTCTCCAGCCGCTCTGTGACATCAGGACCCCCTTACCAACGAGGCCATGGAAACTTTGTCTTGGGGCATCACAGACCTGAGTGTGGGTGCCTGTCGTCAGGATGGCCGGCGCTGGGCAGCGGGGCCGGGGCACAGGGCTGGGCTGAGGAGTAGGCTGGACGGCCGGGGCAAGACTGGGAGGCTTGTCACCCAGCAGAGGCCCCCTGGGGGTGTGCCCGGCCCCCGGTGAGAGGAGCCTGGCCCAGAGCCTGGGGCAGCCTCGGGGGGGCCGGCAGCGGAGTCCCAGCTCAGACAGCAAGCAAGCATCTCGGGGCCGCCGTATGGCGGGGGTGCTGGATGAGCACCCGGGGCTCTGTCAGCTGCCTGAGCCAAGGCCGCAAGCCTAAGACTGGTGGTCCAGCCCAATGGGAGCAGAGGGGAGACTGCCTGTCATTCCCTGTTAGCAGGACACAGGTGGCTGAAGCGCCCAATGTGTCATTGCAAAGTGCTGTAAACGTGTGCCTGGAATGTGCCCCAGCTACCGTGAGTGGCCACTTGAATAAAACCCATTTTGTGTCTGTTTGATGGCTGACTGACAGCATCAACGTCCTGAGGACATTCGGAGGAAGCCTTCCCGCCTGTGAAGAGGAGCTCAGGCAGAGGGTGGGCCGGTGGGGGCGGGCGGGCGGCAGCTCAGGCCTCTGGACGCCGTCGCCTCCTGGGCACTGGCACCAGTCGGGACTGCTTCTTACAGGCCTGGTCCATGGAGGCCCCACCTGGAGGTGGGGAGAGAGCTGACGCTCCCAACACACACCCCCCCACCCCATGGGACCTGGGAACCTGCTCACCAGGGCAGGGCTGAGCACACACGTGCTCTCGTGTATATGTGTGTGCGTGCGTGTGTGCATGCCTTCTGGGAGCAAACTACTAACTGTGGCATTTGTGCTACAGACAGACAAAATCTATTTCTAATAAACTCCACACTCAGTCAAACCGCCTCATTCCAAGGGGAATCGCACAGTGCCAAAGCATCGCACGCTGCGATCTCCAGAGGCTGAGCTAAAGAAGACTTAGAAACGAGTAGAGACCAGCCTCTGGTGGTTTCTAAAAGCCCCAGGCTCCAGGTGACAGGACTCTGTCAGATGTCTGCTGGTGGAAGGAGCTTCGTGAGGCTCGCATCAGGTCTGTCCCAGACTTGGGGAACTTAAGTGAACGCACAACGTGAGCACGGGTGTGTGCCCAGGGGCCACTTTGCAGAAGAAGCCACCTCTATAGACAGAAATAGCCAGCACCTTCCTTTCGTATCAAGAACGGCAGTTCTTTCCAGTGGTGTCATTTTCAGACTAGAGAAGCTATTCAGAGGAGCTACCAAAGTTCAAATATCAGAGGCAGATATTAGCTAAAAAGTGAAAACGCTGTGAATTTCATCCGCCATCTCCCTCTCGCAGCTCGGGAAGTCAATATTACCATCATGAGTGCGTGTTGTTTTCCCGACATTTTCTTCTGGGCCCATGCAAACGTCTCTCCTTCTCTCACACTCTTTCTTCTCTTCCTCGTAGAGAGTATGTCATACTGTACAGACATTTCTGCAATTTGCCTTTCCGTTGGGTCAGACGTGTGTGGATCTTGCTTGTCTGCACACAGATGTGGTTTACCCCTAACAGCTGCGTGAGTCCCCGTTGCACACACGCTGGGTTTATTCCACCTCACCTGCCTCCGCTGATGAGCGTCTGAGCGCTTCTGCGTCTGCGCCAGCAGTCCCGCACACCCAGCCTGGAGGTGGGGGGCCCTGGGCGTGCGCACTGGGCTCTGGGCAGGCGTGGCCCCGGAAGAGGCGGGAGCAGTACCGCTCTGGCAGAGCTGCGGTTGATGCATGGCTGGCCTTCCCTTCTCTCTTCACCCCAATCTGCCTGCCTTCAGTCTTGATGGTGAGCGTCTCTTCTTTACGGAAAGCTTTTCCTTTGGTCCTGAGCCTCAGCCCGACCCACTGACACAGGCGTCAGGGAGCCAGCGCTGCTCCAGGTGGCCGTCCTACCTGATTCAGGCCCTGCTGAAAGTTTACAGATTAATGCGTTTATTCTTGGAAACGGGGGCGAGACTCAGCAGAGGCTGTGGACGATGTGTGTCTGTTACCTGTTTGCATCACCCGCCACGGAGCCCTCCAAGAAGCGCACTCAGCTTGTGGATGTCAACAAAGGATTTAGGGCATCTTTTATACAGAAGCGTGCTATTTGGAAGACGGAAGGAAAAGAGCCTGTCACTTCCTCTCCTCTCTAAAGCTTTACTGGGGACAGGAGAGTGGGCAGAGGTGGCGGGAGGTCCCTTTGCTCCTGACAGCAGTCCACCTCCCGGGGGGTCCTGACTGGAGCCCGGGACAACAGGCCTCAGTGCCAACACTGACCCAGAGTTGTCACTGGGACCGTTGTTAAAGCTGCTTATATTCAACCACTGGCACTGCACCACAGGGGATGCAAACTATTGGAGTATAGTCACCAAAAAAGGAGGCTGAGCGGTTCCAATCTCTCCTTTGGAGATGTCAGTTCAGTTTAGTTCAGTCGCTCAGTCGTGTCCCACTCTTTGTGACCCCATGAATCGCAGCACGCCAGGCCTCCCTGTCCATCACCAACTCCCGGAGTTCACTCAAACTCATGTCCATCGAGTCGGTGATACCATCCAGCCATCTCATCCTCTGGCCTCCCCTTCTCCTCCTGCCCCCAATCCCTCCCAACATCAGGGTCTTTTCCAATGAGTCAACTCTTCGCATGAGGTGGCCAAAGTATTGGAGTTTCAGCTTTAGCATCAGTCCTTTTGATGAACACCCAGGACTGATCTCCTTTAGGATGGACTGGTTGGATCACCTTGCAATCCAAGGGACTCTCAAGAGTCTTCTCCAACACCACAGTTCAAAAGCATCAATTCTTCAGTGCTCAGCTTTCTTCAAAGTTCAACTCTCACATCCACACATGACCACTAGAAAAACCGTAGCCTTGACTAAACGAACCTTTGTTGGCAAAGTAGTGTCTCTGCTTTTGAATATGCTATCTAGGTTGGTCATAACTTTCCTTCCAAGGAGTAAGGGTCTTTTAATTTCATGGCTGCAATCACCATCTGCAGTGATTTTGGAGCCCAAAAAAATAAAGTCTGACACTGTGTCCACTGTTTCCCCATCTATTTGCCATGAAGTGATGGGACTAGATGCCACGGTCTTTGTTTTCTGAATGTTGAGCTTTAAGCCAACTTTTTCACTCTCCTCTTTCACTTTCATCAAGAGGCTTTTGAGTTCCTCTTCACTTTCTGCCATAAGGGTGGTGTCATCTGCATATCTGAGGTTATTGGTATTTCTCCCAGCAATCTTGATTCCAGCTTGTGCTTCCATCAGCCCAGCGTTTCTCATGATGTACTCTGCATAGAAGTTAAACAAGCAGGGTGACAATATACAGCCTTGATGTACTCCTTTTCCTATTTGGAACCAGTCTGTTGTTCCATGTCCAGTTCTAACTGATGCTTCCTGACCTGCATACAGGTGTCCCAAGAGGCAGGTCAGGTGGTCTGGTATTCCCATCTCTCAGAATTTTCCACAGTTTATTATGATCCACACAGTCAAAGGCTTTGGCATAGTCAATAAAGCAGAAATAGATGTTTTTCTGGAACTCTCTTGCTTTTTCGATGATCCAGTGGATGTTGGCAATTTGATCTCTGGTTCCTCTGCCTTTTCTAAAACCAGCTTGAACATCAGGAGGTCCACGGTTCACATATTGCTGAAGCCTGGCTTGGAGAATTTTGAGCATGACTTTACTAGCGTGTGAGATGAGTGCAATTGTGCGGTAAACCTTTGGAGATTTAGGGTTTTGCAAACCCTTGTGTGCTGGATGCCGTGGGTGACAAACTATGAGAGGCAGCGTGTAAACTCAGGACACCTAACGATACAAGCTTTCGTATTAATCATTTAATCAATGCAATCATGCATCCAGAATATGCAAAGTTTGTGGTTTTCTGATCTTCATACAATCACAGCCCTTTCAGGTTTAAATCACACAATATAGTAAGACCCCGTGATAAGGTGACTCGTCACCCTGCAGACTTTCCCGGGCTTGGGTCGATGCGTTTTCCCAAAACTGTCAGCCAGCTCTGAAACCCAAGGACTCTCTGTTCTTGGCACTGTAGAAGGCCCATTTCTGGAAGCATAGTTCCAGGTTCTATGTGTGTGTATGTGTGTGTGTGCAAAACACACTCGTGAATGCCGGTCAGGCAGTATTTCTGGGGAGGCACCCCCAGCTGCCTCCCCAGGCCTTTGCAAAGCATCCTCCTCTCTCGTCCCTCTGAAAAGGGTTGCTCCTCATCAGACAGGCTTAGGACTTTGTGATGGAGAAGCTGAAGGAAAGCGGGGTGCCACCCCACCCCCTCCTCTATGACCTCATTTTGTGGGTGTTAACCAACAGCTTCTTAGCTGGGCTCTTGGTGCTGCTTCTCCCCCGAATTCTCCCCAAGTCATCCACAGGATGACCTTACTGATGTGCACTTCGGGTCACACTGTGCTCTGGGGGACCCTCAGCACCATGACCCCAGGTTCTCAGCCAACCCCACAAAGTAGTTGCACTCCCTGCCGGCAGGCTGGGCTAACCAGAAGTGCAGAACATGAGGGTTGCAGGTTAAGTTTTACTGGGGGCAAAAAGAGGACTATAGCCCAGGAGACAGCATTTCCGATAGTTCTGAGAAAGTGTTTGTAAGATGTAGGAGGGAAGGTCAGTATGCATATGATTTCAGTGAAGGGGGCGTACATACAATCGGGCACATATTTTTTGTGCAGAAGGTTTCTGCTAGTCACGAGGAGCAGTCATCACCGTGAAGGTAACAAGAACTGGGCTCATAAAGTCAGCTCCTAAAATACCTATCTGACGACTCGTTCTGCCAGTTTTTCCTGGAGCACAGAGAGCTTCATTTGTCTCCCCACCCTGAGCTCTTTTCAGGGGGTGTTGAGGGTCGGCAGCTGCAGCGGCGCCTGGTCCAATCCTTGCCGAGGTGGATGGCAGGTGCTCATCTGTGGCTGAGAGTGAGGACTCCCCCAGGGGCCTGAGGCACCACCTTTCCCTTGGCACCAGCCTCACCATGAACACACTCATGCTGCTTCTCATCTGGACTCCAAGTCTCAGGACAAATGGTGTCTTGGTCGCCTCTGCCCCCCAGGACTGAGGCGTCACTGCAGAAAGCAGGTCCTGTTCACTCGCTCCGCGTTAATGGTGATGGCTGAGGCGGGCATGCTGCCTACGGAAGTGTTCCTTGCAGGGATCTGGCCCAGGGCAGAAGTCGTTCCTCTGGCCCACATCCCTGGGACTTGTGAAGTCAGGAGGCAGACTTTCTGGACACAAAGAATCAAATGGGCGAGGGTCTCCTGTGCTTCCAGTGGAGAGCAACATCCAAAGGCTGCTTGGACGTTGTCCTGCTGACTTTCCTCCGCGCTTAGAAGCAGAAAATGCAACTTAGAATTCCTAGAAAGCTACCGCGTTAGATCTCTCTAGGGAGTAAAGATCCAGGTGATTCTCAAGCCAGCTCCTACAGATCCACCAAGTCGAGGCGCACACGGTGCTGCTTGTCTGCACATGGCGGTGAGTAGAGCAGACAGCTGAAGAAGAGCGCCCGGGGCTGCGGGACGTGGTCTCAGCACCTGTGATCAGGGGCTGGGCAGCAGCCCCTGAAACAGAAGGACGCCCTCCACTCGGGCCCCGAGGCCCCTGCCCCAGGCCCTGGGGACCAGCAGGAACCATGATCCTTCCCCCAGGCAGGCAGCCGATGAGCTGCAGAGAGCGTGGAGCCCCCGGGCATGCATTAGGCATGTTGACCACAGATGTAGTAACTTAAGAAAGAGGTCTGTGAGAGATTCAGGACTTTGTTAAAAATTTCCCTGGTGATAGGATAGGTCACAGGCGGCCCCAGGAGGGCTGAAGGGTGGCTGTGGGGCTGAGGCGCCTGGGAGAACACGGCCGTCCCAGCAACCAGCCCACCCACGGCCTGGCCTGGTCAGCAGGCGGGGGTGCCCAGGACTGATGAGACCAGGGCTGAATAGGCCTTCACTTTATTTTCCTAGGACTACATTTGACAGCATTTATTTCTCTGAGAAAAAAAAAATTTTTTTTAATAAAGTAACTCATTTTCTCAAGTAGTCGCTTTGCCTCCAGCTATCTGCGTTAGAAAAGACACTTGCTGTCATAGTAACAAGTGTGGAATGAGAAATAACCAGTACAGAAATTTCAGAATTCTTCCTCAGAAAAGTTTTGGTTTTGTTTTGATAGAATCTTTTATTAAGACAGTTCTGTTCTCAGATAGCAGATGGACGTGGTTTGGCGCCAAGGTCAGTGAAGCAGAGGTTTCCCAGCCTCACGGTCGGACCACGTTTCCCTCCAGCAGCCTGGCCGCCCTGTGCTGAGAACACACCTGCTGTCCCCAGGGTCACGAGCCAGGCCCGAGACCTGGGCTGGCATAGCGCTGGCCAGGGTCTGGGCCAGGCCCACCCACAGCCCTGCCCACCCACAGCTCTGGGAGAGCAAGGCTGAGCCACCCGGGAGGCTAGGTGCCCGTGGGCTCCTCACGAACCACGCACATCCCACCAGCTCCCCAGGAGCTGGAGACACCTCACCTGACCAGGGGTTCTCAAGGGCCCTTTCAGGAAAAAAAAAAAAAAATCAAAGCTCATTTTAAAACCAGAAAAGAAAAACATATGCTAGTACTTCGTGTTATGGATGAATATGAACCTTGGACAGATAAAACAGTTAATAATGTATTAAAAATCCAAACCAAAAGACAGTACAAGAATATATAGGTCCATAAAAAAAGAATATATGGGTGAATTTTTTTATCACTAATTGAGAAAACTCTTCCTAAATTCAAAGAAACATGCTCCATTTTACCACATAAACATTTTAAAGTTCTGCACATCAAAAAAAAAAAAAAAAAAAGCCAAAAACTAAATTAAAAGACAAATAAAAATATTTGCAAGAACTATGGAAAGCAGTTAGTATTCCTAAGGTTCAGTCAGTAAGAAACCTGCCAAGACGCCAAGAAATACATAGGCAGGTTACGTAAGAAGCCAAGTATGAATGAAAATGACTAATAAATGTACAGAGCTTGCTCAGTCTCATAAGCGAGTGAAGCGACGCATTTTTATTTCCTGAGACTTACAATAACTTGTGAAACAAGGTTCAATGCTGACCGTGTGAGGCAGGACCTGGAATGTGAGTGATAGGATTAAACGGATGCAAAAGTTGTAGAAAATGATTTGGTAAAGACAGCAGTAACTTTAAAAATGTTCACAAACTTTGACAGCTTAACTTCTGAAGACTCTGTCCCGGGGGACTCGCCTAGAGGTCCTGAGGCTAAGACTCTCGGCTCCAGCGCAGGAGGCCCAAGTTCACCCCCTGGTCAGGGAACTGAACCCCGCAGCGGCAGCAAAGGTCCTGTGTGCCATCCGGGGCAGCAAAGACGGAAGCTTTCTCACAAGAATCTACCCTAAGCAACAAAAGGGGGGAAAGGTTTTAAGCAGCTACGCACAAGGATGCCCACAGGACAAAGCTGGGACCCGAGGCCGTGACTGGATAGCAGCGTGCCATTCACTGGGGTGTAATTTGACCACTGGATACAGATGATGAAATGATAAAAGATAATGGTTAGGGGAAAACAGAAACCCTAAACTGTACGTAGCAGCCTCAGCCCATATTGTTATTGTTGTTCAGTCACTAAGTCATGTCCCACTCTCTGTGACCCCGTGAACCGAAGCCCGCCAGGCTCCTCTGTCCCTCACCGACTCCTGGAGTTTACTTAAACTCGTGTCTGGTGAGTGAGTGATGTCATCCAACCATCTCATCCTCTGCTGCCCCCTTCTCCTCCTACCCTTAATTCCTATGACAGGCATTAAAAACACAAAATATTAAAGTGGTGATTCCCAGGGCCACTAGTCACTCGATCTCATCAGCTCGTCCTTCCTTCCTGTCACCAGCATGTGTGACGTGCACTGCACACAGCAGGCTGGCCTCTGGGGCTCTGGGAACAAGCGTGGATTGGTCAGACCCTTGCCTCCCCAGGACTCGTGCTCCAGTCAGGAAGGTGGATGGTCCGTCATGCCCTGCACACTCTCTGCACAGTCTCGGGGCTCAGGAGCATTGGGGGGAGTGAAGACAGAGGTAGTCAACACTGACGTTATGATGAGAAGGAAACTGGAAACAGAGACCCCACAAACCTGGCTTGCGGGCAGTTCCTTCTCGCTTAAGCACACTCCTGCCATGTGCCGTGGGCCTCCGCTCTTTGAGGTCCTGCCATGTGCCGTGGGCCTCCGCTCTTTGAGGTCAGCACGCCACCCTGAGATGCAGCTCCAGCAGTCAGACACCACACACACACAGGCTTAGGACAGTTTATTCATCAGAACCTGCGCTCCATCCCAGATCAGATCAGATCAGTCGCTCAGTCGTGTCCGACTCTTTGCGACCCCATGAACCACAGCACGCCAGGCCTCCCTGTCCATCACCAGCTCCCGGAGGTCACCCAGACTCATACCCATCGAGTCAGTGATGCCATCCAGCCATCTCATCCTCTGTCATCCCCTTCTCCTCCTGCCCTCAATCCCTCCCAGCATCAGAGTCTTCTCCAATGAGTCAACTCTTCGCATGAGGTGGCCAAAATACTGGAGTTTCAGCTTTAGCATCATTCCTTCTAAAGAAATTCCAGGGCTGATCTCCTTCAGAATGGACTGGTTGGATCTCCTTGCAGTCCAAGGGACTCTCAAGAGTCTTCTCCAACACCACAGTTCAAAAGCATCAATTCTTCGGCACTCAGCCTTCTTCACAGTCCAGCTCTCACATCCATACATGACCACAGGAAAGACCATAGCCTTGACTAGGCGAACCTTTGTTGGTAAAGTAATGTCTCTGCTTTTGAATATGCTATCTAGGTTGGTCATAACTTTCCTTCCAAGGAGTAACCGTCTTTTAATTTCATTACTGCAGTCACCATCTGCAGTGATTTTGGAGCCCAGAAAAACAAAGTCTGACACTGTTTCCGCTGTTTCCCCATCTATTTCCCATGTAGTGATGGGACCAGATGCCATGATCTTCGTTTTGTGAATGTTGAGCTTTAAGCCAACCTTTTCACTCTCCACTTTCACTTTCATCAAGAGGCTTTTTAGCCCCTCTTCACTTTCTGCCATAAGAGTCGTGTCATCTGCATATCTGAGGTTATTGATATTTCTCCCGGCAATCTTTATTCCAACTTGTGTTTCTTCCAGTCCAGCATTTCTCATGATGTACTCTGCATATAAGTTAAATAAACATGGTGACAATATGCAGCCTTGACGTACTCCTTTTCCTATTTGGAACCAGTCTGTTGATCCATGACCAGTTCTAACTGTTGCGCTCCATCCCAGGTGCTGGCTTTTTAACACACCCACACATTCCTTCCTGGGCCGCGTCGTCCATCCTTGCCAGGACCAGCCGCTCTGTCTGAGCCTCGGGGTCCCGGGTGGCCCCCTTCCACCCTGGGTGTGAGGCCTTCTCCGGGCATAAGGGGAGCCCCGCACAGGGAAGCTCAGCGGGGAAAGAGGGACAAGCTCTCTACAGACTTCAGAAACAGTGATGTCTGTATTTACTTCTGATTTTATTTGCAATACTTTGTTTATATTAAATTACATGTAAAACTGTGGGTACATGTCTTTAAAAGAATAAAGCATCTTATTCTATTACCTAAAGACCTAAGTCTTTAGGTTATGGTTTTTCCAGTGGTCATGTATGGATATGAGAGTTGGACTATAAAGAAAGCTGAGCGCAGAAGAATTGATGCTTTTGAAGTGTGGTGTTGGAGAAGACTCTTGAGAGTCCCTTGGACTGCAAGGAGATCCAACCAGTCTATCCGAAAGGAAATCAGTCCTGGGTGTTCATTGGAAGGACTGATGTTGAAGCTGAAACTACAATATTTTGGCCACCTGATGCAGAGCTGACTCATTTGAAAAGACCCTGATGCTGGGAAAGATTGAGGGCAGGAGGAGAAGGGGACGACAGAGGATGAGATGGTTAGATGGCATCACTGACTCAATGGACATGAGTGTGGGTAAACTCTGGGAATTGGTGATGGACACGGAGGCCTGGCGTGCTGCAGTTTATGGGGTCATGAAGGGTAGGACACGACTGAGCGACTGAACTGAACTGAACTGTAAGAGCTAAGTGGGTACGTGCTCACTTGTGTCCGACTCTTTGTGACCCCATGGACTGTGGTCCACCAGGCTCCTCTGTCCATTGGATTCTTCAGGCAAGAAAGCTGGAGTACGTTGCTATTTCCTTCTCCAGGGCATCTTCCCGACCCAGGGATTGAACCTGTGTCTCCCATGTCTCCTGCATTGCAGGCTACCACTGAGTCCCCTGGGAAGCTCATTAACTAAAGAAAGGGCTAAGCCTCCATAATGTAACTCAGATTTCCATTAAGTGGGTTTTGTGATAATTCAGATTGAAAGTATGTGGGAGGTATGTGTGGCAGTAGTAATTGAGCTTCACATTATTCTTCTAAGCTATATTTTGACTTTTTTGTAATTTAAAAGATCTTCTACAAACATTGAAACAAATAAAGGCTGAAAATCAAGCCACTGTCAGATTTCTCTGCAAACCTAGACATCAGATTTACACCCAGCCAGAGCTCTTCATGTGTGAAGGCAGGAAAAGACATACATGCTCAGAAAACATAGAACTCAGACGTCACCCAGGAACTCCAATTGTTTTTTTAATAATGTTGCATGTCAACAGTTCAATAAATAGAGAAAATGAAAATTTTCAAGAATGAGAAACTGATGGTATTATAAAACCTGTTAGCCCTGAATCAAGTAGAGATGATCTAAATAATTAAACTGCTTTTAAAGTGAAATGAAAATGTAAAAAGAAATCTCAATATTGAATTACATGACATCAGTTCAGTTCAGTCGCTCAGTCGTGTCCCACTCTTTGCGATCCCATGAATCGCAGCACGCCAGGCCTCCCTGTCCATCACCAACTCCCGGAGTTCACTCAGACTCGTCCATCGAGTCAGTGATGCCATCCAGCCATCTCATCCTCCGTCGTCCCCTTCTCCTCCTGCCCCCAATCCCTCCCAGCACCAGAGTCTATAAAATAACTGCAATTAGTCATTTAAACAGTAGGGGGGCAGGGCCGGGGAGGGGAGCGTGGTCCCAGCGTGCTAAGGGTGGCCCCTGAAAAAAGTTATAAAAAAATAAAAATAAACAGTAGATATTTCCTCTCATCCTGGGCAGTGGACATACATACAGCACGTGTGTGAAGAGGTGAGGGCTCTACAAACACGTCTTCAGCAGAAGGGGATTCAAGACAGATCATGTCACTAGTGTCAACTGCAAATTGGCACTTACCAAGAGCATTGCCAACGACTCAGCAACAAAGGCGTTTGCCATCTTCCCCCATGGAGATCGAACCCCATGCTGCTAGCTGGTGACCCCTAACACCCCCTGAGGGAGTTCAGGGCAGAGTGAGGCACTCTGTGCTCCAGGGAATCTGGTGGGACAGGTCTTTAGATCAGATCAGTTCAGTCGCTTAGTCCTGTCTGACTCTTTCAAATCAGATCAGATCAGATCAGATCAGTCGCTCACTCGTGTCCGACTCTGCGACCCCGTGAATCAACAGCACGCCAGGCCTCCCTGTCCATCACCAACTCCTGGAGTTCACTGAGACTCACATCCATCGAGTCAGTGATGTCATCCAGCCATCTCATCCTCTGTCGTCCCCTTCTCCTCCTGCCCCCAATCCCTCCCAGCATCAGAGTCTTCTCCAATGAGTCAACTCTTCGCATGAGGTGGCCAAAATACTGGAGTTTCAGCTTTAGCATCATTCCTTCCAAAGAAATCCCAGGGCTGATCTCCTTCAGAATGGACTGATTGGATCTCCTTGCAGTCCAAGGGACTCTCAAGAGTCTTCCTCAACACCACAGTTCAAAAGCATCCATTCTTCAGCGCTCAACCTTCTCCACAGTCCAGCTCTCACATCCATACATGACCACAGGAAAGAAAGACCATAGCCTCGACTAGGCAAACCTTTATTGGCAAAGTAATGTCCCTGCTTTTCAATATGCTATCTAGGTTGGTCATAACTTTCCTTCCAAGGAGTAACCGTCTTTTAATTTGATGGCTGCAGTCACCATCTGCAGTGATTTTTGGAGCCCAGAAAAATAAAGTCTGACACTGTTTCCACTATTTCCCCATCTATTTCCCATGTAGTGATGGGACCAGATGCCATGATCTTCGTTTTCTGAATGTTGAGCTTTAAAGCCAACCTTTTCACTCTCCACTTTCACTTTCATCAAGAGGCTTTTGAGTTCCTCTTCACTTTCTGCCATAAGGGTGGTGTCATCTACATATCTGAGGTTATTGATATTTCTCCCGGCAATCTTGATTCCAGCTTGTGCTTCTTCCAGCCCAGCATTTCTCATGATGTACTCTGCATGTAAGTTAAATAAGCAGGGTGACAATATACAGCCTTGATGTACTCCTTTTCCTATTTGGAACCAGTCTGTTGTTCCATGTCCAGTTCTAACTGTTGCTTCCTGACCTGCATACAAATTTCTCAAGAGGCAGGTCAGGTGGTCTGGTATTCCCATCTCTTTCAGAATTTTCCACAGTTTATTGTGATCCACACAGTCAAAGGATTTGGCATAGTCAATAAAGCAGAAATAGATCTTTTTCTGGAACTCTTTTCTGGATGTTTTTAGGAACAGATTTTATGATCTCAGTCCTTGCATCTCCTCATATCTAGAGAAGCACTAAATCCCTGCAGGGTGACATCAGATCCTCGTGACTAACAAAAAGCCTTTCATAAAATGACTGCTTCACAACATTGAACTCCCCCTTCAGCAAAGCCTTCCCCCACTGCTGCTTTGGAGCAGTCTCTCAGAGCTCTCTGCGATGCCGCCTCCCGGACTGCAGTCCTCATTTTGCCCCAGATAAAACTTAATTCGCAACTCTCAAATTGCACATCTTTAAGTCAACACTAGTGACTCTACTAATTAGGGAAATATGGCTGAAGAACGCCGTTAAGAACTAAAAATAATCACTAGTTAGCACTGAATATAGTACATACTGCTTGTAAAACATAGAGAACACAGAAGAAAATACCAGTCCAAAGAAGGAAGCTGCATGCAAGCCCAAGTTAAAATGAGGAAAGAGTATTTAAATTAGATATGATTTTAAATCATTCCCAGGCTTCCCTGGTGGCTCAAATGGTGCAGAACCTACCAGCAATGCAGGAGACCTAGGTTCGATCCCTGGATTGGAAAGATCCCCTGGAGAAGGAAATGGCAACCCACTCCAGTATTGTTGCCTGGAGAATTCCATGGACGGAGGAACCTGATGGGCTACAGTCCAAGGGGTCACAAAGAGCTGGACACAACTGAGCAACTAACCTGCAATCACTCATGGGTTAACTCTCTGTAGAAGAATAAACCTAAAACCGAATCTAAAACCAAAGTCCAACCACATGCTATTGTTAGAAGTTGCACCTAAAATAAATGACACTTGAAACACTATTATATTTTATTTATCTATTGGCAAAGAATCCAGGCAAACACAGTGCTGAGTAATTCCAGGTGGAGGCAGGGAGGCTGTGATTTGGTTACTGGTCTGGTTTCTCTCCTACAGTAATATGCAGATGACACCACCCTTATAGCAGAAAGTGAAGAACTAAAGAGCCTCTCGATGACAGTGAAAGGAGAGTGAAAAACTTGGCTTAAAGCTCAACATTCAGAACTAAGATCATGGCATTTGTCCCATCACTTCATGATAAATAGATGGGGAAACAGTGGAAATAGTTGCAGACTTTATGTTGGGGGGCTCCAAAATCACTGCAGATGGTGACTGCAGCCATGAAATTAAAAGACGCTTATTCCTTGGAAGGAAAGTTACGACCAACCTAGACAGCATATTAAAAAGCAGAGACATTACTTTGCCAACAAAGGTCTGTCTAGTCAAAGCTATGGTTTTTCCAGTAGTCATGTATGGATGTAAGAGCTGGACTGTAAAGAAAGCTGAGCACCAAAGAATTGATGCTTTTGACCTGTGGTGTTGGAGAAGACTCTTGAGAGTCCCTTGGACTGCAAGGAGATCCAACCAGTCCATCCTAAAGGAGATCAGCCCTGAATATTCAGCTTCAGCTGAAGCTGAAACTCCAATAATTGACCACCTGATGTGAAGAACTGACTCATTGGAAAAGACCCTGATGCTGGGAAAGATTGAAGGCAGGAGGAGAAGGGGACAACAGAGGATGAGATGGCTGGATGGCATCACAGACCTAATGGACATGAGTTTGAGTAAACTCCAGGAGTGGGTGATGGACAGGGAAGCCTGGCATGGTGAAGTCCACAGGGTCACAAAGACTCAGACACGACTGAGCGACTGAACTGAACTGAACTGGGAGAGTCAATTCTTAGGTTGATAGAAGTCCAGGGTCCCCAAGGAGGAGAAAGGGGTCTGGGGCTCTCAAGGAGGAGAAAAGGACAAACTTCTTTTCTACATTCCTGCATCCTAATCACATAAAACGTTTTTTATTTAAGCCCAGAGCTGGTGATACCGCAACAGAACAGCTCATCTTGAACTCTGTGAGAGGGTAACAGGCAGGAAGGCCAGGGGTCTCCAAACAGAGGAAATAGCCTGCGAGTGTCAGACATTTTTCTCTCTCTTAAGTGGCAGGAGGAAACAAACTAGTGATATTTTTTCCTTCTCTATACAAATTTAAAAGGAGGTTTCTCTTAAAATACTGTGTTGCCATAATGACACCTGGTTTCACCTGAAGTTAGCTATTCTCAAACCTTGAGATAACCAATGCATTTTTCTTATGGAAATGTTTGTCTTAAGCTATGTTAATGTACTATGCATTTACCCCAGACTCTGTCTTCAAGTCGGTTCCACCTAATGGCTGAGAACCTACTTGATAAACCAGTATGTTCCACTCAGATATTGCTCCCCTCATCTATGTAAACGAAACTATTTGTATCATAATCCGCCCTTCTTCAAGATTCAAGTTAACCATTTTATGGCCCGGACTGGTGTCAAGATTATCCCAAAATGCATCTTATGGGTGAGGGGCCTGGTGCCATTCTGAGTTTTAAGACATTCCTTTCTTTCATTAACAGACTGCTAGTGACAATATAACATCCAGCTGAAGACTAGCAGGGGGCACTCTTTCTGCCCGCTTCTGATGCCTATGTCAGAAGCTTTGTCTATCTCCTTTATACTTTAATAAAACTTTATTATACAAAAGCTCTGAGTGATCAAGCCTCGTCTCTGGCCCCAGATTGAATTCTTCTCCTCCGGAGGCCAAGAATCCCGGTGTCTTTGTGTTGTTCAGCAACAACCTTTCATCTGTACCAGTGATTATATAACAACAATGCACCCTACTCGAGGACTTGTTTCTCCTTCTTGAGAACCTTCTGATTAATCCTGTCGTCTTAAAATGTGTATTATGGGATTGGGTCTGGTAAGATTTTTTTTATTGTTAGTTCTAATCTTGTTATCTCAAACTGTAAATTGTGGAAGTGGGTCCGGTAAGACCTTTACTGCCTTGAGACGTTCTTTTGAGGTACTGTAGTAGCTAATTAGAAAAGTATATGACCTCTCTTGTTAAGACTAGCAAGGGGGGCAGTCTCCATCCTGCTTCTGATGTCTGTGTCAGAGGCTTTATCTGACCCTTTCTCACTTTAATAAAACTCTGCTACAGAAAAGCTCTTGAGTGATCAAGCCTGGTCCCTGGTCCCGAAGCTAAGTCTTTGGAGATTGCACATCCGACCCCATTCACCATCAGCTGTCAGTGCCTGGCCCTGTGTTTCTGGCTCGTCTGATGCCCAGCGGCTCCAGCTGCCCCCTGGGCACCCCAGCAACTCTGGTCTCCTCTGGGGCCTTGTCAGCGTCTGTGGTCTGGACCGATGCCCATGTCTAAAATGTGCAGGGAGTCAGGGGGGTTTAGGGGTGCACCGTGAAGGCAGAGCAGCAGCACAAAGGTCTCAGGGGCCTTGAGGTGGGGGTCTGCCACCCCCAGGGGTTCTGGGAGAGCAGCCTCCCAGAGGCCAGCTGTCACCCTCACACCGCGTCTGTCCCTCAAGGAGGGTGATGTGACGTGCAGTGACTGGCAGTTTCTCCTCCTCCCCAGGCAGGCGCTTCTTGGACAGTGAGGTCCACAGGCAGTGGGACCTTGTTCTCTCAGTGCAGGAGCCAGTGTGGACCCAGGCTCGGACCACGCTTGTTTCAGTTTGGGTTCCCCCCGGGCACACCCCCAGACAAAAGGTGAGTGCAGGATGTTTATCTGGGGAGGATGTCTGGAAACCCATGGAGGGGCAGCAGCCTGACAGAAGAGTGACATCCAGCAGCTGACCTGTGTGCCTGATGGGATGGACCTCCAGAGACACCCTCTCACCCCAGCTCCTGGACAGAGCCTCACTTTGCCTCCCAGAGATGTCCCCTCACCCCAGCTCCTGGACAGCGCCCCATTCTGCCCCCCAGAGACACCCCCTCACCCCAGCTCCTGGACAGAGCCTCACTCTGCCTCCCAGAGACGTCCCCTCACCCCAGCTCCTGGACAGCGTCTCACTCTGCCTCCCAGAGATGTCCTCTCACCCCAACTCCTGGACAATGCCTCACTCTGCCCCCCAAAGACACCCCCTCACCCCAGCTCCTGGACAGCAGCCCATTCTGCCCCCAGACACAGCCCCCCACCCCAGCTTCTGGACAGCACCCCACTCTGCCCCCAGACACAGCCCCCTACCCAAGCTCCTGGACAGAGCCCCACTCTGCCCCCAGGCACTGGGCAGACAAGGGGCGCAGGGATTCCTCTGGAGCTCCTGCAGCTCCTCTCTGCTGGACGGGGCTCTCCTGCAGTGTGCACAACCAGCGCCCAGAGGGCCCATCCATTGTGGGCAGCTGAGCGTCCTCACCGCTTCCCCAGCAGTCTGGCCTCCAGGACGCAGCAGCATACACTTGGTCCAAACCTGGCAGCCCAGCCCGCTGCAGACAGGTGTCCACGGTGGGGCTTCTCAGCATGAGGCCAGGCCCGCACCTCTCCTTTCACTGGGCTGGGTCCAGTGGAGGCATCAGAACGTCCCCAAGCTCAAAGGCAGCCAGAGACGGGCCTGCCATGCGGAGGGTCCGCTGGCTGGCCGCATGCACGTCTGCAGTCCCCACCTACCTCTGCCGCCAACGCGGGGATGGGTCCACTCTCAGTGCTGGCGGAGCCGGCGTTGGGATGCGTCCAAAGTCCAGGGCCGGGTGCAGAGTCGGCTCTGGTCTAGGGGTCGGAGGGTCTGCCCAATGCCCCCAGCCACTGCCACTTCCTTCCAACCTCCTCTCTCCGAGTCTGAGGAGAGCAGGCCCTCAGAAGTGACCAGTTTCTATTCCATTCAAATCCCGTTTGAAGGCTTTCCCAGGATTTTGTGGTGCTGATTTTCAGATTAGCAAGCTCCAGTCTGAGGTTTATACATCATGTTCGGATCGTCCAGACCCAGTTAATCATGCATGCGAGGCCCCCTCACACATCCAGCTCCAGCTTCCCCAGGTCCAGGGGTCCACAGTGCTCACACGTGGCGGGGACCTCCCGCTTCTGCAGGCCACTGGCTGCTCCTGAGTCACTGCTGTGTGGACGGCCCCACAGTGGCGGGATCAGCCGCACCCCAGGAGTGAGGGGAGCTGGGAGGTCCGGGTCACGCAGAGAGATGCCCCTGCCCCAGGCTGGTGAAGGTGGTCTCCCCTTGGCAGATGTATCACAGGGCAGGTCTGGCTAGAATCAAGACAAGAAATGCACGAAACCTCCAGTCACAGCTGCAGAGCACAAATCAACAAGTCAGCACCGTCCTGGCTCACCCGTGCACAGGTTTCTCACAGGGGCTGGCTCTCGGGGGATGATTTTAAGAGTCAGCAGCCACCTCTCCTGGACCTCTCTTCATATGATAAAGAAACCCTCCTTTTCTAAGCTAAGTTGTTCTGTTACTTGCGGCCAAGGAGCGTCTGGGACCAGAGACTGCCATGTCTGCCTGTACTGCTCCCCAACCCAGGGTGCACTGCCCACCCCCACCCTCACGGCACCCCTTCTCAGGGGAGAGGGGGCCTGAGACTCTGAGTGGGCCAGTCCCACAGAGGTCCTGCCCTTTCTAGGGTCTTAGTAACCAGAAGCTTCCATGGCCTGAGTCTTGGTAAGCGCTGCCAGGCCAGAGTTACTCCAGCTGGTCCCCCTGTCAAGCTGGCTGTCCTGGCCCCTCAGGGGCTGTGGGCCTCCTGCCCAGGGCTCACATCAGGGAGGCCAGTCCCCCCAAGCTGAGTCCAGGCTTAGAGGAGGAGCCGGCCAACAAGCCGAGGATTCCTGCCGCATCAGATGTTGGGTTGCTCTTTCATTACTGATCACTTCTCAACAGTGTGCCTCAGTCCTTGACTAGATGGATGATCATCACCCAGTGTCTTGGTAGAAACCTACCAAAGGGCAGCGGAAAGCCGAGGCTGGCCACCTGAGAGCCATCAGGGAGGCCTGGCCCCTCTGCCAGCAAAAGCCACAGCAGCAAGGCTGCGAAGCTGGGAGTCAGGAGACCCGGGTGCTCTGGCCTGGCTGTCTGCCCACAGCCCTGGGCCCCGGGAGCTGGTGTCCAAGGCATCTGCCTGATTCGCTGGGTCCGCCCACTGCAGGTGCCTCGCTGGCCTGCTTGTTAGTTCCCACAGGGCAGGAATTTGGGATGAATGGTCCTCCTAATTTTCTAGACAGAGGAGGAGGTGGTTGGATGGCATCACAGACTCGATGGACTTGAGTTTGAGCAAGCTCTGGGAGTTGGTGATGGACAGGAAATCTTGGTGTGCTGCAGTCTACGGGGTCGCAAAGAGTCAGACACTAAATAACTGAACAGAACTGAGCTGAACTTTCTAAGATGCACACTTCTGTAATTAAATCAAAAGGCAGCTCTCCACTCAGCACAAGTAAGTATCACACATTTGGGGCCAGCAAGTTGTGAATACAGCGTCATTTCAAATGAAACCAAAATCAGCCCCCAAAATACTTCAGCTGCTGCAAGAGGCTCTTCCTGTAGAGTGAGACTTCATACAAACAGCTTTTCCAGTTCACTGCCATGGCTAATTTGTTGTTAATCTTACAGGATGTTATGGCATTTTCTATACAAAGAGGGCCTGCTGGGGAACGGAGTGCAGGAAGGCCCAGCTAAATGAAAGGACAGTATCCTTGCAGGCAGCTCACCCAGCCAAGCTCTGGGTCTCGAATACAGGGGCTGGGGGGCGGGGGCATGGGAGGAGGGGTGCGGCACAGAGCAGCAGGAGAGCGGGCAGGCGAGGAAGGCAAACTGGAGCTCCTACCTCGAAAACACCCAGAGAAAGGCGCAGATGTGAACATCACCCCTCAGTAGCTGAAAGGCTGGACTAACTCGTGTGTATGTGTCTGGCTCCCCCTTTGAAAGAGGGGCAGGAGGGGGAGAAGCTGGTGTGAGCGCCCCCAGAGAAGGGACGGGCTGGCCTCCCAAAGAGCCTTCACTGGTAGGCTGACTCAGCGCCTTCCCGGAAAGCTCCGCTGGTGGTGCCATCCCGAGCCACTGGACACTCACTAGTGTCCCCCTTCAGGAACAGGAATCACCGATACAACCTCACTGCCTGGACTCCTCAGCAGGACAGAGAAAATCCCGGGCTAATACCAAACACCTCGGCTGTCTTCATAAAGCAGCTTGGGAAAGCCATGACCACGTGAGATTGTCATCCGAGCCGCCGTGGACCAGGAGCCAGACACGCAGGAGCAAACCGGGGGAGGGGAGGAGGACAGCAGGCTGGCTCTGGGGCCTGGGTCTGCACAGGGCCCAGATCAGCCTTCTGTGATGGGGTCCCTCGCGCACAGGTGGGGGCCTGTTAAGGATCACCTGAGCCCCGAGGGACATCGGACAGGGCACATGTCCCCTGGCTCTTTAGGACACCAGGAGCCGGGGGGCCAGCTCTCCTCTCCGCCTAGTCCCCAAGCAGAGAGGGTGTGATGTCAGCTTCCTTAACACCTTCTCTTGGTGAAGAAATTTGAAGTGGAGCCTTCTCAAGACATACTCTACAGAATAAAACCTAAGGTCCCGAGATAGCTTGGCCAGCCAGCGGACACACTCACTCTTAGGAGAGTCTGCTGGCCGTGCAGGGGTCTGGCCTCAGCCTAAGGGCCAGTGGAACTCCAGAGGGCCTCCCTTTTCCCAGGGAGCCCCACCCCCACACACCACCACCCCACCCCCCGCAAACTACAAACTCTGGAGGACTTGGCATCGCTGTCCCTTACTGCACAGACACGTGCTCTGCTTTCATCGGCTGCCGGCTGAAAAAATCATGGATGCACGTCAACCTGACCCGCCGAGTTTTTAGTCCAAGTTTGGGGCAAAGGCTTGAACAGACCAACAGCATTGTTTAAACGTATTTCAGTCAACTCCTGTTGGCGGCTCCTACGACACAAAGTCTAAGGCTCATCTCTACTTTGAAACAAAGCAAAGCAACATCTCAGATCATGTATATTACACGTCTGCACGTGGGCTGTTGGCTGAGCACAAAACGTTCAAGAGGACCCTCGTGCACAGACACCACCAGCCACGTCTTATCTTGTGGCACCCCGCCTGGAGACTAGTCCAGGAGGTCTACTTGGGAGGCCAGCCCCCCGGCTCCAGACGTCTGGACCACCAAGAGGAGTAATGCCAAGGTTTCATCAGAGGCTTGCCTGCTTAAAGTTTTGGCCAGTAAGGACTCAAAACAGAAATGACCATCTTTTGTCATTAACATAAAATTTTAAAAATAAAAGACACTCTGTTGAAGACATTTCTGCTCATCAAGACTGGAGAATTCTACTATAATACTGTCTCTGTTCCAAAGAAGAAGCAACAGCTCCTGGGCACAAACGTTGGACAAATACCCAGGTCAGTGGGTCTGCTTGCACACCCCAGACAGGACGTGGACAGGTCACCTCGTCATGGACATGAGATGAGACGAGCTCGGGGGAGACTGCGGCCAGCCACACTCTTCTCAGCTGCTGGAAACCACCGGAGCATGTTTGGAATGAAAAAGGCCATCAAATGTGGACCAAAGAAACCAACTCACACCTCTTGGGGCCACACAGAGGGACACAGTCCTTGGTCAAGAGTCCAGAAATCAAAGACAGACTGAGGAAGTAGAAGCTCTGGCCCAAAGCTGGGAGGACTTTAATTAGCGTAATCAACCCGCAGAGAGAGGCCCTGTGTTGGCCTGTATCTCATGGACCGCTTTCTGAGCTGCCAGGCAGGGCAGAGTGTTCCAGGTAGCACAGTCTCCATTGCTAAGAGTCGCTTCCCCAGCGTGCAGGCAAGGTCACTGACCTCCTGGACTTCCCCTCCTCCCTAAGTGAGACCACCCCTGGACACAGAGCTGACCACCTGCTGCTGATCCAGGAGTCTGCTTTCCCCCTCCACCCAGTGGTCCCCGGGGATTCCTTTGTTCCAGAACACGCAGGCCTACAGTAGATGATGACACAGGGAGACGTGGTGGAATCTGACCCCAACCCCCCTGGGACACGTGCCTGGAGGAGCCCAGAGCCAAGGGCGGGGAGCACCACGCCATCTAGGAGCAGGTGCCCCGAGAGGAGCCGTGTGGACTGCCGGGAGGTCCGTGGCCGCGTCAGCCTCTCGTGAGGATGAGTGTGGCTCGTCCAGCACCTAACTGCGGGTGGGCCAGAGAGCAAAGTGCCCTCCGCTCTTTCCCTGAAGTGCTGGCTGGGCAACAAAGGAGGCCAGGGTGTGCTCCGTCCTTCAAGCCTTCCAGAGGCTGTAACCACAGCAAACATGTAAAGTCTCAGAAATCCACAAGATTAGCAGTCAAGCGTTAGGAAGATTTGTCTTTCGGGTGATGTACGCTTGAGGATGGTGGATTTCCTTCCACAAAGGGCCACCGTCCATGCAGGTCATGAGCTCCTTTGATTAAACTCCTGTGCCTTAGCATAGCTTTGTGATATATTCTGATATCAGGAACTGTAATGCCTCCAACTTTGTTCTTCTTTATCAAGATTGCTTTGGCTCTTCTTTCTGGATCCTCATTAACTTTAATTTTTAGCTATTCTCTATTTCTGTAAAGACTACCATTGGGATTTTGATGGGGATACACATTGGCTCTGGACATTGTAACACTAAGTCTTCCAATCCACATACATGCGGTATCTTTCCATGCATTTTTACCCCCTCTAATTTCTTTTTCTAATGTTTTGTAGTTTTCAGAAATAAGACTTTCATCTCTTTAGTTAACTCCTAAATGTTTTATAATTTTTGATCCTGTGTAAATGAGATAATTTGATCAATTTCCTTTTTGAATGATTCATGTTAGTGTATAGAAATGCAACTGATTTTTGTATCCTGCAACTTTACTGAATTCATTTATTAAATCTACTAGTTTTTTTATGGAAACTTTGGGGTCTTGTACACATAAATCATGTCATCTGCAAACAGACCACTTTGCTTTTTCCTTTCCAATCTGGGTGCTCTTTATTTCTTTTTCTTGCCTGATTGCCCAGCATGGGCACAGCCTTGTTTTGCTCTTGTTCTTAGAGACAGTGCTTTTGGTTGTCATCACTGAATATGATATTAGCTGTTGGCGTGTCATACATAACCTTTATTATGTTGAGGTAAATTCCTGCTGATTCCTTTCATTTCATATGGCACATAATCCTTGTGATTTTGGATTCTGTATAATGTGGAAATGATGAACACAGAAACAGGTCAAGGCAGAAGTTTGTCTTTGAAATAAAGGAAATAAGGAAAGTTTGTTTAAAAAAACAAAAAACCAACTTCAGCAAGTTCCAGAGTAAATCTCTTTGTGACATCAACATTGGGAGGTGTGCTCCTTTGACATCTGGGGTCTATGAGCAGTAACTCTGTTCAAGGGGTAAAACTTGACCATGGTCAGTCCCAGAGTAACCGGTCCTGTAGCAGTCAGAGCAGAAATTGGGTTAATTGCAAACCTTCTACATCTATTACCGTGTCAGCCCCTAGAATCAGGCTGATGGCTCCATCTGATTTTCTACACAAAACCAAAAGTAACAGAAGTGTGCTACTTCACAAATTGCAGCAACAGATTTTTTCTCTATTTTGATCTAGACTCTCGTCAGTGGTGGTAACAGTGGTGCTTCACTGTGTGAGAAACACTCCATGACCTGCATGTGGGAAGGACCCCCTGAGGGCTGCTCCCGGGCAGCAGCCTCGGTTTTCATCTGAACCAGCTGACATTAAAGGAGTCCTCTGTTGAAACTATGACTCTGGGTAGTGGCTGGAAGTGCCTTTAAAGGTGAGGATTATTTCACAGGGCAGAGCAAGTGCCCACAGCCCACCTCATCTCCTCACTTTTCAGTCCAAGCTCACCTCCCAGGGCAGCTGCTCTTGGTTCATCACCGACTCCAAACACTCTTTGCTTCGGGCTCCAGTTTCTGCTCTGTCGATTCCTCGCTGTGCACATCACTGTGTGTCTGAAGACACCTGGGCTCCTCTCCGACCACTCCAGTCCCACCAGTCCCACCAGAAAGATGCTCTTTCAGGACCCGGGAGTGCTGAGCATCTGGAGAGACCACACCCGCCTCGGCAAGATCACCGTCTTGCAGGGAAGGCAAAGAAGATACAGAAACTGTAAGCCAGCGTCCAGGCAAATCATGGAGACTGAGGCTCGTATTCATCTGATATGTACTGAGCTCCCGCGTGTTGGGCACAGTTTTTAAGAACTAACAGTGTTTAAGGGCTAACCTTGAATTTGTTTTGTGAAAACTTAGACCTAAGTCAAAGAGAAAGGTAATTTCTCTTCTGGAAAATGGATTTTTAAAGAAAAGTACTTTAAAGAAAACTGTGATTGTCTGCCCCAGTTACTGAGTTATTAATGCATATAACAATCAGAAGACTGATGATCAGAGAGAACTTTCTAGCAGCCTTTCTGTAAGAGTGAAGATTCGGGCTTGCTCTGTAATTAAGTGGGATGACGTCCACATTAGACCAGAGCCAAACCGTACAGTCAGTGAAATAAAAGCTGCCCTTCATCTCTCCCCAGGAAGGCTTCCAGGGGTCACCTTCTTGGCTAGGAAATATTTGGTTCTGGATGTGCAATGAGTTACTTCTGCAATATTGGTTTGATATTTTTAAGTAGTAACTGGCACCTTCTAAAAAGCATTTTTGGCTTTGGGGGACTTCTTTATTGTTTTCCTATGAAGCCTAACCTTTCAAATAAAGTAGCAAATATCCTGACATATCACACTTACGACACTATACCCACCAACATTTAGAGATTTGACATTTTCTGAGTTTTCCTGGTTTGCAAAGACCAAGCAGCTAACAGGCTCTACCCATCGAAGAGTCTAATCACATACAAGCAAAGCAGAAGGCCCTGCAATATCACTGCAGCAGTTTCAGATGGGAACCTGAAACTGGAGTCTCCATCCTCTCAGGCTTGAGCGCTGCCCCATGGCCTTAGCGTCAGCAGAGACAGCAGCGAAGGGCTGTGCAGGGGCGGACCGAGGGTATCTGGAGGGGCCATCAGAAGCAGAAGCAGACGCCCCCCACCAGCTGCAGGGCTGTGGTCAGCAGCACGAGGCTCAGGGAGCCCTTTGGCCAGGGCGCCAATGCCCTGGACTCTCAGGCACTCACTCCTCCTTGGAGCCTGGTGCAGGCTGGGTCCCCAAAACCACCTGATTTCAGGATTCCTCTTCCAAATCTGCAGGTTCTTCCACCACATGAAAATACAAATATTTTTCACTTTTGAAGACACTAAAGAAAGGTGGTTTGCCAATTAAGCCTACTTGTGAGGGACATTACTTTACTAGTGTGTGAGATGAGTGCAATTGTGTGGTAGTTTGAGCATTCTTCGGCATTGCCTTTCTTTGGGATTGGAATGAAACTGACCTTTTCCAGTCCTGTGGCCACTGATGAGTTTTCCAAATTTGCTGGCCTATTGAGTGCAGCACTTTCACAGCATCATCTTTCAGGATTTGAAATAGCTCAACTGGAATTCCATCACCAGACTACCTGACCTGCCTCTTGAGAAACCTATATGCAGGTCAGGAAGCAACAGTTAGAACTGGACATGGAACAACAGACTGGTTCCAAATAGGAAAAGGAGTACATCAAGGCTGTATATTGTCACCCTGCTTATTATATGCAGAGTACATCATGAGAAATGCTGGGCTGGAAGAAGCACAAGCTGGAATCAAGATTGCCAGGAGAAATATCAATAACCTCAGATATGCAGGTGACACCACCCTTATGGCAGAAAGTGAAGAGGAACTCAAAAGCCTCTTGATGAAAGTGAAAGAGGAGAGTGAAAAAGTTGGCTTAAAGCTCAACATTCAGAAAACGAAGATCATGGCATCTGGTCCCATCACTTCATGGCAAATAGATGGGGAAATAGTGGAAACAGTGTCAGACTTTATTTTTTTGGGCTACAAAATCACTGCAGATGGTGATTGCAGCCATGAAATTAAAAGACCCTTACTCCTTGGAAGGAAAGTTATGACCAACCTAGGTAGCATATTCAAAAGCAGAGATATTACTCTGCCAACAAAGGTCTGTCTAGTCAAGGCTATGGTTTTTCCAGTGGTCATGTATGGATGTGAGAGTTGGACTGTGAAGAAAGCTGAGCACTGAAGAATTGATGTTTTTGAACTGTGGTGCTGGAGAAGACTCTTGAGCGTCCCTTGGACTGCAAGGAGATCCAACCAGTCCATCCTAAAGGAGATTAGTCCTGGGTGTTCATTGAAAGGACTGATGGTAAAGCTGTAACTCCAGTACTTTGGCCACCTCTTCCTAAGAGTTGACTCACTGGAAAAGACTCTGATGCTGGGAGGGATTGGGGGCAGGAGGAGAAGGGGACGACAGAGGATGAGATGGCTGGATGGCATCACTGACTCGATGGATGTGAGTCTGAGTGAACTCCAGGAGTTGTTAATGGACAGGGAGGCCTGGCGTGCTGTGATTCATGGGTTCACAAAGAGTTGGGCACGACTGAGTGACTGAACTGAACTGTGAGGGACAATTTATGTGGAAGAAACTGTGCTGGATAGACTGTAATATTGTGTGGGAACTTCATGCTGAAGACCTGGATCTTTCACTTTTCCTAGATGACACAGATCTTTCCAAAACTGGATTCCTACTCTTAACAATATAGGAAACAAATGTCTAGCTTTCCACACTTCAAGACTTGCCTAGTTAAAAAAATAAATCAAGAAATTCTCCAACAGCCACCTTTATTTTTATAGCCACATGCCTCTCCTTGGCTCCCTGACTCTGAAATGCCAGCCCACCCACCTCCCATCCACCAGCCCGGCCAATAACCAGCCTCACCCCCATTCCTTAGAAAACTCCATGTGGGCCTGAGCTGCTCTTTCTGCAGCCCTCATCCCATCCCTGTGTTTGCACCACAGTTTGCCCACCCCTGTCCAAAGCTTTGGGCCACCTGTGAGCACCCACCCGCAAGTGCCCACCTGTAAGCGCCCACATGTGAGTGCCCAGCTGCTCTGGCCCATGCGCTGGGGTTGCTGCTCCGTGGGAACTTGGGCCGCCCACCGTCTCCACAGCACATGTGTGCACCATGAGCCATGGAGATCAGCTGTGTGAGACGAAGCAAGTTGGCAGAGCAGCCCCCGGGGATGGGAGACAATGTGAGGCAAGAGCCCTTCAGACACATGCCCTCTGCATGGGAGCTGGGTGGGGCCCCCTGAGGGAGGGGCTGCAGGGACATCATACTGCAGGTCTGGCCAGGTCCCAAAGCCTTCAGTGTTGCCAACGATTTCACCTTCTTCCTTCTTTCCAGGGTCCTACCGTGGTCATCGGAGGAGTGCTTATGCTATCCTTCCTGAGACCCATAAAAAGCTAAAAAGGAAAAAAAAGTCCAGAAGCTGAGCAGCCAAAACTGGGAAGAAGAAACACCAATAACTGGAAGGACAGTGAGTTTTAAATCAGAGGCAGAGCTGTATGGTCCTTAATGACCTCCTTAATGGTTTTCAAGCTGGCAGAACATTTTGTTCAAATAAGCTGGAACAAAGGATTCCAATTTATAAATGGATTTGTTGGTTCTGGTTGATGGAGGGGTGGCGAATCTGTTGGCCAACAAACCACAGGCTTGGCCTGTTCCCAGCCCATCCTAATAGAGAAGCTCAAAAAGCAGTTTGAAACCCGCACATCTGTTCTGCCTCTCTTTTCACAGCATAGAAACTGACCAGGAAGGTTAAGCAACCTGCCAAGAGCGACGTCCTGCACTTGGGCAGAAGGTGTTGGTCACTCAGTTAAGTCCAACTCTTTGCGACCCCATGGACGGTAGCCAGTCTCCTCTGTCCATGGGATTCTCCAGGAAAGAATACTGGAGTGGGTTGCCATTCCCTTCTCCAGGGGATCTTCCCAACCCAGGGATCAAACTTACGTCTCCCACGTTGGAGGCAGATCTGTTACCGCCTGAGCTACCAGGGAAGCCCTG
Source organism: Tragelaphus eurycerus (assembly GCA_935064755.1). Taxonomy (NCBI): domain Eukaryota; kingdom Metazoa; phylum Chordata; class Mammalia; order Artiodactyla; family Bovidae; genus Tragelaphus; species Tragelaphus eurycerus. The sequence goes on along the minus strand of CAKXYN010000026.1, from coordinate 26,866,839 downwards.
GATCAAAGTTAGAGGCATCTGACCTCTACCCTAGCACTGCCTTTGTAACGCCAAGAGAGCTACTAAGAAGAAGAATCACAGTGAAGTGTGGATCCGAAGGATGAGGAGGGCCATGATGCTCAGAAGGGGCAACTGCCACGTTCTCCTAACCTCCCTTTTCATAGAAACATGGCACGTTCACAGCTGTTAGATTTCTCTGCACTAGTGTAGTGCATCAACCAGAAAATAATGTGTGACACTGCAAATAGGAAAAGAGTTTACTTGGAGTCTTATGAATTGCCCTTCAAGAGACACAGATGCATGTAAACTCAAGTGAGAGTTCTGGGGAAGAGAAAATCAGGAGCTTATAAAAGCAAAAAGCCAGAAAGTTATTAAAAGTTGCCTGCTAATAATTGTGATTGCTGTGAGTCAGGAGACAGTTGTCCTTAAGGAAGCAAGAGTTGTTCTAAGTTTGTGGTTGTTGTTCGGCCACTCAGTCATGTTTGCGTCTTTGTGATCCCATGCACTGCAGCACGCCAGGCTTCCCTTTCCTTCACCATCTCCCAGAGTTCACTCAAACTCACGTTCCTCGAGTCGGTGATGCCATCCAACCATCACATCCTCTGTCACCCCATTCTCCTCCTGCCTTCAGTCTTTCCCAGCATCAGGGTTTTTTCCATTGAGTCAGTTCTTCACATCAGATGGCCAAAGTATTGGACTTTCAGCTTCAGCATCAGTCCTTCCAATGAATATTCAGGGTTGATTTCCTGTAGGATTGACTGCTTTGATCTCCTTGCAGTCCAAGGGACTCTCAAGAGTGTTCCCCAACACCACAGTTCAAAAGCTTCAGTTTTTTGGCACTCAACCTTCTCTATGGTTCAACTCTCACATCCATACATGACTCCTGGGAAAACCATAGCTTTGACTATATTAACCTTTGTTGGCAAAGTGATGGCACTGTTTTTTAATATGCTGTCTAGGTTTGTCATAGTCTTAGTGAGGGAGCAAAAATAGCTGCCATTTTTGTAGCTATGATCAAAATGATCACACCATGGAAGACTGACCTAACAGTCTCACTTTCAGCATGCAGTAATTTGCAGTGGCCATGTTGAGAGTTGTGTGAATATGCCCTTGAATTCGGAGGAATCATAAGGAATAACATCCTGTCTACTCAGGAGGGAGTCAAGCCCAGAAGTTAGTTCTACAAAGCCATTGGGTTCCATTTGGGGTTGCCCAATAAACACTAGGTCATCTGTCCCAATCTGTTCCAAAGCAGCCTTTAAAGCAACAGTTGCAACTCAAGAATCACGTTTTGCCTATCCGAGATGTCAGGTTGATATCAGTTGGTGACTTCTTTTTCATATGGTTATGATGCCCCCAACAGACATGAGTCTTGGTGTTTAGATATCCATACCCTGGGGGACTGGAGTTTCAACTTCAACCAGAAGCTGATAGTTCGGGTATGGCATCCCCTAAAAGATGGGAGGTGAAATTTTTAAGTTCTGGTCTAGCTCTTTCCTGAGATTGGACCTTGGTAGCACTAAGAAGAAGAGGAAAAAAAAAATTGTGTGTGGTGTCATTTAAGGTTCGGTTGGTGGACTATTCATGTGGGTTCCAGTTAGTGATATCTGCTATTGCTAGAGGAGCTTCACTGGTAGCTCATGTGGTAAAGAATCTGCCTCCAATTCAGGAGACCTGGGTTTGATCCCCTGGGCTGGGAAGGTCTCCTGGAGGAGGGAGTGGCTGCACACTCCACATTCTTGCCTGGAGAATCCCACGGACAAAGGAAATATGGAGTTCTACTGCAATTGCCCTCCAAAATAAAGTCTCCTGAGCGAACCAGTCAGATCCCTGTAATGGGGATATACATACATCAAGGTAACCCAGAAGTGCTGGAGCAGGGCAGTCGTCTACAAATTCAGCGATTTGATTTATTTTTTTAAATTAGCATATGATTGTCATCATAGAAGAAAAAGCATTGAAAGGTGGAAAAAGGCAAATAAAAAGTCCTGAATCTTGGGACCGTTGTCCACAACGGATGTTGTCTGGTTCATTTTCCTAGCTTTTGTCTGGTTAATTTTAGTTTCAAGTCTCCAGATGGTTGTGAAGTCCAAATAGGAGGCGGTATCTTCTTTAAATGAGAAAAATGAATCCACGCGATGATGTCTTTAAGTTTAGCAGTACAGAGGTTAGTTAGAAATGCGTAAAGGAAATCAACCATGAATATTCATTGGAAGGACTGATACTGAAGCTGAAATTACAATACTCCTGCCACCTGATGCAAAGAGCTGACTCACTGGAAAAGGCCCTGATGTTGGGAGAGATTGAGGGCAGGAGGGGAAGGGGATGACAGAGGATGAGATGACTCCACAGACATGAATTTGAGCCAAGTCCAGGAGATGGTGAAGGACAGGGGAGCCTGGGTGCTGCCGTCTGTGAGGTCTCAAAGAGCCGAACACGACTCAGCAACTGGACAACAGCGACAGTCCCAGCAAGGCTGGAGGGCGTCTGTGTGAAGGTGTCGTTCCCAGTGCACACAGCCTCCAGGTTGGAGAGCATCACCATGTTGCATGTTCTCATCTCCCAGGGCTGCACTGTGGGAAGGCTGCTCTTGCGTCTGCTTTCCGGGCCCTGGTAAGCTCCTGACAGCAGGTGTAGATGCTTCTTTGATAAAGCAGGTTCACAGAAGCATTCATCAGACCTGACGGGTCTGCCAGTCAGGATTTTGAACGGTGACAGCCTGTTTTCCCAAAGGGAGTAGACCTCAGGTTAAAGGCTCTAGGCCAAGGCAGCCTAAAAGATGTGGCAAATTTACTTACTGGATCTTTGTGGCTCCATTAGCATATTCCACCAATGCTGACGCCTGGGGTTGAAGGCACAACAGAAGCGCTGTAAAACCAGCCAAACTTTACAAATGGACTGGGTCACTTGCCAGTAAAATGGGACCGTCTGTCACTGCCCCCATTCCCAACTTCTGCCACCCTCACTAGGAGTCAGAGGGTTTTCCCCACGTGGGAATAATTTTTCAACTTTACCTACTGCCATGGTCGAGGTTCTGTGACAAGCAAGTCTTCCCTGATGAGAGAGACACAAGTCACTACCAACACATATTTATATCCCTGAGAGGGTAGCAACCGCCCCAGGGTGAGGGAAAATGACTCATGGGAGTATGGACAGGTTGTCTTTCCTGGGCTATGTTTAGGACAAACTGGACAACTTAGGAATAAGTTGAGCCATTTTAGGAGACGGTTTTTCACAATATGGTTTTCCCCATTGAATTAACTTGTCCCATGAGTCAGATCAAGTGTATACCCAAGGGTGAAAGTGTTAGTCGCTTAGTCGTGCCTGACACTTTGCAACCCCGTGGACTGTAGCCCACCAGGTTCCTCTGTCCATGGGATTCTCCAGGTAAGGATACTGGAGTGGATTCCATTCCCTTCTCCAGGGGATCTTCCCAACCCAGAGATCGAAACCAGGTCTCCCGCATTGCAGGCAGACGCATATTCAAGGATAAGTTGGATATGAATTCATGTTCAGTTCAAGAGGACAAGCCTACCATTTGGTCCTAACCAAAGGCTTCTCTTAGAGTCATGTACGCAACCTCATTTGATACAGTGTTTTAGATATCTCTGAACAGAGAGCCGCTGTGCATCTAACGCCTTAGCAATTAGCTCAGACCCTGACTTCCTGGTGGGCAGGGTCCCCCTAGTGTCACCATGGACTTCTGGAGGGCTGCTGCCCGAGCTGCCACGTCAGCCAAATGGTTCCTCCCACTTTCCTCCTTCTCTGCTGATGAATGTCCAGAACTTTTCATTGTTGCCAAGGATCTACGCAGTTGTACGGCATCTACCGGTCTCAGCACTTAACAACTGTTTGATTTTCTGTCCTGAAAATGCTAAAAACCCTTCCAAAGCATGACAAAATCATGAGCAACACCAAAAATTTTATCTCCTGCCAGTGTTTATATTAATGGCTTTCTCCTTTGCCATCTCCAGATAACGCAAGAAGTTCTACCTGCTGAACAGAAGCGGCTTCTGGTGACAGTGGGCTCAGTGCATTCAGTAAAGCCTAGACTCGTCTTCAGCGAGGGTCCACCCCACTCCCTGTGGTCTAGGACTCGGGACTCGGTGCTCTCAAATAGGATCCATCAGTAAACCAGACCAGATCAGGGTTTGGGGAGGGGAATCCCACAGATCGTTCCAAGGGTTAGGAGTTGATCAGTCAGCGTCAGACGGCCCAGAGGACTTCATCAGCTGGTAAGGGGAGGAGGGTAGCAGGACGCAGGGTGTCAGAGCAGGAAGAAGCCCTGTTAGAAGGCCCAAACGGGAGGTCAGGGTGCTGGGGAGAGGTGCTCAGTGCGCTGAGAATGAAGCTCCACCGGAAGAGGGCAGAAAACAGCCCCTCTCTGTCCTAATCACCGGGCAGTGGCCACAGCGCCTCACCGAGGAGGAGGGGTCTGGTTCCCAGGTCTAGTGGTCAGCTGTAAGGCCCTGTATGTTCTGGCTGGTTAGTCCCGACGGCACTGAGTCAGTACCACAGGCACCGCCTTCTCTTTCAGGAACAGAAGGAAAAGGGTAGTTTAGAACCAGGGAGACTGAAGGTGGAGGGATGAGGAAGACAGCCTTCAATCAGGGCTGAAGCTTCTTGAGTTTCTTTTATCCAAATACTAGGTTTGGTCTGATCAGCCTTCAGGAGGGAGTACAGAGCTGGGCCATGGCAGAAAAATCTGGGTCCAGTCTCCACAGAACCCTGGCCATCCTGAGAGCCTCTCAGTTGGCTCTTTGCTTTGGGGTGAGGAAATATTAGGAGACCCTCAGTTTTATGTGGAAACCGGAGTTTTTCTCTTTGACACCTCATGTCTCCTTTCTTCAAATTCTCAGAGAAAATGGAGGCTACCCTCCAAGAGTGCTTCTGCCAAAGGAGGGCAGGGAATATCATCCACCTGCTGCAAAGGGGAAGAATTTGGAGGGAAGGTGACTTCAATCTTAAAATTCTGCTTAAAAACACTGGGCTTTCAGTGTAGCCCCGAGGCATACCAGTCCATGTGAACTGTTGATTTCCCAGACGCAGGCAAACACGTTTTGACTCTCAGGCCAGCAGGGGTGCGGAAGAAAACACTAGAGTCGACCACAGTAAAGGGTGGGCGCTCAGGGCTGTGGCTCAAAGAGAGGTAGGGGCATTCGGCCCAACTGGGCATCAGGGTGCAGTGATGCTGGTAATGGCTCTTAAGTCTTGGACAGACCTCCAACTTCTTCCAAGTGGTTTCCAAAGAGGGTGCACGGAGTCCTGCAGGGGCTTTTCCACGGGACAATCAACCTCGTTTAACACTTTCTTCAATTACACGTTAGATTGCTTGAACAGCCTCTGCTTTCAGTGGAGACCGATGGACACTTGGCAGAGATTTGCTTTTACCCAGCTGAATCTTCATGCGTGGCACAGAGTGACTCATAGACCAAGGTTTATCAGGGATGGTGTCTAAAAGACGGTTAGGCTCAACCATGGAGGGTTAGGGTCAAAAAAGTAGAATGGCAATAGATGAGTCTCCTGGAGAATCTTGAGGCTTGGAGACATAAAAATATTTCCACCTTTGGAGAGAAGGAAAGATGGACTTTATAAGCTTCTAGGAAATCTCTCCCAAATGGGTGGCTAGGGCAGAAGGAAGTGGATGAGTGTCTTGAATCAGTCATAATAAAAAGGGACTGGAAGAGACTGGATGGATGGTAGACGGATGGATGGAAGGAAAGATAGGTGGATGGTGGATGAATGGATGATGGATGGATGGTGGATAAAACAATCCTCCTGTTCCTTTTCCCTATGAAAGTCAACTAATTATATTTCTAAGCTGCCTTTTAGGCAGCTTTCCCCAATCATGATCCAAATAATTTCTCAAAATATTACTAGCAGTCAAACAGTTTTGACCTGCCTTCTTTTATGTTTATACTTAGTTGAACCACTTAACAAAGACCATTGCTCAAGTACAATTATATTTCTTCTTGAGAAATGATGCCACTAAACTCAATAGATATTTGTTGAATAAATATCAAGATGTACTTTCTGAAACAGCTGAAGCCATTGAGTGGCAAATTAAAAAATGTAAAATGTGGCCCTAAACTCTGAATAACCTGCTTTACCTCTCTCGGAGGGAAAGTTGATTGTACCAGAGCAAGAAATTTTGAGCCATGGGTCCCCAAATGCTTTAAGAACTTTTCTAATTGCGCGTTCATTATGAACACAATTAAATTCACAGCATTCATGTTTAACTAGGGAGCACGTGGAGATTGCAGCCGCCTGGGAATCCGTGTGGACTTAACGCCCTGAGTCGTTCAAGCCCAGAGTCTGCTTCGGAGGACATGCAGTCCAAGCGCTGCCGTGATGCACGGGGGCACAGGACGTCCTGGGAGAGGGGCTGCCAACAGGGAAGTGAGGAGGCCCACCTCCTCCCCGGGACCCGGGAGCCGCTCCGGGTGTGGCCGGCCCTCCACGCTTTTCTGCACAAGCCTGTCTTCTGTTTGGGGCTGAACACTGTGTGTCCACAGTTTCTAGCTCCAGTGTCAGCACCTTGATGAGACAGAGTTAAAAGTGTTGTAAGAGCTGCCACACAGAGGAAAATACATCAAAGAAGATGCTGGGCAGTGAGCCTCTTCCTGAGGTTGGGGGGCTCTGGGGTGTGGAGACCATGTTGGCAAATCTGGACACTGTATTTTTCCTCCCCCTGGATCCGTGGGAAGACCTGGCCATCTGACCCTAGTTGAATGGGCTTGGGTCAGTCACGTGTCCCAGGGCACAGAAGCTGGTGTGACAAGCTTGAGAGAGGAAGCCAGCTCCCTCCAGGGGTGCCAGCCTCTGGGGCCCCTTCTTGGCCCCCGATTCCAGGAGAGTGATGTGACAATTCAGGGATTGAGGCCAAGGACCTGCAACAGGAGGGGCACTGGCCGCACCGCCCCCCCATGCTGACCCCTTTTATCTTTGCAACTTCAGGCTTTGGGTACTCAACACGATTCTCCACGCGGAGACATCGCCATCAGCTGCGGTACATACTGAGCATCTCTCCAGATGTGTCAGTAAACAGACAAATGAAAGGACCCTCATCCTTGAAGAGTCTACAGGGCAGGTCGCAGTGCCTGCCTCGTGCCCCAGGAGGATCCCAGGAGAATTTATTTTACTCAGTCCTTAGTATGCAGATTCTCAGATTCTTGACAGCTTTCCATTATTGAAAACATGAAAGCCATCGGTATCCTGATGTGGAACTTTTGGAGCAGAAAGTAGCCTAATCTGGGGCAGCTGCATAGCTGTTGGCTCGCCCCTTGGGCTCATCAGCTTCCCACTTTGGTGCCCTTTCTCTTAGAAGCACGATCAGGACTCTGGAAGGAAGGTCCTGGCCAAATACTCCCCCTCACAGTTTCCATCTGAACTTGCAAACACTTCTGGCATCATCCCTGGACAATATCCAAATGAACATGTAAGAGGTAATTGGAAGTAAACACAATTGTTCTTTCTGGTGTTTGGCATCCAGCAGCCCTTTCAGAAAAATTCTGCACAGTGTGATCTGAGACCCCCGAGTTGGTCCTGGGGGCTGAGGTGGGGGGTGGGGTGTGCTGTGCAGGGAAGGCCCCCTCAAGGCCCTGGAAAAAGCACGTCCTTCGCTCTCCACGCTGTGGGACCCAGGGCAGGGGGCCAGGCCTCAGCGCGCTGGAACTTGGTCTCCCCGTGCACCTGGGGCGGCCTGCCCTTCTGGCCGCCCTCCAGCCTCGTCAGCCCTTTGTCCTGAGAGCGAGGCCACATGCTGACCCTTTGCCAGTGGGTCCTAATTCTTCACTGAACGGCTGCCACTTCAATGAAAATCATTTGTCTTTATCACTGTGGGGCTCTCCTGATCATCTCCCAGGTTATCCACGGCACTATCCTGTCCTCACCTGGGGTCGGCCCTTCACAAGGTGTTTTGGCGTGTTCAAGGGTCCCCACGATGCATGGACATGCTTCTCCATGGTGATGCTTGGCCCCAAAAACACTGAAACCAGTTTTACAATCTTCTGTTATAAATATTCTGTCATTGTAAAAGATGAATTCAGGTTAATGAACCTCAAGGTGCTGGTTAAGCCATCAAGTGGGGACATGCTTTACCCTTGCTGTGACCATACCAGAAACAGCAGCATCTGGTTATTTAGTGCCCAGAACCAGAGAGACACTCTGAACCATAAACATAGGCCTTCAGGCACATGCAATGTGCGCCTGCAACTCAACAACCAAATCAGAGACGCGCACTGTGCTCCTAGTCACTCAGTCATGTCCGACTCTTTGCGACCCCGTGGACTGGGGCTGCCAGGTTCCTCTGTCCATGGGATTCTCCAGGCAAGAGTTCTGGAGTGGGTTGCCATGCCCTTCTCCAGGAGATGTTCCCAACCCAGGAATCGAACCAGGGTCTCCTGCATTGAAGGCAGATTCATTACCAGCTGGGCTACAAGGGAAGCCCTAAATTCAAAAATGCTACAATTCAAAAACAGCAAAGGACTTGAGTAAACATTTCTCCAAGTAAGGTTTAGACAGCCAATGGGCACATGGAAAGAGTCTCAGCATTGGTCACTAGAGAAACACAATCTAAACCACAGTGAGATACCACCTCACACTCATTAGGGTGACCCTTGTCCAGGAGAAAACAGAAAACAAGTGTTGGGAAGGATGTGAAAAGGCTGCAGCCCTGGTGCACTGCTGTTGGGATTGTGAAACGCTGCAGCCCCGCTACAGGATGTGCGATGCTGGTTTCTCTAGTTAAATGAAAAATTACCCAGATATTAAAAGCAGAGTCTCAAAGAGATATTGATACACTCCTGTTCATAGCAGCATCATGCATCATTCATCGCAGCTAGAAAGTAAGAAGCAACGCAAATGTCCACAACAGATGATGGATCAGCAAAACATGATCCTGACACATGGTGGAATATCATCTGGCCTGTAAGGGGGAGCAGATCCTGACACCCGCTACAACACAAATCAAGCTTGAGGACATTATGCTCAGTGAGATAAGCCAGACATAAAGAGACAAACCCTGTGTGCTTCTGTTCATGTGAGGTCCCTAGAGGAGTCAGACACACAGAGACAGAAGGAGGCTGGGGGAGGGGAGGGAGCTAGTGTTTGATGCGGACAGAGTTTCTGTTTGGGCCTGGTGAGAGAGTTGTGGAGAGAAGGTGTAAAGCGTTGCCCACCAGTGTGCTGAATGCCACTGAGCTGTGCCTTTGAAACTGGTTAAGGGGGTGATTTTATGTTGTGCGCATGACGGGCTCAGGACCACCATGTCACCTGGTTTGGGGCAGGCAGGAAGGACGGGGGTCAGGGAAGCAGACCCAGCCCGGGGACCGGATAGCAGCAGCAGGTGCGGCCTGGAGTCCACTCGTCAGTGAGAGAGCCACGCCCTGAGGCCCTGCCTCTCCACCGGCTCAGTGAGGGAGCCACGCCCTGGGACCCCGGTCCCTCCTGCTCTTCCTCGGTCTCCATCTCTCACTCCAGAGTCAGGGGGCTTGGAGGGGCCAGGGTGGGGGCATCAGGAGGCCCTGACCTGGGAGGAGTGAGGGGTTGGCATGGCGCTTCCGCGTCCATAGGGTTCTGGGGCATCTTCTCAGTTCGGCCACAGGAGCCCTCATCTGCCTTGGGCCCTCTGGCCCTGAACCAGTTAGTAAAAAAGACATAATTTAACTGAGCATCATAAGAAAAGATGTAGAACACTCCCAGCTGAGCAGACTCTACAATTTAAAGATGTCAACTGGAACCTAATAAATCCAAGAGCGTGATTCCAAACAAAAGGCCGGACGGGTGCCACCCTTGCCGAGGCTGGACAAAGCGAATCTGAGCCTCACCTGCCGGAACAATGGCATGGAAGACACGGATGCTGCTCCAGTTTGAAGACAAAGGAGGTGGAAAATCAAGGGCAGGCACTTAAGTTCACAGCGGTACTGCTCGAATGAAAGAAAAAAGCTCTGTAGAGAAGCCTGGTTATGTAATAAATGCTTTTCTTGCTGAGAGAGTCCGGTGTTGACGCTGAGTCCCCACGCTCCCCTCCCGCCCCACGGTCAGGGCAGGGTGCTGTGGCCTGAAACGGGCACAGTGGGGACACCGCACACCAGACCTAAGTCAACCTCCCCATCAGTCAGAGCCCCAGCCACCCACCTCGGACCCGGGTCAGCCCCAGAACCCCAGGCTTCAGCTCCCCAGGCCTGCACCTCAAGCCTCCAGGCTCTGACCCACTTCCATGTCAGGCCCTTCCACCAGCACCTGTCAAGAGCCCACAGCATCCACGATATTTGCAAATATATCATTCTATAGAAAACAAAAAACTCTCTCACCCAAAGAAAAGAATGGACATTAAGGTTGATTACGCCCAGCTCCCAGCCAGTCCCAGACTCTGGCCGATCTCCGGAATTCCTTGCCCCAGTCATTTAAAAGATAACTACTCCGAACAACCTTGGAGAAGAACAGGCCCCCTTAGGACAATAGCTTTCCACATATGTGCCTGTGTATGCTTGTTCTTTCCCTGGGTCAGTGCAGCAGCTCACTAATCTGACTGCTGCCGCTTCTCGCCTCGTTAAAAGTGATCTGTTCCTGTAAAGCACCAGGCTTGTTCTTTCTCCAAACCTTACTTTCTCTAATTCCCTTACCCTACCACCTCTACAATAGTTTACAAGGAACTTCTCTAAACTTTCAGTGACTTGCAGACAGCCTGGAAAGCACATAGGTGCCAACCACACCCATGTCCCTGGGCCTCGAGCCTGGCTGGCACCTCCCTCCAGCCCCCCAGGGGTAGCCCAGGGTTTGGCCAGGTCAGGGGAGTGTGTGTTTGGGGGCCCTCTGCCCCCACCTCCAGCCGTCCCGCTGGGAGCCGACCCACTAAGTAAAGTGACCTGCTTGCATCTAAGCAAAGTGCCAGGGACGGCACTGTGTCTCAGGAAAGGGCCTTCGAGAAAAAGCCGTTTCCGATAAGCCTGTCCTGCTGCCATCCACCTTCACCTCAGCTGACTCAGCCCTGTGACTCTGACGGGGACCCGGGGACACAGCCTGCCGCACACGATACAAGCTGCTTCAGTGATGAGATCGCAGTTCAGAACTCACAGGAGAACAGCCATCATCGCCCTTAAATGTGAACAAGATGATGCCCCATGGCTGAAGAAAATGACCACTCTCTGGGGGACTTTCAAGCCACCACGGGACCCACCTGCGTCTGCTCGGGACGCCAGTGAGAGATCACTGCGAGGCTGGAGGCTGGAAGGCCCGGCAGGCTCCATGTCCAGAGGGAGCTCTTTCTGGATCACAGACGTGGCCTCACGGAGGAGTTGGGGGGCCAGGGGCAGGGGCTCTCTGAGTCTTTACAGAAGAGCACGGACCTCACCGTGGGGGTTCCACCCTCCCGACCCCATCACCTCCCGAAGGCCCATCTCCGGACACCATCCCCCGAGGTGTGATTTCAGGAGGTGAATCTGGGGGACACAGGCCTTCACCCCACGGCGTGCAGAGCTGTGTGTAGAGCTGCTGACGTCCAGAGCTGCCCTGTAGGGAGAGGAAAACGGAGCTCTGCTGTCATGTGAAGACAGGTCAGTATACATGATCATAAAAGGTTGTGGCTGCAAGCCATGAACTACGCTGGGATTCGTGGCCCCCAGGGGAGAGGAATTCGATCCAGGACCAGAGAGGAGGCTTAATCACAAGGAGGTTCGCGTGGCAGAGTTTTATTAAAGTGCAAAAGAGATAGAGAAAGCTTCTGACAGAGACATCAGAAGGGGACAGAAAGAGTGCCCCCTTGCTAGTTTTTAGCAAGGCGTTTTATACCTGTTGGCAAGCTGCTAATCAGACAAAAGAAACACCTCAAGACTGAGAGAGTTGCACCAGGCGCCTCTCCCACAACATGCATTTAGAAATAGAATGGCAGAAGGGGAGTCATCTCCGGCCAGAAAACACTTGACATGAGTATTGAAGAAAGGCAGGTTTCCAAGCAAACACATAGTTTCATTGACATAGCTTAAGGAAATATTTCCATAAGAAAAGCACGTTGGTTAGCTCAAGGTCTGAAATAAAGATAAGTTCCGGTGGAACCAGGTGTCGTCATGACAACACAGGATTAGCTGGCTCCTTTAATTTTGTGCAGGGAAGTAAAAAAAGTCTGCCCCCTGGAACTTATTTCCTCCTGCCTCTTGAGGACCTCTGGCCTCCCTACCGAGCCTGTTAACCTTCTCAGCCACAGAGGGTGGCCGACCTGAGACGGTGAGTGTGGCTGTGCTGGACACAGCCAGACACCCCACCCAGCTGTGAACCCAGCACCTTCAGGCCCCATCTCCTGAGGCCTCTTCTCTTCACGCTGCCATCCTAAACCTTCCGTATTTATGAGCACGAATTACTTTTATAACAGAAAACGGTAAACCATTTTTAAAATAAGTTACAATAGTCAAGAAAAAATCAGCTTCATAAAGTCTAGTTGTATAATCAAATGGTAGGTTTCTTGCCATAAAAATTCAGTTGGGGTTTTGTGCAAGAGATTCCCCTTCCAATGTTAATATTCTGAAATCCAAAAATACTTGATTTCCCATAATCAGAAGACTCCACGATCTTTACCAAGCACTACTGTGCAAATTAGGATGATCATTTCTGGGCCATGAAAAAATTAACTGGGGACATCATTTTTTAACATTTGTTGTTGATCTGGGATATAAGTGCCTTTAATTTGGGATTTCTCTTCCAGCAGCTAATTTTAGATTAGCTCTTAGAGTGAACGCTTCCACATGGAGAGAGTTTATGTTTATACCAGCTGACAGGAAGCTTCAGCTCAGAGCCAGGAGGGGCCAGAGCTAATGTAAACGTTTGGAGCCATTTTTAATACAGGGGTTTCTATTATTTTTAATAGAAAGGAGCATACTTCAAATAGTAACAACAAAATCACCAGCATGAACATTTTCTCTTCGAGATTTGTAGCATTTGTCTTGGCCTCTAAAGAAGGCCCTGACTTCCTCTTTCAAATTCCATTTCATTTCCCGCCTTTCCCCCCATACTATTATGTTTTCAGAGTAAACTCTCTGACATTTCTGGCCATGCAAGTGAAGAAACCAGTGTAACTGACTGGTCTTCCTTGAGAAATGTGTAGACCCCAGCTTCCTGAACTGAGTCCCCAAATGCTGCATCTCTGAGCTGTCAAAGGTGACATGAGGGGGCAGTGACGGGGTGGGATTGTTAGGGGAAGCACGCTGACTGAGACCACCTACCCTGGCCAAGCACCACAGTAACCATTTGCAAGAGTTGTTTTACGACAGGAGATCCTGGTAAGAAACACGGGACTAATAAGCCACCACCAACTGGAAGAGTTCGGGAAAGGTCAAAAGGAGACACTACATGTCTGACCACATCCCAGAATCCTCTCTGGCATCCGTCTTGGCTGAACAGGGCGTGCACCACCAGGAAGGACTCTGAGTCAGAACGATTGGCTAAGACAACCCCAAAACTAACCCCATCACCATAAAGCAGAGCAGTCCTCCTGGGCTCCCTTCCCTCCTGCTCTCCCCCTGGGCGCCCCTTCCCAATAAAGTCTCTGACCTTGTCAGCACATGTGTCTCCTTGGGAAATTCATTTCTGAGTGTCAGACAAGAGCCCACTTTCGGGCCCTGGAAAGGATCCCCCTTCCTGCAACAGGGAGGGGTGGGGCAGGTCCTGTGGTTCAGGGACCTTTCCCTTGTTTCTTATTAACGGACCCTTCACACATGTGTCCCACATGCCGGTGTACATACAGCTACGTGTTGCTTCATTATTTATTCCTTGACTCCCTGCTGGAGACTCACCCTCCACAGTCCCTCTCGGGAAGTCCGCAGTCAACAAGCACTTTGTTTTTAGCCCAGTTTTTTCAAATGCACTGTATTCTGTTGACTCTAAGTAGCCATTGATTGAAAACTTAATAACGTTTGTGTACTAAGGAAGTAAAAGAGAAGTAAGTACTGTTAAGTAAACTACGCCACCATGGCTGTGTGTTATAAGACGCTGTTGCTGTTGCTGTGTTGTTCAGGCACCAAGCTGTGTCCGGTTCTTTACCACCCTATAGCCTTCAGCAGACCAGGCTTCCCTGTCCTTCACCATCTCTCAGAGTTTGCTCAAATCCCTTGTGGCTCAGCTGATAAAGAATCCGCCTGCAATGTGGGAGACCTGGGTTCGATCCCAGGGTTGGGAAGATCCCCTGGAGAAGGGAAAGGCTACCCACTCCAGTATTCTGGCCTAGAGAATTCCAGGGACTATATAGTCCATGGGGTCACAAAGAGTCGGACACGACTCAGCGACTTTCACTGTCTCATGTCCAGGAGACACTGTGACTCTAAAAATGTTATGATGCTCTAATGACCATATAAGGGTCTGGTGACCTCTGTTCCCTCTCCAGGCACATCAGTTACCTGCTGCCACCAGGCACTCCCCCCAAAAGTCAGTGGTGCGAACGCTCCTCTTTATTTGCTCAGACTCCATAGCCTGCACTGTGAGCTGGGGTAGGGGAGGTTCCCGCACCCACTCCAGGGCCCTTCTCTCAGCCACCAACATGGGCGGCCCGGGAAGACCGTGCTCCCTCGTGCGTCGGCTGGGCTGCCTGGGGGAGGCGCACTCAGGGCCCTTCCCTGTGGTCTCAGGGCTCCAAGCCGTCAGATGATGGAGACCTGGGCATGTCATGAGAGCCAGAATGAAAGGCACCACGTCTGAAGGATGTCCAGGGCCACTAGAGGTCAGGGCCCTGGAGGGAGAGAAGCTTGGGAAGCCCCCAGACCTCAGTCTAGCTCCTCAGTCCTTTGGTGACCCCTGAACTGCACTGAACTCCCCTGGAGGAGTCCAAGGGCAGGGGAGGAGGGATTCTGGACACTGAAGGGCTGAGTGGACGGCCTCTGCCCTGAACCCTGGAACGTAGTGCCTGAGTCTCTCCAGGCTCAAGGCTGGGGGCTGACTGTCCACTGAGATACTGGCAGAAACGACTCACAGCCAAGAGCCAAGGGGAAACTGAAATAGATCCATCCCAACCGGCAGTGAAGCCAGCCCCCACGAGCTCAAGACCCTCCAGCACACAGCCCAGAACTTCTGAGGGCGTTGGGGGAAGCCAGCTCCCGGAGGTGTCCGTCACAAGGCCAGGGACACAAGCAGAAACAGGAACACTGACACAGCTAAAGGTCAGTCAATAGGAGGAGACCCACCAATGAGTCAGAGCCTAACTGGTAAAGGGGCGTTAAAATAGCTATGAAACACGTGCTAAAGAGTCTGCAGGTAAAGGATATACACAGGGAGCAGGAACTTTCAGAAGAGATTTAGAACCTTTTCTAGAAAAATATTCTAGACATGAAAAATAAAGTATTTAAAGTAAAAAACGTCAAACTAAAATATTTGTGAATTTGAAAACAGGTCAATTAAAAAAAAAGATTTATTAAAAAGTGAAGAAAACCCAAATGACCTACGGACAGTACCGCATGGTTTACAGACGTGCAGTTAGTCCCAGAAAGAGGCGGAGCAAGAGAAAGGGGGTTCAAAACAATTACTTAAAACAAGTGGTGAAAAAAAGGACGTTTAATGAAACTTGCTAAAGATGGTGAGGGTCTGCCCAGAGGAGCGAACAAGGACCCTCTCCAATGGACAGCTCCCCCTGCCCAGGAGGCCAGCAAAGGAGCCTTTAAAGGGCATCTTTATCTTAGACTTTCCCCCATTTCTGGGTCACTCTTTGCTATTCTGCTGCTGTGACAACACCCAAACTCTGGGTTCCTTTTGTCTAATAAGCAGATCTCTCATGCACAACCCCGAGTCAGGACACACCAGTGGGTCCGCTCTTCCATTTTCCCACAGTAAGTCACTGTACTTGGCCATCACTTACCTGTGTTACTCACTTGTCACTCACCCATGCACACAGCTGTCCTTCAGAACTGACTCAGAACAAGGCTCACACGTATTCAGCTCTCGCCCTGTGCCAGGAACTGTGCTAAACACTCCACATGGAAGGTGAGTAAACTCATTAAGCCTGCTGCCCTCCATGCACGGTGTCATCACAGCCTCTGTGCCAAGTGGGAGGAGCCCAACCAGGCCAGGAGGGGCCCCGGGTCTAAACACCGTCTAAATCCACCCTTCCTGCAACATCCAAGTGCTGGAGCAAGACAGAAAACAGGCCAAAGCAACCATGCCCCTAACTCCCCCAGGCCTGCTTCCCTTTAGGAAGGCGACAGGAGCGGGTTGTATGTTCCCTGGTGTCAGAAAGACAGAAACACGGGACGGGGTCAGGAGCCACTGTGCGAGGTGTTCTGTGGGGAGTCATGTGAGACACCCCATCACAGAGGCACAACTGTGCGCCCCGACCAGCAGCTGACCTTGGAGAAGACGCTTGAGGAGCCCCTTGGGCATTCTAGGAACCTGCTCCCCCCGCTTCCTGTCTCTTTTCCATTCCTTCTGTGTTTCAGGCTGTTTCTAAAACTCAAACAAATAAACAAAACTTCCAGGGTCTGAGAGTGTGAGGAAGGGCTCTGTGCCCACCCCTCCTGTGCTGAGTGGACCTGGGAGACGCCTCCCCTGGGGGACGAAGAGGGCCCCGTGGAAAGCAGCGAAGGGTCAGTGGCTGAAATCAGGAGGAAAGGTGGCTTCAGAGATCAACACACCAGAGAGGCCACGGAGGGACGAGCTGAGGGCAAGTCAGTTCCAGTAAACCCTCCTCCCTCCCCTCTCCCTGCCCCACCCACCACCACAGCCAAGCTCTTCCTCCCACATCCTGGTTTCTGCAGGCGACTGCTCCACCCACGCCCCGCTGGAGCCTCACGGGAACCTCTCTGTGAGATGGTTGCTTCTCCATCCTTTACATAATAGGAGGGGCTGGATTAAAAGTAAAATAATCGTCCCTTACAGGGCTAAAGAAGGATTTGACATCCCAAACAACAAGTGTAAAGGAAGTTTGGAATAATATCTGCTCATAAATCCCAGATTATTTACATATAAATAAATGCACAATTAATTCAGAAGAAAAGAGGTTCTAATATTGATAGATAAAGAAAACTTGGGTCATCCAATTATTTATAACACAACAGACAAGGCAGAAGGCCCTTTCAGAAGACATGAAAGCCGAGCCTGTGATGAGCCTGTGATGAGAGGAGGTTGTCCTATAACGCTAAGAAGGAAAATGAGGAAGACCGGCTTCTGATAAACAGTCGTTAACAGAGCCGAGTGACCTCAGAGAAACTCTCACTGTCACCCAGACTTTGGGGAATTCCCAGGATGGCCCCCTAAGAGCCCATGGAGCAGAGACCAGTGCCTCCATAAATCGTGCAAGGGAGAGAGAATGCACTCCCACACGCGTTACTGCCAAACAGCGGGAGAGGCGGCTGCCTAAGCGGAAAGAGGGCAGCAGGGACGCCCTTGAGCCGACTCCCACCGTCAGTGGGACTGCGGCGTTTTCTCTCCCTGCGCCCCCTTCCCACCCTCAACAGCGCTGGGCGGGAGGGTGAGGTCGTCCAGATTTGATGCTAAGGACCCTGCAGTCCGTTTGGACTGCTTTGCACCTAAACTGAGGCAATCTGGGCACAGAAGTTTCCGCCTGGCCTGAGGGACTGGTGAATGGGATTTGGGGGAAAAAGCCTGCTCCTCAGGTTCGACCCTTTCCCGGAGGCGCCCTCCTCTAACTTTTGCTTTTCCTCTGACGCCCTCTTCAGGGTGTTTGTGAAAAGTGCCCTGAATCTAAGGCCTCTGGGTGAGCCGTGCTCAGTCTCTGGGCTACTGACACGAAACTGGGACAGCTGCCAGACCTGGGGTGATGGGGGTGTGCACTGGCCGCCTCAGCCGGCCCAGAGCTGGGTCTCGGGGAACCGCGGCCACCCCAGGGGACAGACAGGTCCTAGTCGGAGCCTGAGTGACCTGTGTGGTTTGCCTCCGTGGGGCACCGCTGCGGGCGAGCTTGCCGGAGCCCCTCCTTTAGGTTATGGGAAGGAAAGAGGCACCGTGTGTGTGCAGGTCCAGTGAGAGGCCCCTTGTGAGACCCAGGGCTCCGTGCTCATACCAGGAGAGGCCTGGCTCCCCGCCTGGCGGGACTGGTCAGTCACTGAGGGGCCCCCGGCCTCTGCCCAGGGCGGCCTGTGGGCCTGCGTGGGGAAGCCTGGCTGGACTTCCCTCGGGGAAAGGGGTTGGGCTCACCTTTCAGCAAGTCTCCCTCAAATCCCCGAGTGTCACACAGCACTCAGCTTGTCCTGGACCCACAGGACGCTGGTCTTGTGAGTCATCTAAACAATCACAAACACAGGCTGTCAGAGTCAGAAGGAGCTCGGCTCGTCTGCACTGCGTTCAGTGTCTCAGATTTCATACGGGGGCAGTCGCTGAAGGCCAGGCCCACAGGACTCAGCAGGAAAGTCTCCGATGATGAGGACCAGCCCAGAGGAAGTGGGAGTAGTCCTCAGTGTGGCAAGAGCTGCCACACTTTACACACGTTATGTGTAAATGCTTGTATGTTGACACATTTTATGGGTAAACATTTGTATATTTGCACATTTTATGGGTAAACGTTTTCACATGAGGCAAGGGGACCTGTGGGGCTGGAAGTGGTTACAGAACAGGTTTTGGGGGCTGGGATTTGGATATGTACATGTCACCCAGCCCAGATTATCTCGCGCTTTCTGGGCAGGTTGGCCAAGGAGCTGATGGGAGCAGACAAGCCACATGGCTGTGTCTGAGCAACACGGTGCTCTGAGTGGGTATCCTGGCCTTGCTCTCTGGACACCAGCAGCCACTGGAGGCAGGAGCCAGACTCTGACCGGGGGTCCTGGAGCCCCAGTGAGCAGGGAAGAACAGCTGTCTCTGGGTCTCCAGTTGGCAAGGGTTGAGGTGATGCAACTGAGTTCTCAGATGACAGACACAGACGTGCCCCTAAGCTGCGGCGCTTGCTGTGTGGTGATGTTTCTGGAATCAAGGTGCATCTCAGAACCAACACCAGAGGAAACCAAGCAGACATGTGCTCACACTCCTAGCCCAGCCCTGTGGCCTGGTGGGCTACAGCTCCCTGCCTCTGTCATACCACACACCGTGAAACCATAACTTCAGTTTCAGGCCCTAATTATGACTTCAGATAGTTTCAAAACCTCTTCAGTCTGAAGCATTAAAATAAAAAGTTAGTGGGCATACTACTGACTGTGAGCTGATGGCCAAATAGCAGGGAAACCCAGAGCCCGGGTCTTCCCAGCCCACCATTCCCCTTCCCACCCCGTCTGCTCTGTGTACAAAGGCTAAGGAAGAAGACGGGACATGCGCTTCTCTTGGTGCCGAGAGCCTGATACTGGCTGGGCTGAGGGTCCCAGGTAGGGCTGTGCCTCCCTGCACAGGGACAGGCCGTCCCTGACCTGCAGCAGGCACACTTCTGGCTTCCTTGTGGGCACAGCACACTTCTGAATGTAAGTGGATTGTAGGGCGTGCCCTACCAGTACAGATGGCACAGATGCTCCTGTGAGAACTAAGGGAACATTGCCCTGCATCTGGACAGATTAGCCAGTTGTTAGTGGCTCTGTTTCTTGGGCCAGCTGGCCTGCAAAGCACAGGATGGATCAGGGCAAATAGATTTGTGCAACCCACCAGAGCTTCTGAAAAACAACTCAAAGGGCAGATAGTGCAGAGAACAGGCCAGGGGTTTCTTTTGTACATGATAGGATTGAGCACTATGGGATGGGTCATATTCTTGATTTTATTTAAGAATAATTATGCTTCATTAAGCCTGAAAGCTACCTCTAGATTATCTGATGCTCTATTTCTAATGAAAATAAGAGAAGTGCAATTTCAATATATCCCTTATGTGACTCATTTAAAAACCCAGACATTTGGAAACATCTTCAAATTTTACTTTGCATCCTCAAAGTTACTTCTTAAAATCACCCCAAAAAACACACCAAGAAGAACTCAGTGTCCACTAGAATGGAGCCCTTGGTGCAGAATGTCCCACGAGAATGGAGCCTTTGGGTAGAATATCCCACTAGAGTGGAGTCCTTGGAGCAGAATGTCCCACTAGAATGGGGTCCTTAAGGTAGAATATCCCACTAGAATGGAGCCCTTGGGGTAGAATGTCCCACTAGAATGGAATATTTGGCTAGAATCTCCCACTAAAATGGAGTCTTTGGATAGAATGTTCAAAAGAATGGAGCCCTTGGAGCAAATATCCCAATAGAATGGAGCCCTGGGAACAGAATGTCCAACTAGAATGGAGCCCTTGAAGTAGAGTATCCTACTAGAATGGAGCTCTCAGGGTAGAATGTCCCACTAGAATGGAGCCCTTATGGTAGAATGTCACAGCAGAATGGAGCACTTGACATAGAATGTCCCACTGAATGGAGCCCTTGGTGCAGAATGTCCCACTAGAAAGGTGCCCTTGGGTAGAATGCCTCACTAGATTGGAGCCCTCTGATTAGAATGTCCCACTAGAATGGAGCCCTTGGGGTAGAATGACCCACTAGATGGAGCCCTTATGGTAGAATGTCACACTAGGATGAAGTCCTTGGGGTAGAATGTCCCACTAGAATGGAGCCCTTGGTACAGAATGTTCCACTAGAATGAAGCCCTTGGGTAGAATGTCCACTAGAATGGACCTGTGGGGAAGAATGTCCCACTAGAATGGAGCCCTTGAAGTAGAATGTCTCCCTAGACTGGAGTCCTTCAGTAGAATGTCCATTAGAATGGAGCCTTTGGGTAGAATGTCCCACCAGAATGGAGTCTTTGGCTAGATCTCCCAGTAAAATGGAGTCTTTGGGTAGAATGTCCAAAAGAATGGAGCCCTTGAGTAGAATGTACCACTAGAATGGAGCCCTTGGATAGGATGTCCCATAAGAATGGAGCACTTGGAGCAGAATATCCCAATAAAATGGAGCCCTTGGAGCAGAATCCCCCATTAGAATGGAGCCCGAGGAGTAGCGTGTCCCACTAGAATGGAGCTCTTGGGATAGAATGTCGCACTACAATGGAACCCTTGGGTAGAATGTCCCACTATAATGTAGCCCTGGGATAGAATGTCCCACTAGAATGGAGCCCTTGGGGTAGAATGTCTCACTAGAATGGAGCCCTTCAGTAGAATGTTCACTAGAATGGAGCCCTTGGAACAGAATGTCCCACTAGAATGGGACCCTTGGGTTAGAATGTCCCATTGGAATGGAGCCCCAGGGTTAGAATATCCCATGAGAATGGAGTCCTTGGGGTAGAATGTCCCACTAAAATGAAGCCCATGGGGTAGAATGTCCCACTGGAATGGAGACAATGTCCCACTAGAATAGAGTCCTTGGGGGTGAATGTCCCACTAGCCTGGAGCCCTTGTGGTAGAATGTGCCACTATAATGGAGCCCTTGGAGTAGAATGTCCCCCTTGAATGGAGCCCTTGGAACAGAGTGTCCCACTAGAATGGAGCCCTTTGGGTAAAATGTCCCACTAGATGGAGCTCTTGGGGTAGAAAATCACACTAGGAAGAGCCCTTGGGGTAGAATTCCCCACTAGAATTGAGTACCTGGGTAGAATGTCCATTAGAATGGAGCCCTTGTGGTAGAATGTCCCACTAGATTAGAGCCCTTGGGGTAGAATGTCCCACTAGAAAGGAGCCCTTGGGGTAGAATGTCCCACTAGAATGGAGCCCTTCGAGAGAATGTCTCACTAGAAATAGAACCCTTGGAGTAGAATGTCCACTAGAATGGTGATCTTGGAACAGAATGTTCCACTAGAAGGAAGCCCTTTGGGTTAGACTGTCACACTGGAATGGAGCCCTTAGGTTAGAATATCCCACTAGAATGGAGCCCTTTGGGTAGGATGTCCCACTAGAATGGAAACTTTGCATTAGAATGCCCCACTAAAATGAAGCTCTTGGAGTAGAATGTCCCACTAGAATGAAGCCCTTGGGGTAGAATATCCCCCTAGAATGGAGCCCTTGGGTTAGAATGTCCCACTAGAATGGAGCCCTTGGGTTAAATTGTCCCACTATATGGAGCCCTTGGGGTTGAATGTCCCACTAGAATGGAGTCTTTGGGTATGATGTCCCACTAGAGTGGAGCCCTTGGGTTAGAATGTCCCACTAGAAGGAAGCCCTTGTGGTAGAATATCCCACTACAATGTAGCCCTTGGATCAAAATGTCCCACTAGACTGGAGCCCTTGGGTAGAATGTTCCATTAGAATGGAGCCCTTGGGTTAGAATATCCCACTAGAATGGAGTCTTTGGGGTAGAATGTCCCACTAGAATGGAGCCCTTAGAGTAGAATGTCCCACTAGAATGGAGCTCTTGGAGTGGAATGTTCCACTAGAATGGAGCCCTTTGGTAGAATGTCCCACTAAAACAGAGCCCTTGGAGCAGAATGTTCCACTAGATTGGAGCCCTTGGAGCAGAATATCCCACTAGAATGGTTCCCTTGGCGCAGAATGTCCAACCAGAATGGAGCCCTTGGGTAGAATTTCCCACTAGAATGGGGCTCCTGGGTTAGAATGTCCCACTAGAATGGAGCCTTTGGTAGAATGTCCCACTAGAATGGAATCCTCATGTAGAATATCCCACTAGAATGGAGCCTTTGGGTAGAATGTCCCACTAGAATGAGCTTTTGGGATAGAATGTCCCACTAGAATGGAATTCTCACATAGAATATCCCACTAGAATGGAGCCCTTGGGTAGAATGTCCCACTAAAACGGAGCCCTTGGAGCAGAATGTCCCACTAGATTGGAGCCCTTGGAGCAGAATATCCCACTAGAATGGTTCCCTTGGCACAGAATGTCCAACTAGAATGGAGCCCTTGGGTAGAATTTCCCATTAGAATGGGGCTCCTGGGTTAGAATGTCCCACTAGAATAGAGCCCTTGGGGTAGAATGTCCCACTAGAATGGAATCCTCGTGTAGAATATCCCACTAGAATGGAGCCTTTGGGTAGAATGTCCCACTAGAATGAGCTTTGGGGATAGCATGTCCCACTAGAAGGAGCCCTTGGATATAATGTCACATTAGAATGAGCTTTTGGGGTAGAATGCCCCACTAGAATGGAGCCCTTGGGGTAGAATGTCCCACTGTAATGGAGCCCTTGGGTAGAATGTCCTATTAGAATGGAGCCCTTAGGTACAATGTCCCACTAGAATGGAGGCCTTTGTGCAGCAACACAGAGCTAGTAATCTAGTTGTTAGTTCTTGCAGAGCAGGGTGCGGGCCTAAAACATGGCAGGAAGGCAGGCACTGTCTCTAGGTCTTGCAGGTCTGGCCAGGCTCGGCGCTACTGAGGAGGATGACCCTCACCATGGATAGACCAAACATGTCTTTAGGACAACAAGGAAGCATAGCAAGGAGCAGAATTTTCATCCTGACTGCATATAAATATCTCATAAAAAAGACAATGGTATAGTCACATGCAAAAGAATGATGTTGGGCACCTATCTACTTCACACTATATACAAAAATTAACCCAGAATGGATCAAAGAACTAAATTTAAGAGCTAAAACTAGAATATGTTTAAAAAAGCATACAGTAAGTCTTTGCCATTTGTTAGGCAAAAGCCTCTTATACATAACACCAAAAGCAGAAGCAACAAAAGGAAAAAAAAATTGGATATCATCAAGATTAGAAAATTGTGTTACAAAGTAAACCATCAAGAAAGTGAAAAGACAACCAACGAAATTAGAGGAAATATTTGTAAATCATATATTTGATGAGACATATCTAAAAATATATGAAAAACACTAGTCAACAATTTCAAAGATAAATTGCCCAATTTAAAAATGGTGAAACAATCTGCATAAACTTTTCTGTAAAGGGCTGATATGTATGAATGGCCGATATGTATGAATGGCCGATAAGCACAAGAGAAAATGCTCAACATCACTGGTCTTTCAGTTCAGTTCAGTCACTCCGTCATGTCCGACTCTTTGTGACCCCATGAACTGCAGCACACCAGGCCTCCCCGTCCATCACCAACTCCCACACCGAGACACCAATGCACACGCAGGTTATAACCAGAATGTCAGATGCTGAGTGTTGGCAAGGATTACACTCCAAGACACGTACCCAAGTAAAATGAAAACACACAAAAACTAGTACACAAATGCTCCCAGTAGCACAACAGCCCCAAACTGGAAACAATTCAAATGTCCAGATGATGAATAAATAAAATGTAGTAGATCCATACAACTGAATAAAAAGAAGTGGAGTACTGATACACGGAAGAACCCTGTGAACATTATGTGAGTGAAAAGAATCCAGTCATAAAAGGCCACATATTATATGTGATTCCATTTGTATGAAATATCCAGAATGGACAAATCTACAGAGACATGAAGTAGTTCAGTGTCCATCCTTGGCTGGTGGGACTAGGGACCATGGGGAGAGACTGCTATTGGACAGCTGGGCACGAGATTTCTTTCTGCAGATACAGAAATGTTCTAAAGCTGGGTTTCCTCGCACACTGGGTTTACAGCACACTCACCATGTGCTGCGTTGGGTCTGCGGCACAGGGGATCCTCACTGTGGTGCATGGACTCTCTACTTGAGGAGGGTGGCCTCAGTAGCTCTGGGGCATGCGGGGTCTCAGTTCTCAGGTGGGGGATGGTACCCCCTCCCCTGCACTGGGAGGTGGAGTTTTAACACTGGACCACCAGGCAAGTCCCAACCCCACGGTTTTAAAACCAAAGCCACTGAACTGCACACTGTAAATGGGTGAACTGTATGTGAATTGCATCTCAATAAAGTTGCTTAAAAAGTGAGGAAAAAAAAGACACAGGAAAGAAATCCAGTAATATTGAAGACATTTGCCTCTGGATGGTCCAAATACAATTATCTTTTTCTTACTTACTTATTTAGTTTATTTGTAAATCTTTATTATTTTTTTAACTACAGAACAGTGTGAGATTATTTATTTGTTGAAAAACTGGATGTATATCTCCAGCTCTTGGTGAGTCCTTATGTGTGATAGTTTACATCTTCATCCAAGTAAACTGTGAACAAGAGCCAGTAATACTCTATTGTTGAGTCCACGCTCACTCTGTTCGCTGCACGACAGGCCTGTGAATCTTGAGAGATGAGATGTTGAGGCAGGGAAGAGAATTTAGTTGGGGAGCTGGTAGACCAACAGGATGGCAGGCTAGCGCCTCAAAATAACCATCTTATTGGGGTCTGGATGCCAGGTTCTTTTACAGATCAGAGAGAAAAGAGCAACGAGAAACTAAAGTCAAAAGGCAGAATAGAGAGAGAGATGCAGTGGGGAAGTAAAGTAAAAGGGTCTTTCAGTTCAGTTCGGTTGTTCAGTCATGTCCGACTCTTTGTAACCATAGTATGCAACACGCCAGGCCTCCCAGTCCATCACCAGCTCCCGGAGTTTACTCAAACTCATGTCCATTGAGTCGGTGATGCCATCCAACCATCTCATTCTCTGTCATCCCCTTCTCTTCCTGCCTTCAATCTTTCCCAGCATCAGGGTTTTTTCAAATGAGTCAGTTCTTTGCATCAGGTGGCCAAAGGGTCTTTAGTCTTGCAAAACGTCTCCAAGGGAATGTCCAGCCTTTGGAAGGGATCTGTTAACCTCTTCTATTCACAGGTGGGCAGGGATGAACTATCTCTCCTTGAGCTGAACAAGGCACTTTAGTTTACAGTCGAACAGAGGGGCAGGGTCCTGTAGGCAAGCCATTGAGTATGATTGTAATAATAAAAACAAGCCAAAGAAAACATTTTCCAACATGGAGTCAGAATTGGCTTCCTCCTTGCAACAACTATAAGATGATACCACCATATTTAAGAGAATTCTTCTAATCACTGTACACAAAGAATCCTGACAGATTTAGAGCTTCAGCTTGGCCCTGCTCACACAGCCGAGGACCTGGCTCTGCTGGGAGGTGGCTGCTGCCCCAGCGGGTGGAGCCACTCCAGGGCTTAGGGAGGTGCAAGGGGAGGTTCCACAAACATTTGCAAATGTTGGGTATAGGGTGAAGGGTAGACACAGGGCTCAGAGCAGCTCTCTGCTCTGCTTTGTTCTGTCATTTCAGACCTATCACTTCCTGAGTATTGACACCACACCACACAACATGCTGTTTCCCTGGACCAATCACATGGAAGGAGCAAAACCCCCAGCAGGCGCAGGCGACTGTCCACAGGATAGAGCCCAAACCCGCAGACCAGACCCTGGACCAGTCTTGTTTACTGTTTCCTGTCTTGATTGCTTTTCCTCAAATCTCTTAAATGTAAAAAAGCAACACAAGATTACAAATGGCTAGATATAGAAGCCAAATTATGTTCAGGTACTTTAGTCCATTCAGGATAAAAAAAGAAGAATGGAGGGCTGAACACTCTCAAAGTGAAGTTTTTGCACTGAAGCAGTGATACTGATTAAGTTCTTTCTGCAATAGATTCCTTCAGAGGCTCCTCCAGGAAACCCTCACAGAGCTGGGCTGAGTCAGACATTGGGGCTCTGACCACCAATAGGACAAGCATGCTCCCACTGCCTGGAGCTCATCCACAAGTGGGCAGAGACCCTGAGGCTGACACTTGCGGAGCAGCCAGAGGGCAATGGAGGCTGAAGCTCCAATACTGTGGCCACCTGATGCGAAAAGCCAACTCACTGGAAAAGACCCTGATGCTGGGAAAGATTGAAGGCGGGAGGAGAACGGGACAACAGAGGATGAGATGGTTGGATAGCATCACTGACTCGATGGACCTGAATTTGAGCACACTCCAGGAGGTGGTGAAGGACAGGGAAGCCTGGCATGCTGCAGTCCATGGGGTCGCAGAGAGTTAGAGACGACTGAGTGACTGAACAACAGCAGGAGACTCCAGAGACAGGACAGGGGAGGCCTCGGAGAGGAAGTGGCTCTGAGCTAGCCATAGCAAGGACCACACCAGCAGATGCAGCAGGGCACAGGGCTCTAAGGACCATGGGCAGCTGAGGGGTTTATGAGAAACTCAGAGAACATCAGCCAGGGGGCCCTGGGAGCTTGTGTTCTCTGCCAGCTCCCAGTTCTGGGTTTAACCCTGTCGCTGGCACAAAGCAGCAGCTGCTTGTGGCCCAGAGAGAAGAACAAACCCCTCCCCGTGCTGACCACTCACCTGTCACCATGTCAGTGATACTGGGTGTGAGCAGAGACCATCAGCCCAGGGTTCTCCCGCCACTAAACTGCTATGATAACTGTATAGGTAAGAGAACTTATATACTCACATCATCTTTACACAAAGCTAATACACTAAAGCATAAAGCAAATGTGCCTAAGTAGACATTCCAACATTTCCAGTAGAAGAAGCCCAAGAAAGTCCTAAGAACACACAGTAGGAGGTCATTTCACTGGAGTCAGGTCTTTAATTTAAACCAGTGAATATATCATTTTATATAAGACTAAGAAAACTGTTCATTAAAATACATTTTCATTTGGAGTGTTTAAAAATCTAATAATAAATTTTACAAAGCTGTTTTGAAAACGAGTAGAAATATCCTTGGAAAACAGTGTCCATATGGCTCTCTGTTGCCTTTGGAGTTTAGTATACACTAAAAGGTTTGCTGTTTCCATTCAAAAATAGTGATTTATTTATGGTGTATTGAAGCTATAATTTTAAAAAATGAATTCTGTACAGACACACGCCTTCTATCTACACAAATGTACATGCACCCAATGTAAGCTTGGAGCCACCGCACAACTTCATCTCGGGGTCTCGCCACCTACAGGGCTTCCCGCAGCAGCAGCCGCAGCCTCTGCAGCTCGTTACTGGCCGGGGTTGCCCACTCTCGCCGCAGGTACTGGACGTCTATGCTGCCAGAGGCTCTGGCCAGCACCAGAGCCAGGAAGCCGCCGCGGGTTTTCTCTGCTTCCCCCACAATGGTCATGGCCACCAACCTGAAATCAAGAAACACGTGCTGTGTGATCCTGAGTCACCTGATTGCCCACCTCCCCTGGGGAGAGCAAGAGGAACAGAAATGCTGAAAACACAGCGGGTAGCTCCCTGACATCAGTCTGGGGATGGTTTTCTGGATCTGACTCCAAAAGCAAACAGGTGGGATGACTAAGAGGGTAGAAGCCAAAAACAAACAGGAAGGGTCACCTAGAGATGGAGAAGACATTTGCCAATCCTATGTCTGTTAAACGGTTAATATCTAAAATATATAAAGATTCATACAACTAAATAGCAAAAAAAAACAACAACAACACAACAACAACAAACCCACAAGTAATCCAATTACAAAGTGGGCAGAAGACCTGAACAGACATTTTTCTAAAAAAGACACACAGATGGTAAACAGACATGTGAAAAGATGCTGAACATCACTAATCAACAAGGAAATGCAAATAAAAACTACACTGAGATATCAACATCAGAATGGCCATCATCAAAAAGATACAAAATAACAAATGTTGGTGAGGACAAAGAGAGAGGGAGTCCTTGGTCACTGTAGATGGGAACATAAATTGGTGAAGACACAGTGAAAAACAGTATGGAGGCTTCTCAAGATTTAAAAATAGAACTAACATAGATCCAGCAATTCCACTCCTGGGTATTTATCCAAAGAAAATGAAGTCAGTATCTCGAAGAGATATCCACATCCCCACGTCCACTGCAGCACTGCTCAGAACAGCAGGACATGGAAACCACTTAAGTGTCGGGTGTGGGGCATCCCCATGTCCACTGCAGCACTGCTCACAACAGTAGGACATGGAAACAACTGGAGTGTCACGTGTGGGGCATCCCCACGTCCACTGCTGCACAGCTGACAACAGCAGAACACAGAAACAACCTAAGTGTTGGGGCAACCCCAGGGGCACGGGAGGATTCATGCTGGGAAAAGTCTCCCTCACATGGGCCACAGCATCCTCAGCACCAACTCTGGGCCCCAAACCAACAACGCTCAGCTGTAGTCTGGCTCCTACAGCTTCTCTGCCAGCCACTGGTGACAACATGGATGGACCCTGAGGGCATCACTTGAAGTGAAATCAGTCAGACGACAGACACTGTGTGATCTCACTCACACGTGAGCCTCCGCATCTAAAACAAGCTCAGCTCGCAGAGGACTGACTGGCGGCCAAACGAAGGGGCGGGGGTGGGCCAAACAGGTGAAGGCATACAAGCTTCTCGTCAGTAAACAGCAAGTTGTGGGAAGTGGTGTGCACGAAAAATGTACTTGATAACACTACTGCAAATCTGAAAGTTGCTGAGAGTAAACATTAAAAGTTCTCATCACAAGAAAACAATTCTAAAACTATGTGAGGTGACCGATGTAATCCTTTGATAATACATGCAAATATCAAATCATTATATTGTACACTTGAAACTAGCATATTTTACATCAATTATACCTCAATATAAATGAAAACAATAGATAATTCATTAATTCTGAGACTATTTTGGGCTATTATGAAATAAACCCATTTTAAAGTGGCTTTTTCAGAACTTAAATATAAAAATAATATTTAAATTTAAATATATAAATATAAGTAAATATAAAGTTGGAGAAGGAAACAGCAACCTACTCCAGGATTCTTGCCTGGAGAATCCCATAGACAGAGAAGCCTGGTGGGCTACAGTCCATGGGGTTGCAGAGTCAGACATGACTGAGAGATTAACACAACAACAATAAAGTACAGTGGCCTTATACATAAATCAAGATAGAAGACCATCAGTGATGCGTCTGCAGAAAGTCACCTGTGGCGTCTCACCCTGGGCTTTCCCAGACTCACCTGTCTGGACAGATGGGCTGCCTGGCCACAGGCCCCAGATCGCTCTCCAGGAGGTCCCACACGTACACGCAGGATGCATCGTCCTGCACCAGAAACACGGCCGGCCTCGTCAGGGACCACTGCAGGCCAGTGACAGCGCGGCCGCAGGTGCTGTGGTCCCACTGCAGGAGCGGGCACTCTGCCGTCAGCCGGTGCAGCCTGATGCTGCCGTCAGAACAGCCGGCCTGGGGGAGGTAGGGAAAGCACATCACAGTTCTCTCTCTTTCACTCAAACCGAGCAGCCAAGGAAAATTCTCAGAACATTAGCTTTCACACTTATACAGCAAAAACATTTGGTTTATTCTTTTGTTTCCCCAAACATAAAATTGTAACATTCCATCTTGTTCTCACAAATTACAAAGGTGGGCATTTGGAGATCCTGACACACTCTGTACCTCCTCCCCTCCAAAGAGGGCTAATAATCAGTGAATTCAGTGAATATATAAATAGGTGTTTATTTTTTAACAAAGCTGAATAATCAGTGAATTCAGTGAATATATAAATAGGTGTTTATTTTTTAACAAAGCTGAATATCATTGATTCAAACATAGGACATTAACATTGGAAAGACTGAGTTAAAAATAAAAACCACATACATTTGTACCAATAATATGGCTTTATATTCCTTTTCAATTTAATTTCCCATTAAACAAAACTAAGTAAAAGAATAAATTTTAGCCTGCTGCTGCTACATTGCTTCAGTCGTGTCCAACTCTGTGCAACCCCATAGACGGCAACCCACCAGGCTCTGCCGTCCCCAGGATTCTCCAGGCAAGAACACTGGAGTGGGTTGACATTGCCTTCTCCAAATTTTAGCCTACTAAAATTAATTACTTTTTACTCAATATATTTAGTTCTTCACATATTTAATTTTTCCAAAAAAGCAGAGGCAACAGACAGCAATCACAAAAGGTTCTGTGTGTCCCAAAATGGAGGAAATAGACTTAGTACAGATAACAGGAACCGGGTTTGCACTGTTGGGAGGGCGGGGGGCCCCAAGGCCAGCCTGGGACTGGGGCGTGGGATAAGAGGACACCTTGACAATGTCCTGTACAACGAGCACTCTGACTGCCCAGGCCTGCTATCTAGATGTCTTTCTCCTAACAGGAGCCAAGACTCCTTGGAGGAATGGCTGACCCCAAGGGTTCCTGTACCAGAAAGCAAGAGGCGCTCACAGATCCAGTGCCCTTGCCCCAGGGGGACCATGTGAGAGCAGAGTAAACAGAGGCAGTGACTCTGAACCCACTGAGGACACTGAAAAGCCCTGTGTCCATGTTAAGAAAGAAAAATACACAAGGAGGAAAGGAAGTTTTCCAACCAGGGTGGCTCACGTGGAGTAAACAACAGGGTGACACAACCTCCCTGGGACAGAACCTCCCTGGGACAGAACCTCCCTGGGGACAGAACCGCCCTGGGGACAGAACCTCCCTGGGGACAGATCTGCTCTGAGGACAGATCTACCCTGGGGACAGATCCGCCCTGGGGACAGAACCAGCCTAGGGACAGAACTGCCCTGGGGACAGAACCAGACTGGGCACAGAACCTCTCTGAGGACAGAACCACCCTGGGGATAGAACCTCCCTGGGGACAGATCTGCCCTGGGACAGATCTGCCCTGGGACAGAACCTCCCTGGGGACAGAACCTCCCTGGGGACAGAACCTCCATGGGGACAGAACCGCCCTGGGACAGAACCGCCCTGGGGACAGAACCTCCCTGGGACAGAACCTCCATGGGGACAGAACTGCCCTGGGGACAGAACCGCCCTGGGGACAGAACCTCCCTGGGACAGAACCGCCCTGGGGACAGAACCTCCCTGGGACAGAACCGCCCTGGGGACAGAACCGCCCTGGGGACAGAAACTCCCTGGGGACAGATCTGCTCTGAGGACAGATCCACCCTGGGGACAGATCCGCCCTGGGGACAGAACCAGCCTAGGGACAGAACTGCCCTGGGGACAGAACCAGACTGGGCACAGAACCTCTCTGAGGACAGAACCACCTTGGGGATAGAACCTCCCTGGGGACAGATCCGCCCTGGGGACAGATCTGCCCTGGGACAGAACTTCCCTGGGGACAGAACCGCCCTGGGGACATAACCTCCCTGGGACAGATCCGCCCTGGGACAGAACCGCCTTGGGGACAGAACCTCCCTGGGGACAGAACCTCCCTGGAGACAGAACCTCCCTGGGGACAGAACCTCCCTGGGACAGATCTGCCCTGGGGACAGAAACTCCCTGGGACAGATCCACCCTGGGACAGAACCACCCTGGGGACAGAACCTCCCTGGGGACAGATCTGCCCTGGGAGCAGTAGGAGCTCCGTCCACACATCTCCCCACCCGGCCCTGGCTGATTAGACTGGGAAAGAGGAGCCCACGGTCAGGACAAGGCCTGCTTCTAACCACGAGGAGACACCCCCAGCCTCAGGGCATCAGGTGCCCAGGCCCTCTTTGAAGTGCTGAGGCTGTTCCCAGGTGAGGGCAGTGAGGATGGGACACAGTAAGTGGACAGGACTCCTGACCGGGGCCACGATCCCACTCACAAAGGACACTGGTGGGGCAGTCACGGGGCTGCAGTCAGACCTGCAGAGAGCAGGCTCGACAGACTGACCTGCGACCACAGGAGATAGACATCAGACCCTGGGGTGCAGCACCCTGGCCACATGCAGGCCACTGCACGTGGAGCGCTCTGCGCAGCCTTGTAACTTCTCTACAAACTTACATTAGATCAGAATAAAAAGTGTAAAGAAGATCCACACAACAGCGCAGTGGAACAAACTGTACTGACCACACAGGTGAGTACTGACCACGCAGATGAGTACTGACCATGCAGACAGGACTTCAGGAAGCCAGGAGGCAACGCATACAGACCCAAGTGCTGGAGACTACAGCAGATGCTGCCAAGGCGTCAGTGCTTACAAACAGGCGTCCTTACCAGGAATACAGGCTCCTCAAATGGTGAGAAGTCAATCACGGTCACCTTCACGGGCCTCGGGCCCTGCTGCTGGGGCCGGAACAGCCTGGGAGACACTCTGACGTCCCGTCTGCTGCCGTGGCTGACGAGGCCCTGGATGGGGGTTGAGGGGGGTTGGGAACCAGATGGGGTCAGGCTCGTATTCTCGGAACTATTTAAACAACATTCTGATTAGAGCAAACAGAAAGCTAAGCTCCAATGAAGATACTTATTAAGCCACTGTAGTTACAGGAAAAGGTCTAGACGGTTACTCACCACGTCTGTGCCAACAACAAAGTGATTAGGGTCTGAAGGCAGAAATTTAATGTTCAATGTCTGCACGGACCCCCAGGATTCATAACCTTTATGAGAAAGGCTGGAAAAAAACAGTAAAGATGAACAGATGGGCAGTCTTGAAATCGTCAGGGCAGAGGTGACACCACCACCACCTGCCATCTGCCACTTGACGCATCTTCAGTTCCATTTTCTAGGCTCCGGACAGTCCCTTCACCCATCCCATCACTCACTCACTCATTCGCCTACACTCCACATGTCCCCTCCAGCAGGTCCCGTGTGTGCTGTGCCATGGAGACAAGGGGACGGGCCATCAGGACCCCTCAGCAGAGGCCCTGCAGCCCCAGGGGTCCCCCCACCCCAGGGATGCTCACATTCAGGGACTGATGGAGGGGGCTGAGGCTGGCAATGTGGGTCTGAGCTCCAGGGCTGGGCAGCTCCCTGTCCCCCTCCTGCCAGATGCCAACCCTGTGGGCCACAGTGGCCACGGGTCGCTGGTCTGCACTCAGGGGCCCCTAAGGGAAGAGGCACCATGAAGCAGCTGACAGAGCACACCCCATGTGGCCAGCGTGTGGGTGAGGTCTGAGCGGATGTTTGCTGCATCTGGACAGAGGGTGTGTGTTCAGAGTTGGAACAGAGACCCAACGTCAGCTCCAGGTGACACTTTCTTTAAAGCAGGTGAAGATCAATGCAATGCAAGGCACAGAGTGACAAGGCCATAACGGAGATGAGAACAGTCTCACGGAAATTCCACGAGGGGCTGGGATTGGAGTCTGCAGTTTTATCAGGTGGGTTTTTGCAAACGTTAACAGATTCCTTGTTATACTGAAAGCAATGGCAGGTAACGTCTAACCACAAAGCATGTATGGACTCGTTAATACAACCCAGGGGTGCTCCAACTGATGAACAGCAGGAGGATAACATCAGGACTCTCCTGGTCAATCGCAGGCTGGGAGCCAGCCCAGCTGCAGTGAGTGACAGGAAGAGACAGCTTTGGGAAATAAGTTAACATGAGATACATAAATATACACAATATTCATATAGCCAGCAAGGTTTTCACATCACAGTAAGTTATTTGAGTAAAAACAGAAAACTAATTTCTGAATAAAACTTTCATGTCATTGTTTCTAGTTTCTGAACCTCAGCTATTTAATTTCAGGGTTGTATTAAAACTGGATGAAAAAGTCAAATAGTACCAATTCATAAGACAGAAAATATTTTAATCCAAGAAAAAATGTTAGCTGTAACACCTGCCAATTGCATTTGTTACACTGACTCATTAATAGCAAACCAGTTAGCAAATAAACTACTTAGCAAAAATACAATGTGGGAAGCCAGGATTCTCCAGTGCCAGTCTGGCCATGATTTATTACCTAAGGCTGTTTCCTCCTGTGGGAAACAGGGCTTTGTGGGCACAGACCCACCTGTCACTCAGCTGGATCGCAGCGCTGTGTACCAGTTTTATCCGTCCTCCAGGTATTAAACCTACAGACAAAGTAATCAGGGATAAAGGCACATTACACCAAAACCCAAGTAATCAGGGATAAACACACCTCATAGAACAAGTTACACCAAAACCCAAGCAATCCGGGATAAAGGCACCTCTTAGTACAAGTTACACCAAAACCCAAGCATTGTGGAATTCCTTTTTACTGTTTAAGGCCTGTGTGGGGAGGAACATCAAAGGCAGGGCGGTGAGCACTGCAGGGGAGGGCCCTGCAGGTGCCTCGGATGAATTGGGAGCTGGCAGCTGAGGGCCTGGCGGGAACAGAGCTGCTGGAATCAAAAAGCCTTTCCATTTTTAGATTTGATTTTAAAAGCAAAAGATTTAAAAGTAAAAGATCAATATTCAACAATCTTCCAGTTCCCCACAGAAACCCTCCTCTGGAAATCTCCTCCCACAGGTCTGGGTTACCTGTGCTGGCGGGGATGTCCCTCAAGCTCCATCCCGCCCTGATGTCCCCCTCACGCAGCCCCGCTCACACAGCCCTGCTCATGGCCCAGGGAACAGAGTGGACTACACAAGAGGTGGAAAAAATGGCCCCTTGGGAGTGAAAGGTTGTTACTGAGTCATGAAAGACACCGGGATTCTTGGCCGCCAGAGATGAGGCTTGATCGCTCAGAGCTTTTGTGTGATAAAGATTTATTAAAGTATAAAAGGGACAGAGACAGCTTCTGACACAGACATCAGAAGGGGGCAGAAAGAGTGCCCCCCACCACCCAGCTGGCCTTCAGCAGTATGTTATATTCCTATCAGCAGGCTGCTGAGTAGAGAAAGGAAATGTCTCAAAACTCAGAGTGGCGCCAGGCCCCTCACGCACAACATGCATTTTGAGACAAAATTGGCGCAGGTGAGTTGTCCCCCACCATAAAACCAGTGACGTGAACCCTGAAGAAAGGCAGGTTCCAAGCAGACACAGTCTCCTTAAAACACAGATGAGGAGAACACTTGCATGAGTAAAACATACTGGTTTGTCAAGTCAGTTCTGAGTCTCAGGCAGAACTGATTTGAAGAAAGACAGAGTCTAGGGTAAATACACAGACATTAACTAGCTTAAGACAAACATTTCCATAAGAAAAATGCATGGGGTAGCTCAAAGCTTGAGCAAAGTTCCGGTGGAACCGGGTGTCATTACGGCAACACAGAATTTTAACAGAAACCTCTTTTTAAATTTGTACAGGAAGGGGAAAAATATAACATGTTTCCTCCTGCTGCTTAAGAGAGAGATAAAAACGTCTGCCATTTGCAGCCTGTTTCCTCTGTTTGGAGGCCCCTGGCCTCCCTGCCTGTTACCCTCTCAGGAGGGACCCCCGCAAGGCCCCACGGGCTCTCAGCATGGGCCCTGCTTGTAGGAGACACCCCTTCTTCATTTCTAGAAGTCAGGGACAGTCAGAGTGGCTCTGGTCCTATTTTGTGGCTGGATCTATGGCAGCGCCTGCAGCCTGGTCACTAAACAACCAATTGGGGCTCTGAGAAGTGCAGGCTGGGGCTCCTCAGTGCCTGAGCCCTGGGCATCAGGACAGCAAACTGCCAGCCAATCCCCTCACCACCAGCTAGGGGTGGGGCTGCAGTCTCAGAGAACTAGGGGTTCACACCAAGGGCTCCTCAGACACTGGAGTCACAGGGACACCCTGGGGGACGAGAAGCGGATGCCACACAGGCACAAAGAGGACACATGTCCTCCTGCAACAAGGGCGTGAGGCCTGTGCAACGGCTGGCAGGTTACAAAATACACAACTTCATCTCCATTTTCCATGCAGCTAGTTACTGATTCTTCAAAGTGTCTGGGTATCCCTAATTTTTATTGATTCTAGCAAACGTTGACTAAAATTAGTTTTTTTTAGTTACCTAAATCACTTATTGAACCTGCAACATCCGCCTTCTGTAATTCAACCACCACCTGAAACAGACCATCAGAGATGAGGGTCAGCACAGAGGATGACCAGGAAGTAGTCCAAGCAAAGCACAGCTCTGATCAGTACAGCATGTCACACGACACGCTGAAGACACAGTCGCTCCAGAAGGAAGACTGACGTTTACATGTTATAAATCCCTGACTTTGACCTTCTTCTTTCTGCTCGTGACAGGTCCTGAAGCTGCCCCTTCCATCCCTCGTTCCCTTGTGAGTTCCCTGCAAGCTGCCCTGTCCTGGTTCCCTGGCTGAGAGCTCAGCCACCTCTCACATACACGTCGCCCCCTGTCCTTCCCTACCCCCGCACACATCACCTCCTGTCCCCTACCACTGACCATGCGCCTGACTCACCCACACGTTGAGAAGCCCACTTTCGTCTAAGGAAGCGACGTGGAAGGACAGGCCTGTCGTCTCTGGTGAGGGCACAAGTGGGGAAGGACTGGCTCGTAACCAGAAACCATGTCTCACCGGAGCTCAGATTTACGGAAGCGAAGGTCACGTACCTTCTTGAGTGGAAAAGGGCGAAAGCACGCAGCTCTGCCTCTTGCAAACAGATGCCGAGACGGGCTCTATTGCCTGGAGGGGGCTGCAGTGGTTCACGGACGTCAGGACACCGTCTGGGGGCAGAGCACAGGCAGCATGTGCACATGGCGAGTCACGGACCACAGCCTCCCATGCGGGACACATGCGTGTCCCCAGGAGCCCAGCCACACGCATCACCGCGGAAGGGCACGTGCCATGGCTCTTGGCACGGCGGAGGAGCAGAGACCACAGACCACATCCACCTGGGAGGAGGAGGCGAGCCGAGTCCCTCGAGCCCCGTGTCTGCACAGCTGCAGGTATGAGGACTGGGGGGCAAGGGCACTCTCCATAGTAGGAGAGGGTCCCAGAGCCAGCGGAAACTGCTTCCCAGGCCAGGGCCCCAGGGGCCCCCCAGCTTTGGGAGGAGACAGAGGCTCGCGGCCAGACCAGAAGCACCTTCACAGCCCAACAGAACAGAGCTCCTCTGGCCTGGCAAACCCACCTACAAAATGTCCCCTAGCAGAGAAAGACAAACCGCACACAATGCTACCACGGAAACTAGATAGAAAACGCACATGAAAGCATTTCAACTCATGAAGGTTCTCCCTCCAAAAACGAGCGTGAAACAGACCAAAATCCAGCACCCAAACGACATCACATGTCAACAAAAAGCACTCAGAAATACATTTAACAAACAAAGAAAAACACTTGGAATCAGAAACCTAGAACAAAAGTGGATTTAAAAACATCAGAAAGAAAATAAGAGTTAGGGTTGAAACTGAAAAAAAGACAAAGTGCTCTTGGGAGTGCAGATGACAGGCTTCAGACTCAATGAACTGGAGGCCCACTGTGGAGGGTGTTCTCCAACTCAGAGTCACTAGAACTTTGAAGGTTTAGAGACAATGTTTAGATAGCAAAAAAAAAAAAAAAAAATGAAGGAAGCATCTTAATGGAATACTAAGTTTCAAATCCTAAGCGTTTTGGTGTTTTGAACATGGTGGTGAATTCAAAGGTTAATTAGTAATAGCAGCAGCAGTTAAAAAATAAAAGTTCTTAAAAGATACCTTTTCCAATAGCATCAGATCCATAGTGAGGTGAAGTCGCTCAGTCGTGTCCAATTCTTTGCGACCCCGTGGACTGTAGCCCACCAGGCTTCTCCGTCCGTGGGATTCTCAAGGCAAGAATACTGGAGTGGGTTGCCATTTCCTTCTCCAGGGGATCTTCCTGACCCAGGGATCGAACCCAGGTCTCCTGCATTGCAGGCAACCTTTAACCTCTGAGCCACCAGGGAAGCCCTTATCAGATCCACAAGGTACCTATAAACACACATTCTCAACAGTGGCAATTTCACCCCCAAAGGGGCAAAGATCAAGTTGCTGGGACACAAAAGAAACCTTGTCCTTTTACGCATAAAACACAGACAAACTCATAGTACGTAAACAGGCATGCATGGAGCTCCCCAGAGCGGGGCCGGGAATGGAAAGTTGAGGGCTGGCCTGGTTAAGGGCTGGAGATAGCCCAGACAAGTCTACACAGGACGGTACTGAGAACACAAGGACTCTTAAAGCACAGCAGTCAGAAGCAGCAAGTCGATTCACCTGTGTGTGGAAGGCCCGCACAGACACCCCACTGAAGACAGACACCTGGCACCCTGCATCCTCAGGACGCCTACTGGAGCAGAAAGGCTGCCAGCCCCCAGCGAGGACCTGCGGCTGTGGTGCCCGCGGTGCAGATGCCCGTCCTGACTGCTGACAGAGGGAACTGACCAGAAGCAGCTGACCGCTGAGCAGGTAAAGCCCCGCAGCGCCCACGGACGCCCTGCCCAGTGGAGGAGTGACGTCCTGACTCCGCACACCCGTGGGCACTTCTGAGAGAAGGAAAGCAGACTCCAAGGTCTGGACTCCACAGAGTCTCACCCTCACCATGGGAGAAGACAGACAAAACCTCGTGGAGACGGAGAGCGCAGGGAACGCAGTCAGCTGGGGCGGGGTAGCGGGGGAGAGTGCCATTCTGGGCAGGAACGTGAAAGTACTGGATACAATCTGGGTGCTGACCCCCTGCGTGGCCAGTGTGACCACGGATAAGCCTCCCGCCTCCCTGAGCACCGGGAGGGGCCCAGATGGGCCTGCGTGGGACACGTCCACACAACACGGGGAAAAAAGCCCCAGAACACAGTGTCTAGCAGGAGCGGGGCGGGGGGGCGTGGTGGTAATGCTTGTCCTTGTTTGAGGTTGTGGTCTCGGATGTGACTGGACTTAGGTTGCAATGGACTATGGTCTTAACTGGGGTTCTGGTTGTGACCAGCTATTGTTGTAATTGTGGTCGTGGTCGTGGTTTTGGCTGTAACTGTGGTTGGGGTTGTGACTGGCTGTGGTTGTGACTGGCCACTGTTGTAATCATGGTCATGGTTGTGGTTGGTTGTGGCGGCGGCAGCAGCCTGGCATGAAGTATGCACAGGAGTCTAACTCAGGGTCCTGATAGGCCCACTGGCTCTGGGTCCTTCCAACCCCGAGGGGCACTACCTCTCCTGTCCTCCAGCCTGGGCCACTGGGAGCACACAGACCAATGATCTCAGGCTGAGGCAAGCCCGGCGCCCCTTCACTGAGGACCTGGAGCCCCAGAGCTGACAGGACAAGCGGCCCACCACTGCCCAGGAAGATGCTGCTCCCTGGCTGGCGCAGGCTTCTTGTGCCCTCAGGTCAGGGCGTCCTCTGGGGCCACCTGCGTGGAGGACGCAAAGGGGCCCCACAGCTGCTCCAAGGACCTGTACCGGTGGGCGGCATCACTGACCAGTGGAGAAGGTGGGGGTCCTGAACGTCCAGGAGCACCCGCTCAGCGTCACACGGAGATGGATCCTGGGGTCCTCCCTCAGGTCCCACATGACCACCGAGCCATGTACGGTCCCCGCAAACAGCAGGCAGGCTTTCACCGGGTTGAAGCAGCAGCACGTGACCTAGACAGCCACACAGAGAGCAGGGCTGGGGCTGGGGGGCAGTGAGGAGCCAGGGCGAGTAGAGGGGGCGGGCCGGGAGGCGGGGCCGGGCTAAGCTGGGGGCAGGGACCCGGAGCTGGGCCCATTGCGGGGCAGGGCCGGGTCAGGGGCAGGGACGGGGAGCACCGGCCCCATGCCCTCTCCATCCGGACACAGCGGGGGAGCCGCGGCAAGCGGCTGGCGCCTCTAAGGGTGCCCTCCTCGGGACACGGGGGTGGTGGCCGCAGGGTGGCGCCCTCCTCGGGACGTGGGGGTGGTGGCCGCAGGGTGTCGCCCTCCTCGGGACGCGGGGGTGGTGGCCGCAGGGTGTCGCCCTCCTCGGGACGCGGGGGTGGTGGCCGCAGGGTGTCGCCCTCCTCGGGACGCGGGGGGTGGTGGCCGCAGGGTGTCGCCCCCCTCGGGACACGGGGTGGTGGCCGCAGGGTGGCGCCCTCCTCGGGACGTGGGGGTGGTGGCCGCAGGGTGGCGCCCTCCTCGGGACGCGGGGGTGGTGGCCGCAGGGTGTCGCCCCCCTCGGGACGCGGGGGTGGTGGCCGCAGGGTGTCGCCCCCCTCGGGACGCGGGGGTGGTGGCCGCAGGGTGTCGCCCCCTCGGGACGCGGGGGTGGTGGCCGCAGGGTGTCGCCCCCCTCGGGACACGGGGTGGTGGCCGCAGGGTGTCGCCCCCTCGGGACGCGGGGGTGGTGGCCGCAGGGTGTCGCCCCCTCGGGACGCGGGGTGGTGGCCGCAGGGTGGCGCCCCCTCGGGACAGGGGGGTGGTGGCCGCAGGGTGGCGCCCCCTCGGGACGCGGGGGTGGTGGCTGCAGGGTGGCACCCCCCTCGGGACGCGGGGTGGTGGCCGCAGGGTGGCGCCCCCCTCAGGACGCGGGGTGGTGGCCGCAGGGTGGCGCCCCCCGCCCCTCGGGACGCGGGGTGGTGGCCGCAGGGTGTCCGGCGCAGCGGGGCCGCCCGTCCTTCACAGTAAGCTATTTCCCAGCCCCCACACCAACAAGCAGCGGGATGGAAATCAAATGGTTCTGAAGTCAAGAACCACAAGACCAGAAACAGCTCTCCCCTGCACCCATGCTGTCACCACGCCACAGCCCCACTCACCAGGGGCCGGGAAACACACAAGCTAAGGACT
The DNA here is from genome assembly GCA_935064755.1 of Tragelaphus eurycerus. Lineage (NCBI taxonomy): Eukaryota > Metazoa > Chordata > Mammalia > Artiodactyla > Bovidae > Tragelaphus > Tragelaphus eurycerus. Next base: position 26,825,883 of record CAKXYN010000026.1, on the reverse strand, counting down.
CGGAAAATCCCAGGCACTGGAAGAAACCTCTAAAGCACCCGTGACCCAACCAAGCAAGCTGGGAAGCTTGCTTCCACGACTCCAAGGATGCCAGGCTGGTGCTTCCACTAACCCACAGCGGGATGACACCCACCCTCGGGGCCCTGGGGACTGTGCCCACATGACCCCTCGGTCGACCTGGTCCTTCCTATGAAGAGCTCCTGCCCCTGTCACCCTGCATGTGGCAGCCGGGATGGAAAGCCGTGACCCTGGACTCCTCTCCCTGGGGCCCACCCTCTCAAGTCACACCCACGGCCCCCCCAAGCTGTACCTTCGACTCACACACCAGGACCTTCTGGGGCCCCGATGGCTGCCGGACATCCCATACGCAGAGCACGTGTCTGTGGTCCAGCAGGGGCACCAAGGCCTTCCCTGGCAGCCCATGCACGGACACCACCGTGTGCCTCTGAGCCTGACACGCGTGCAGGCAGGACACTCTCCGGTCTGAGGACAAGACGAGAAAAATGCTGCAGAACCCACGTTACATTAACACACAGGACTACTCCAATATGTTTCAGCTTAATGACAAAGACATGGTCTTTCAAAGATACCCTTGCCCGAAATTGGGGTTTTGACAAGTGGCCAAGCTCAACTTGAAAATGTCCGGGTGACCTCATTTGCAAGAAGCCACCCTCCTCCACAGGTGACACAGCACGGCCCAGGACCCCACCATCCACCACCTACCCCCGCAGGCTGGGGGTGCGGAGGAGACCCGGGGGAGCAGGGGTGGGGGGCATCACATCCGCCCCATCAGGTGCCCCTTCTCCATCTGCAGCAGGGCCCTGGCCGGCCTCCTCCCAACACCTGCCCTCGGATGCACCATCCAGTGCCCTTGTTCGTCCTGTGACGCGGGGTTTCTGCCCATCCACTGGGGCTCCAAGGCCCAAGACCTGCCCGTGTGCCTGAGTATCTGCAGGGCCCACAGAAGGACAAGCGGGTGGCCGGTGCTGGACAGCCCGCTGACACTGAGAGGGCCCGCCACTCCCTCCAAGCTCAGGTCCAGGATGGGACCCGGGCTCAGGTCATGGGCCCCTGCATCCCAACTTCCCTCGTCACCTCAAAACTCACTTTACTAAAACAGACGCAAGAAAAACCTCCGCTCTGCACACAGGTGGAACTAAGGGGCGAGTCCCAGACAACACACCTGCATTGTCCTTCTCTGAGGAAGTGCTCTGGGGGTGTGTGGCTGCCCCACCCCCTCCCCCCACCACCCCCTTTCCCCACCTCCCACACCATGCCCCCACCAATCCCTGCCCCAGTCCAGGGCTCTTTGATCCCTCCTCAGCTGAGGAAAGCACCTCTTAAACTGCTTCCTGGGTGCAGAGGGAGGTGGGTTTGTGGGCTTCTGTGTTTTCAATGCTACAATCTATTGCTTTTCTAATAGGATAACACAACTTTTAAAAACAAAAACACGCTCAAATAACACGTGCTTGTTAACTTCATGCCATTGGTGTGAATGGTCAGTGCAGAGGTCTGGACGTGAATCTGAATCTCCATAGAAACTTCTGGAACAAGTGGCAGCCACACACCAGGTCCTACTGGCCCAGAAGCGCCCTGGAAAGCCAACCGCAGGGCCAAGCACTGCCCGCCCTCCTGCACTCAGACCAGGACCCTGGCCCCACCCAGGCCCTCAGCAGCTGGCAAGGCAGAAACTCACTGAAGAACTGAACACACGAAGTTTGTTCACTTATTATCATAGGCAGCTACACGCCACAAGTGAAGACACAGGCTTTACTGGGGTAGCATTTGTGCTGTGACTACCGATCAGCTCAAATCTCACCACACGACTCCCACCTGCACTGCCCTCGGCTCCCACTGCTCCTCTACCAAGAAACCAAAGGAAATTAAGAGATGCAGGACTGAAAACATATGTTCCCTTAAATCACTGCATACCCCTCTCGTGAGCACCGTGACACACACGCTCGAGGCTACAGAAGCCGAACCTCTGCTCTGTTCAACAAACCCCTCCCAGGATGCATCCGTGAGGATCACCGTCTCGGGGTCCACGCCCACCCTGAGGGCCGCTTACCCTGCAGGAAGGGCAGGCTGGTGCCCAGCCGTGCACAGCTGTTGCTGAAAGGCAGGGTGCAGTCCTGCGCCTGGGACGCCCAGCCCGACTCTGCGGCTGCCCAGTCCTCTTCAAGCAGAACTGCCATCACCTGCAGCAGACACGCGGGCAGGCCTCCGTCAGCACTCTCAGATGGGCTCATTTTCAAAGCAACAGCAAAAACCGCAAAGCACTACCTAAATTCACCCATCCCTTAAGTTAACCAAGTCCCAGACTCACAGAAACGAACAGAAGGCAGTTATACTGTCCCTTCTGCACAGCAGTAGAGACTACCAAGTAGAGCCCCCTCTGTAAACCCCAGATGCTGTTTTTCACAGCAGACACACAGGAGGGGGGATGCAGCCCTCCACCTCCTCTAGAAGAAACGGGGGCACAAACACATTACCCACAGCAACAAGGCCTACCCGCTGGGCTGCGGTGAGGACCAGCCAAGTCCTGCCACTGCCCTTGTGGGTGGTGGGTCACACTCAGGACGACCACGGGGCAGGAAGGCAGTGGACACTGGGACCCTTAAGTACACGGGACCACGTGCTCTCTCTGACCTTTGTATGGACTTTGAAAATTCCCATAATCAGTCTTCAAAGTCAAGAGTTTACTAGTTTTAAAAACCCTAGACCTGTGCTCACCTTGCCGATTATGTCTGTTCTTCTATCTATATTTAGTCTAAAATGCAAGTGATCAGTATTACTGTTCAGAATCCAAACAGCATGTGCAGCACTGGGGTCCCTGCCCCCAGCCAAGCGCACCTGGCAGGCCGCCCGCAGGAAGCCGGACAGACGGGGCGTGTCGACCTTCGGGACGATGACAGTATCTCCGGGACCACTCCGCTCGCTCCCTGAAAAACAGGTCACACATCAACCCCTGCTGAGGGGAACCCACCGGGTGGGCTCCCAGTCAAGGCCGCACACCCGGAAGGGCATGCCTGAGAACCAAGACCCCTAGCAGGAGAAGCCAGGAGGTCACATTTCTTTCTCCAGAGCTCAGCTCCTCCTCATGCCTCACAGGAAACTGTTCACAGAAAGTCTGTAAGCAGAGTCCTGTGCAAAGCATCATTTTACCGTGGACGTGTTACATTTAGGATCTTGGTTCATTCCCAAGGCAAACCATTCAATGTCACAGTAATCCAAGTCAATGCCCCATCCACCAATGCCACGTTGACCAGTTCTATGAAATCTACAACACCTTCTAGAACACCAAAAAAAAGATGTCCTTTTCATCATAGGGGACTGGAATGCAAAAGTAGGAAGTCAAGAGATACCCAGAATAACAGGTAACTTTGGCCTTGGACTACAGAATGAAGCAGGGAAAAAACTAGTTCTGCCAAGTTCTGCCAAGAGAACACACTGGTCATAACAAACAGCCTCTTCCAACAACACAGGAGAAGATTGTACACATGGACATCATCAGATGATCAAAATCGAAATCAGATTATACTCTTTGCAGTCAAAGATGGAGAAGCTCTATACAGTCAGCAAAAACAAGACCTGGAACTAACTGTAGCTCAGATAATGAGCTACTTATTACAAAATTCAGACTTACATTGAACAAAGTAGGGAAAACCACTAGGCCATTCAGGTATGACCTAAATCAAAACCCATACGATTATATAGTGGAGGTGACAAATAGATTCAAGGGATTGGATCCAGAAGACAGAGTGCCTGAAGAACTATGGACAGAGGTTTTTAACACTGTACAGAAAGCAGTGACCAAAACCACCCCAAAGAAAAAGAAATGCAAGAGGGAAAAATGGTTGTCTAAGGAGGCCTTACAAATAGTTGAGAAAAGAGAAGAAGCAAAAGGCAAAGGAGAAAAGGAAAGATATACCCATTTGAATGCAGAGTTCCAGAGAATAGCAAAAATAGATAAGAAGGCCTTCTTGAGTGAACAATGCAAAGAAATAGAGGAAAACAATTCAGCACCACCAAACCAGCTCTTCAACAAATGCTAAAGGATCTTCTCTAGACAAGAAATACAGAAAAGGTTTATAAATTTGAATCCAAAACAACAAAGTAAATGGCAACGGGATCATACTTATCAATAATTTCTTTAAATGTAAATGAGTTGAATGCCCCAACCAAAAGACAAAGACTGGCTGAAGGGATACAAAAACAAGACCCCTACATATGTTGTCTACAAGAGACCCACCTCAAAACAAGGGACACAGACGGACTGAAAGTGAAGGGCTAGAAAAAGATATTTCACACAAACGAGACCAAAAGAAAGCAGAAGTAGCAATACTCATATCAGATAAAATAGACTTTGAAATAAAGGCCATGAAAAGAGACAAAGAAGGACACTACATAATGATCAAAGGATCAATCCAAGAAGAATATATAACAATTATATATGCACCCAACATAGGAGCACCGCAATATGTAAGGCAAATGCTAACAAGTATGAAAGGGGAAATTAACAGTAACACAATAATAGTGGGAGACTTTAATACACCACTCACACCTATGGATAGATCAACTAAACATAAAATTACCAAGGAAGCACAAGCTCTAAATGATGCAATGGACCAGTTAGACCTAATTGATATCTATAGGACATTTCACCCCAAAAAAATGAATTTCACCTTTTTCTCAAGTGCACACGGAACATTCTCCAGGACAGATCACATCTTGGGCCATAAATCTAGCCTTGGTAAATTCAGAAAAATTGAAATCATTTCAAGCATCTTTTCTGATCACAATGCAGTAGGATTAGATGTCAACTACAGGAAAAAAACTATTAAAAATATAAACATATAGAGACTAAACAACATGCTTCTGAATAAACAACAAATCCCAGAAGAAATTAAAAATGAAATCAAAATATGCATAAAAATGAATGAAAACACAATAACCCAAAACCTATGGGATTCAGTAAAAGCAGTGCTAAGGGGAAGGTTCATAGCAATACAAGCTTACTTCAAGAAACAAGAGAAAAATCAAATAAATAACCTAACTTTACACCTAAAGCAACTAGAAAAAGAAGAAATGAAGAACCCCAGGGTTAGTAGGGGAGAAGGCAATGGTACCCCACTCCAGTACTCTTGCCTGGAAAATCCCATGGACAGAGGAGTCTGGTAGGCTGCAGTCCATGGGGTCCCTAGAGTCAGACACGGCTGAGTGACTTCACTTTCACTTTTCACTTTTATGCATTGGAGAAGGAAATGGCCACCCACTCCAGTGTTCTTGCCTGGAGAACCGCAGGGACAGGGGAGCCTGGTGGGCTGCCGTCTATGGGGTCGCACAGAGTCGGACACGACTGAAGTGACTTAGCAGCAGCAGCAGCAGGGTTAGTAGAAGGAAAGAAATCATAAAAATTAGGGCAGAAATAAATGAAAAAGAAACAACAGAGACCATAGCAAAAATCAACAAAACTAAAAGCTGGTTCTTTGAGAAGATAAATAAAAGAGACAAACCATTAGCCAGACTCATCAAGAAACAAAGGGAGAAGAATCAAATCCACAAAATTAGAAATGAAAATGGAGAAGTCACAACAGACAACACAGAAATACAAAGTCATAAAAGTCTATTGTCAGCAACTATCATGCCAATAAAATGGACAACGTGGAAGAAATAGACAAATTCTTAGAAAAGGATAACCTTCCAAAACTGAACCAGGAAGAAACAGAAAATCTTAACAGAAATCAAAACCATAATCAAAAATCTTCCAAAAAACAAAAGCCCAGGACCAGATGGCTTCACAGGTAAATTTTACCAAAAATTCAGAGAAGAGCTAACACCCATCCTACACAAACTCTTCCAGAAAATTGCAGACGAAGGTAAGCTTCTACACTCACTCCATGAGGCCACCATCACCCTAACACCAAAACCAGACAAAGACGCCACGAGAGAAGTAAACTAGAGGCCAATATCACTGATGAACATAGATGCAAAAATCCTTAACAAAATTCTAGCAAACAGAATCCTGCTGCTGCTGCTGCTGCTAAGTCGCTTCAGTTGTGTCCGACCCTGTGCGACCTCATAGTCGGCAGCCCACCAGGCTCCCCCGTCCCTGGGATTCTCCAGGCAAGAACACTGGGGTGGGTTGCCATTTCCTTCTCCAATACATGAAAGTGAAAAGTGAAAGTGAAGTTGCTCAGTTGTGTCCGACTCCAAGTGACTCCATGGACTGCAGTCCACCAGGCCCCTCCGTCCATGGGATTTTCCAGGCAAGAGTACTGGAGTGGGTTGCTACTGCCTTCTCCGAAACAGAATCCTACAATATACTAAAAAGATCATACATCATGACCAAGTTGGCTTTATCCCAGGGATGCAAGGATTCTTCAGTATTCACAAATCAATCAATGTGAGACATCACATTAATAAATTGAAAGATAAAAACCATATGATTATCTGAATAGACGCAGAGAAAGCCTTTGACAAAATTCAACATCCATTTATGATAAAAACCCTCCAGAAAGCAGGCATAGAAGGAACATACCTCAACATAATAAAAGCCATATATGATAAACCCACAGCAAACATTATCCTCAATGGTGAAAAATTAAAAGCATTTCCCCTAAAGTCAGGAACAAGACAAGGGTGCCCATTCTCACCACTACTATTCCACATAGTTTTGGAAGTTTTAGCCACAGCAATCAGTGAAGAAAAAGATAAAAGGAATCCGATTGGAAAAGAAGATGTAAAACTCTCACTATTTGCAGATGACATGATCCTCTACATAGAAAACCCTTAAGACACCACAAGAAAATTACTAGAGCTAATCAATGAATATAGTAAAGTGGCAGGATATAAAATTAACACGCAGAAATTCCTTGCATTCCTATACACTAACAATGAGAAAACAGAAAGAGAAATTAAGGAAACAATTCCACTCACCATTGAAGTAAAAAGAATAAAATACTTAGGAATAAATATACCTAAAGAAACAAAAGACCTATATATAGAAAACTATAAAACACTGATGAAAGAAATCAAAGATGACACAAATAGATGGAGAAATATACCACATTCATGGATTGGAAGAATCAAAATAGCAAAAATGAGTATACTCCAAAGCAACCTATAGATTCAATGCAATCCCTATCAAGCTACCAACGGTATTTTTCAGAGAACTAGAACAAATAATGTCACAATTTGTATGGAAATACAAAGAAACCTCGAATAGCCACAGCAATCTTGAGAAAGAATGGAACTGGAGGAATCAACCCATTTGACCTCAGACAATACTACAAAGCTACGGTCATCAGACAGTATGGTACTGGCACAAAGACAGAAATATAGATCAATGGAACAAAATAGAAAGCCCAGAGATAAATCCACGCACCTATGGACACTTTATCTTTGACAAAGGAGGCAAGGATATACAATGGAGAAAAGACAATCTCTTTAACAAGTGATGCTAGGAAAATTGGTCAACCACTTGTAAAAGAATGAAACTAGAACACTTTCTAACACCATACACAAAAATAAACTCAAAATGGATTAAAGATCTAAACGTAAGAACCGAAACTATAAAACTCCTAGAGGAAAACATAGGCAAAACACTCTCCGACATACATCACAGCAGGATCCTCTATGACCCACCTCCCAGAGTAACAGAAATAAAAACAAAAATAAACAACTGAAACTTAAAAGCTTTTGCACAATGAATAAAACTGTAAGCAAGGTGAAAAGACAGCCTTCAGAATGGGAGAAAATAATAGCAAATGAAGCAACTGACAAAGAATTAATCTCAAAAATATACAAGCAGCTCATGCAGCTCAATTCCAGAAAAATGAATGACCCAATCAAAAAATTGGCCAAAGAACTAAACAGATATTTCTCCAAAGAAGACATATAAATGGCTAACAAACACATGAAAAGATGCTCAACATCACTCATTATCAGAGAAATGCAAATCAAAACCACAATGAGGTAACCATCTCACACCAGTCAGAATGGCTGCTATTAAAAAGTCTACAAACAATAAATGCTGGAGAGAGTGTGGAGAAAAGGGAACCCTCTTACACTGTAGGTGGGAATGCAAACTAGTACAGCCACTATGGAGAACAGTGTGGAGATTCCTTAAAAAACTGGAAATAGAACTGCCATATGACCCAGCAATCCCACTGCTGGGCATACACACTGAGGAAACCAGAATTGAAAGAGACACGTGTACCCCACTGTTCATCGCAGCACTGTTTATAATAGCCAGGACATGGAAGCAACCTAGGTGTCCATCAGCAGACAGATGGATAAGAAAGCTGTGGTACATATACACAAAGGAGTATTACTCAGCTATTAAAAAGAATGCATTTGAATCAGTTCTAATGAGGTGGATGAAACTGGAGCCTATTATACAGAGTGAAGTAAGTCAGAAAGAAAAACACCAATATAGTATATTAACGCATATATATGGAATTTAGAAAGATGGTGACGATGACCCTATATGCGAGACAGCAAAAGAGACACCGATGTAAAGAACAGACTTTTGGACTCTGTGGGAGAAGGCAAAAGTGGGATGATTTGAGAGAATAGCATTGAAACATGTATATTACTATATGTAAAACAGATCGCCAGTCCAGGTTCAATGTATGAGACAGGGTGCTCAGGGCCAGTGCACTGGGATAATCCTGGAGGGAGCGGGGTTCAGGATGGGGAACACATGTACACCCATGGCTGATTCATGTCAATATATGGAAAAAACCACTACAATATTGTAAAGTAATTAGCCTCCAATTTAAAAAAATTTTTTTAATAAAAAACAATAAAACTTTTAAAATACTAAAAAAAAAAAAAAAGAATCTTGGCGACATCTCAAATAAAAACAATAAATCTTATGGTGTAAGAATATATTAAAAAAAAGATTCCTCTCAGCCTTCCACCTATTAACATATATAAACTTCCCTTACTATGTAGCCTGTTTTTAAATTACTAGCATATTTTCCCTATGCAATAATTGTCATTTTCTACTTTTTTGACCAATAAACAGTTTTAAACCAAAATAAAAAAGAAATAGAGGAAAACAATAGAATGGGAATGACTAGAGATCGCTTCAAGAAAATTGGAGATACTCAAGGGAACATTTCACTCAAGGACAGGCATGATAAAAAACAGAAAGGGTAAGGACCTAACACAAGCAGAAGACAGTAAGAAGAGGTGGAGAGAATGCACAGAAGAGCTGTACAAAAAAGCTATTAATGACCAGAATAACCATGACAGTGTGATCGCTCACCTAGAGCCAGACATCTGGGAATGCGAAGTCAAGTGGGCTTTGGGAAGCATCACTACGAACAAAGCTGGTGGAGGTAACAGAATTGCAGCTGAACTATTTAAAATCGCAAAAGATGCTGCTGCTGCAGTTCTGCACTCAGTACGCCAGCAAATCTGGAAAAACCACGCAGTGGCCACAGGACTGGAAAAGGCCAGTTTTCGTTCCAATCCCTAAGAAAGGCAACGCAAAGAATGTTCAAACTGCTAGCAAGATTATGGTCAGAATCCTTCAACCTAGGCTTCAGCAGTACGTGAACCGAGAACTTTCAGATGTACAAGCTGGATTTAGAAAAGGCAGAGGAACCAGAGATCATATTACAGACATTCACTGGATTAGAGAGAAAGCAAGGAAATTCCAGAAAAACATGTTTCACTGACTGCAAGAAAGTCTTTGACTGTGTGGATCACAGCAAACTGTGGAAAATTCTTAAAGAGATGGGAATACCAGACCACTTTACCTGTCTCCTGAGAAACCTGTATACAGGACAAAAAGCAACAGTTAGAACTACACATGGAACAACAGACTGGTTCCAAACTGGAAAAGGAGTACATCAAAGCTGCATATTGTTACACTGCTTATTTAACTTACATGCAGAGTAAAATGCCAGGCTGGATGAATCACAAACTGGAATCAAGATTGCTGGAAGAAATAACAATCTCAGATATGCAGATGATACCACTCTAATGGTAGAAAGTGAAGAGGAACAAAAGAGCCTCTTGATAAATGCGAAAGAGGACAGTGAAAAAACTAAGATCATGACATCCAGGCAAATCACTTCGTGGCAAACAGAAGGGGAAACAGGGACAGATTTTATTTTTTGGGCTCCAAAATCACTGTGGATGGTGACTTCAGTCATGAAAATAAAAGACACTTGCTCCTTGGTAGGAAAGCTATGACAACCTAGACAGCGTATTAAAAAGAAAAGATATCACTTCGCTGACAAAGGTCTGTATAGTCAAAGCCATGGTTTTTCCAGTAGTCATGTATGGATGTGAAAGTTGAACCATAAAGAAGGCTAAGCACCAAAGAATTGAGGCTTTTGTACTGTGGTGTTGGAGAAGACTCTTGAGAGTCCCTTGGACTGCAAGGAGATCACACCAGTCAATCCTAAAGGAAATCAATCCTGACTATTCATTGGAAGGACTGATGCTGAAGCTGAAACTCCAATACTTTGGCCACCTGATGTGAAGAACTGACTCATGTGAAAAGACCCTGATGCTGAGAAAGATTGAAGGCGGGAGAAGGGGGCGACAGAGGATGAGATGGTTGGATGCCATCACTGACTCAATGGACATGGGTTTGAGCACATGCCAGGAGATAATGAAGGACAGGGAGGCCTGGTGTGCTGCAGTCCACAGGGTCACAAAGAGCTGGACGTGACTGAGTAACTGAACAACAATGTTTAGGTTTGTTACTTCTTAGGACCAGGCTTCCCTGAGGAATGGGAGTGACAGAGGTCCTTCCTCAGAGCAAACAGTCACCCAGCGGAGTAATAGTTAGCACGTAAGCAACCGGTAAGAGCCAGCGGGAGCAGAACTCGGCACCGTTCTCGCCTTCCACCTGTGTTGACGTGACACGCCTGGAGAGTGCACTTAGAGAAGAAAACTCCCTAAGAACGTGAACCACTGAAGAGCACGCGGTCTCTGAACAGCGCCTCTGCAGGTGTGTTTGGAGTCGGGCTCTTTCCTCTGTTCAGGAACGAGTGTCATGAGCCCCAATCAGGGCCCAGATCATGCCTCCAGGCCAGGGTGGCATCTGCAAACTCACTGGTATTTCCACAGTCAGCTCACACGCAAGCACACACAAGACTGAGGAAAGAACAAGAGAGGGGACGAATACAACCGCCGAGGCCGAGAGCAGAGGCCATTACCCCCGGACACAGCGGCGCCTGCCCCTGGGTGCTGGGTCCACACTTCCCGCGTCTCCACCTCCTCGGTCTGGATGTCCCGGTCCACGCTGTCTTCATTACACTGAATGTAGGCCTGAGAAGGAAGGCAGGCTGAGTTAGCCATGGCTCCACCTCAGACCCATTTCTCATCACTGAAAAGAAAACAACTAAATTTTTTAAGTTAAGGATGACACTGTTCTTGCTTCCGCCAAAATTAAGTATCGTGGCATGCATAACAATCATGCAAAGACTGCTTATGTCTTAAACGTTTGAAAAACATGGGCCTAAATTTCAAAAGTGTTCTCAAAAGTCACATCAAACAGTTCAGCTCCAGTTTGAAAATACTATGACCTAGAGACGTCCCTCATGGTCCAGAGGATGGGAATGTGCCTTCCAGTGCAAGGGACGTGGGGTCCATCCCTGGTCAAGGAGCTACGACGCCACCTGCCTCAGGACAACCAAGCCTGCACACTGCATCTGCTGGGCCCAATGACTGAGCCCAGGTGCTCTGGAGCCCGCGCACCACAGCTAGAGAGGAGCCCACACACCACGGCTAGGACCCTGTGCAGCCAAAAGTAAATAAACAAACAAAACCTTTAAAAGTTTAAAAACTCTTATGACCTAGTCCGCCAATACCCTAGTCTCTTACAGTGTAGCAGCTCTGCAAAACCGGACACAAATTTGTTTCAAAAAGGTACATGCTTCAGTTTTGATACTAACTAACAGCTTTGAAAAACTGATGCTTTTGAACTGTGGTGTTGGAGAAGACACTTGAGAGTCCCTTGGACAGCAAGGAGATCCTAAAGGAAATCAGTCCTGAATATTCACTGGAAGGACTGATGCTAAAGCTGACTCTCCAATACTTTGGCCACCTGATGCGAAGAACTGACTCACTAGAAAAGACCCTGATGCTGGGAAAGATTAAAGGCAGGAGGAGAAGGGGACGACAGAGGATGAGATGGTTGGATGGCATCACTGACTCGATGGACATGAGTTTGAGCAAACTTCAGGAGATGCTGAAAGACACAGAAGCCTGGTTGTGCTGCAATCCATGGGGTCACAGAGTCGGACACAACTGAGCGACTGAACAAAAACAAAAAGCTTTGAGATGAGGAAAATAAGCAAAGAAGTTAAAGAGTCTACTCAAGGTCAGAGTGGGTCAGCTGCAAAGCCAGGGTTAATCTGTCAGCTTCTTAAATGTCCGGCTGTGACCCTCTTCCTGTTAAAAGATTATTGACAGACGCACCCAAGAGCATGCTGAGGGATGGCTCTACAGGGACAGGAGAGAAACACTGGAGGGACTGCTGACTTCAGGACCTCACCACCCTGGAAGGCCAGCCAGCTCACAGTCAGTGGCGGGAAGCAAGATGGGGAAGGGCAGAGTGGTGTGGGGCTAACTGAGTTCTCCACCTTGGAAGGCCAGCTAGCTCACAGTCAATGGCCGGAAGTGAGACAGGGAAGGGCAGAGTGTGTGGGGTGGACTGAGCAATGCTAGGGTCAGAGGGTGTACAGGGATGGATCACCTAGTTCACCTGGAGGACAGGCCGTGAACACAGAGAGACAGGCAGACTGATGAGGGACGAGGTGTGGACAGCATAGGCCAGGTGACGGAGAAAGCCAGGCAGATGACCAGGGGGCCTGCAAGGGGAGGTGAGGGGGTCCAGGGACGGGTAGGGAGAGACTGGTCAGGTGGGGGGGTCCAGGGGCAGGTAGGGGGAGCCTGGTCAGGTGGGGGGGGGTTCAGGGGCAGGTGGGGGAAGCCTGGTGAGGTGAGGGGGTCCAGGGGCAGGTGGGGGGAGCTGGTCAGGTGGGGGGGGAGTCCAGGGGCAGGTGGGGGAAGCCTGGTGAGGTGAGGGGGTCCAGGGGCAGGTGGGGGGAGCTGGTCAGGTGGGGGGGTCCAGGGGCAGGTGGGGGGAGCTGGTCAGGTGAGGGGGTCCAGGGGCAGGTGGGGGGAGCTGGTCAGGTGAGGGGGTCCAGGGGCAGGTGGGGGAAGCCTGGTGAGGTGAGGGGGTCCAGGGGCAGGTGGGGGGAGCTGGTCAGGTGGGGGGGTCCAGGGGCAGGTGGGGGGAGCTGGTCAGGTGAGGGGGTCCAGGGGCGGGTGGGGGGAGCCTGGTCAGGTGAGGGGGTCCAGGGGCAGGTGGGGGGAGCTGGTCAGGTGAGGGGGTCCAGGGGCAGGTGGGGGGAGCTGGTCAGGTGGGGGGGTCCAGGGGCAGGTGGGGGGAGCCTGGTCAGGTGAGGGGGTCCAGGGGAAGGTGGGGGTGCCTGGTCAGGTGCGGGGGCCCAAGGGCATTTACCAGAGGACCTGGCCAGGGCTACATTTTCCCAAGTAAGGGCAAGTGGAACGGAACAGGCAGGAGGGACCCTGAGGCGAGTCCAGAAGCTTGGGACCTCAGGGAGAGGTGGACAGCGGGGCACTCCAGCCCAAATCTTGGAGCCTCTGCACCTAGGGTCACACATGCAAGACGCTGCAGCCCTGTGAGGACGGGAGCAGGTGACCCCAGGGGACACCCGGGGACTCTCCAGGCTGTCCTCAGAGCCTGTGAGTGAGCCCCATCCGCGGCCAGGCGCCCCAGAGCACAGGCTCCAGGTGAGGAGAGTACCCTGGCCACCCCCGCTCTGATGTCGGGACCGCACGCACCACACCTCAGGTCGTCACCGCACTGGACGGGCCCTGGCGGGTGTGTGGCACTGACCTGCTTGGTGTTCTTCTTCCCGAAGTTCCGGATGTACATGTCGTACTCGTTCACGGGCGGGAGGTCAAGGAGGGAGAAGGTGAAGGAGAAGTCCATGTCAATGAGCCGGAGCAGCTTTGCGCTGCGCATCCTGGAGGGAAGAGCACAGATGTGAACCACGGGGCTGGGGAGCAGGACGGAGGCTGGAGCCTGGGGGCAGCGGGCCATCCACGCTCATTCACCACGCTGGGGCCCCCTGTGGACAGTGAGGCTGCAGGGCCAAACCCCCACCTCCCACTGCTGTCAGTGCCCCCCCACCCCGCTCCGGGGGGTGCGTCTAGCAGGGCGAGCCCCCGCCAACCTCACCCTGGCTCCCTCTGCTACAGAGGGCAGGTGCTCCTCGGGGGAGGCGGGGTGGGGGAAGGCTGCTTCCTGCCAGCACAGCTCCCTGGCTGACCAGATACTCTCCCTAAGTCCACTGCGTCCAGCCCCACCTGGTGGACTCCGACATCCATCCCCAGACTGCACTGGGCTCGGTACTGCAGACGTGGGCTGAGAGTCTGTCCTTCACTTTCACGAGCTTCTGGGTTCACAGAAGTCAAGCCCGGACTCTGACCCCGCTGGCCCTGGCTCTTCACCCTCATCTCCGCCCTTGCTGGGCTGACCCGGGCCTGCACAGGTGGCCTGCAGCCCACGGAGGACGCTGACACGGAGGCCCAGTGCCCGGGACACAGGATGGCTGGCCGACGTGGGGCTCCCTCGCTGAGACGAGGGGCGCCGGTTGCGAGAGTGTGGCCCACATGGTGGGAGGCACGGGATGTGGGCGGACCTGGCCCGCTGTCTGCTCTAGCTCCCGCCACCCGCCTCCAGCCTCCAGAGCGCCTGTGATGCTGCCTGGCCGTGAAGGCGGGGCTCCCGGGGCCCCCAGCACTGACACAGATGCCGGGCCGAGCTCGCCTACGGCGCTGCACACCTGCACCAGAGCACGAGCCGGGACCCGGGAATGCAGCGCAAACGCGACCACAGCCCGAGCACCGCAGTGACAACAAGATAAACGCTAGTATTCACAGGCCCGCTGCAGGAGACTACAGAAACTCCTAATTCCTTCTGCAATTTTCCCAGTACACCTACTTTTGCTTAAGGGCCTGAGTCCGATTCTTTTGACGGTGTGAGGCTGTGGCAAAATCCATGAAAATTCCACACAGTGGGGTTTTGGAAGGGGAGCTGTTTGCATCTGCACATAAAAAAAAAAAGGTGCTTTTGTGAAATCGAAATATTTCTTTCAAGCAAAAGAAATCAAGAGTAAACCCATTGCTGCTACTGCTGCTGCTAAGTCGCTTCAGTCGTGTCCGACTCTCTGCGACCCCATAGACGGAAGCTCACCAGGCTCCCCCTTCCCTGGGATTCTCCAGGCAAGAATACTGGAGTGGGTTGCCATTTCCTTCTCCAATGCATGAAAGTGAAAAGTGAAAGTGAAGTCGCTCAGTCGTGTCTGACTCTTAGCGACCCCATGGACTGGAGCCCACCAGGATCCTCTGTCCATGGGATTTTCCAGGCAAAAACACTGGGGTGGGGTGTAAACCCATTAGATGCATATAAACCAATTATGTTCACTGAACTAATGACAAATGTCTTCTATGTGCACTTAGGAACTACTTCTGCTCATTTCACCTAAAACCTGCAACGCAAAATTTCCTCCACCTGTGCCACACTACTTCCAGAAATAGTTAAGAACACATATAAGTGCGGTCAGTCCTCCACTCCCACCCAACTCTCCTCTGCCTGCTCCAAAGCCTGTCTTCTCAGGTAAGGGAGTTAAGGTGTGAATACACAGAGCAGCTGGAAAACAAAGGCTGGTGCATGCTGGACAAGCCACTCACTGCAGCAGAAGACAGGAGACAGGCGGACACGGGCTGGGGTTCGGCAGCTCACAGGGCGCAGGCTGGTTGGCCTGGTGGCGGGCTACGGCCGCCAGAAGCCTGCACAGGACAGACCGCTCCACCCCCTCCCTCTGCGGGGTCCACCTCCGTGGCCTTGGCCACAGGGCGCCCTGTGCTTTGCATGTAGACAGACCCGTGTATTTCTCTATGCACTTATTCTCACTCTGTCTTCCCCTTCCCCTTGGACTCAGGCAAAGAGCACACCCTGTCCTGTCAGAGGCCGTGAGAAGGTGCTGACCGAGCACCTCCTGTTTCTCCTGCCTCAGAGCACCATCACTCGGGGCTGTCAGGAGTGTTCATGGAGAGTGCTCTCCTGCCCTGACAAGTAACCTTCGCACACCCAGGTGCCAAGAGCTTTGGAGCAAAACACATTCCCAGTTTCATCGAGAAAGTCGCCAAGGCTGCCCCACCACGGCCGGCCTCCTGCCGATGCAGTCACTTTGTCAGAAGAAATGCAGCCGGGGCCTTGGACGCCGACTGAGCTCACAGCACGGGGCTGGCCCACCCCACCACAGCGCCCTCCCCAAGGAGGGCCTCAACATGCGCCCCCGGAGCTCCGAGCGCGTCACGGGGGCGGGGGCTGGCAGTGCCGCAGGGCTGCTGTCTGCTCACGTACCCGGGCCCGGCCCCCCAGCGCACTCCGGGCAGCCGTGCTTCTCCAGCAGCTTCGAGGACAGCTCGCCGACCCGCTGGTTCTCCGCGAGGATGGCCTTCTGGATCTCCTGGATCTCCCTCTTCCTGGCCGGAGGCAGCTCCTCCGCCGCCTCTCCCTCTTTGGGCTCGTCCGCCCCGCAGTCGTCGGCCCCGTCAAAGACCTCGAAGTCGTCCTCATAGTCCTGCGCGCAGAGCAGACACGCTCGCGGGCGGAGCACGCAGCCAGCAGGATGCACAGACAGGGCCCCCGTGTGCTTGGGGCCCTGCAGCTCACAGGTTTCTATGCAAACTGCTGTGCTTGTTCCTCCGCATCTGCACACACCCTACAGAACTGTGCACTCTGAGAGCTCTGGTTGAACAATAAAGTGCAAACGTACCTGTGCCGAGAATGGGAGCGTGAGCACAGAGACCTGTGTACCCGTGTGTACTTCATGTAGACACACACACGTGTGCACACACACACGTTTGACTGCAGTGCACTACCAACAGGCTAAATCGAACACTGTGATTACACCACACTGGTTAGCAATGACAGACACATGGCAAACTGTTTATAGGTCCCAGATCTAAGTCAAGTAGATACGGAGCACTGAGAGTAGTAAAAGGAGATGAAAAAAACAACTGTTTCTGGTTTTAGAACAAACTATCCTTAAGATGAAAAAATTGTAAATACCTACTTCAAAATCATCTTCAAAAATGGCTGTATACTCATCCGTTCCAGCGTTTTCTAAATCAAGGTCTTCCTTTTCAATTTCCTACGGGCAGAAATCAAACGTATAATTAAAATATTCAATCTCAGGTTGATTCTTGCCAATAGGCTGGAAAATACATGTTTTCTGAGATTCACTTCAGGTTAATTTAGAAATTCAAATATTTATAAAATTAACATAACCTAATCGCAACTCTTAAAGAAATACTCTGACTTATAAGTATGACCAGAAAGAGAAAACAGTTAACAATCATATTCTTTTTGAGAAAACTCTAAATTCTGATGGGCAAAGAAAAAAGTGGGTCTCTGGTTGCTGAACAAATAAACCAGAGACCCAGCGTCGCAGGCTCACCTTATCCCAGCAACTTACTGCTCAGCAAGCACACCACGGGCCTCCAGCTGCCTGGGGTGCCTGCCAGGGGCAGACGGCAAGGGGACAGGAGTGTCCCTGGCCTGCCAGCCCAAGCTCAGGGCCCCCCGCTCAGCCTCGGTTTGGAAAAAACGCCCCAGCACCACCAGTGGCTCCTGCAGGAGCTGGCTGCTCCTCCACCGCTGGCTCGGCGTTTATTTCTGCAAATTTTCTGCTCCCTGGACTGTTCCTCACTGACAACAGACGAATCGTGTCTTTGTGAGGCCTCTGTTCACTTTCTTGCATTCTCCCCAAAGCTACTGACTTTCAAGGCGGAGAAACGGCAAGAAGTCTGGGGGCCCATCCAGTCCGAGTTCCTGGGAGTGTACACGGAGGGCGCAGGGCAAACGCACGGCGGGCCCTGTGGCCCAGTGTCCTAGTGTCCTCGGGGCCCGAGGTGGACAGACAGCGCAGACGGACGCATCCTCTCCTCACCATGGCCTCTTCGCTCCCCTGCCTCTGCTCCAGCTTCCACATCGAGGGGCCCTCCTCATGGCCATGCTGGGGGACAGAGCACAGCGGGTCAGCTGGACGGCGGAGGCAAGGCCCACCCTCCTCCCGCGGGGACCAGGGGCCGGCGCAGAGTGGCCCCGGCTGAGCAACGCCTCACAGGGAACTCGACCTCTCCAGGCCTCAGGGTCCAACACTCCTCCAGGTGCCGGTGAGGCGGGGCACCTGGCTGTCCCACTGGGGCCATGGCCCCAGCAAGGCACGGCTCTCAGACACCACCGCCAACAAACATCCGATGCAAAGGCGTGGGGATAGCATGGCGCCCCCAAGAGGCAGGGAACACCCTTCCGCCCAGAAACTTAATCTGGCATAGTGTGGGCTTTCCCTCTAAGTGCTGAGCAACCACACCAAGGTAACTCAGGGCTGATGCTGTAAAACACATGGCTAGTCATAAGCCAAGCAGGCTGCCAGCTATCTTCAAGATCACTTCTGGGCTCTCTCAGGGGAAAAACACCTCTCATATTTTGCGCCCTTACTGAAAAAAGAATATAAAATGTCTAATTTTGTATATTGGCTACATGTTGAAAGACTATTTCAGAAATGTTGGATTATATGTTATTAAAATTAATTTTATGTTTCTTTTTTAAGATGACCACCAAAAAACTTAAAATTACAAATGTGGCTTACATTATAATTCTAGTGAACAGTGCTAACCCTTACCAAAAAAATTGAGAATCAGAAAGAAAATATTAAAAACTGTATATTTTCATTCAATAATCCAGTTCAAGAAACTTACTATGAGAAGGAGGAGGGAGATCTGAATCATTATAGCTAGAGAGGTTTCCACAGAGTCAGGGCAAACAGCACATGCTGCAGGTGTGAGCAAGACAGAAAAAAGGCACCAACCCCCCCCCCCCCCCCAACCACCACCACCAACACAGACATCACAACAGCACAGTGAAAGATTACACAGAAAAGACTACATGGGAAGAATCACCTATAAGGCTCACTTTGTACTAAGGTGTGGCTATACCTGGACAGGGAGGAATCCAACCACTGCCCAGACTGAACAAAACACCCTCACATCAACCAACACAGCCACACCACCTGACTTATCAGAAAATACTGTGCTTCTGGGTGTGTGCGTGGAATAAAGACCCAGAAAAACACGGCATCAGATGCTAAAGACACGTCTCTCATAGTCCAGTGTTTCAGATAACTATCAGAGAAAGAAAAATATTATTCTTCCTGGGAAACAAAAGAAAGTAGGTTAAACCATTAGGCCATTTAGCTATGACCTAAATCAACTCCTTTATAATTATACAGAGGAGGTGACAAGTAGATTCAAGGGACTAGATCAGATCTGGTAAACAGAAAGCCTGAAGAACTATGGACAGAAGTTCATAACATGGTACAGGAGGTGTGACCAAAACCATCCCAAAGAAAAAGAAATGCAAGAAAGCAAAGTGCTTGTCTGAGGAGGCCTTACAAATAGCTGAGAAAAGAAGAGAAGCAAAAGGCAAAGGAGAGAGGGAAAGATATACCCAACTGAATGCACAGCTCCAGAGAACAGCTAGGAGAGAGAAGAAAGCCTTCTTAAGTGACCAATGCAAAGAAATAGAGGAAAACAAAAGAACGGGAAAGACCAGAGATCTCTTTAAGAAAATTGGAGATACCAAGGGAACATTTCATGCAAAGATGGGCACAATAAAGGACAAAAACGGTGTGGATCTAACAGAAGCAGAAGATATTAAGAAGAGGTGGCAAGAATACACAGAAGATGTATACAGAAAAACTCTTTATGACCCAGATAACCACGATGGTGTGATCACTCACCTAGAGCCAGACATCCTGGAATGCAAAGTCAAGTGGGCCTGAGGAAACATTACTATAAACAAGCTAGTGGAGGTGACAGAACTCCCGTTGAGCTATTTCAAATCCTGAAAGATGATGCTGTGACAGTGCTGCACTCAGTATGCCAGCAAATCTGGAAAACTCAGCAGTGACCACAAGACTGGAAAAGGTCAGTTTTCATTCCAATCCCAAAGAAGGGCAATGCCAAAGAATGTTCAAATTACTGTACAATTGTACTCATTTCACATGCCAGCAAGATTATGCTCAAAATCCTTCAAGCTAAGCTTCAGCAGTATGTGAACCAAGAACTTCCAGATGTACAAGCTGGATTTAGAAAGGCAGAGGAACCAGAGATAAAATTGCCAAGATGTACTAGATCATAGAAAAAGTAAGGGAATTTCAAAAAAAAAAATCTACTTTTGCTTTTGCTTCACTGACTACACTAAAGCCTTTGTGTGGATCACAACAAACTGTGGAAAATTCTTAATGAAATGGCAATACCAGATCACATTACCTGCCTCCTGAGAAACTTGTATGCAGGACAAAAGGCAACAGTTAGAAGTAGACATGGAACTGGTTCCAAATTGAGCAAGGAGTTCGTCAAGGCTGTGTATTGTCACCCAACTTATTTAACTTACATGCAGAGTACATCATGTGAAATGCAGGGCTGCATGAAGCACAAGCTGGAATCAAGATTGCCAGGAGAAATATCAACCACCTCAGATATGTAGATGATACCATTTTAATGGTAGAAAGTGAAGAGGAACTAAAGCACCTCTGGATTAAGTATGAAACATTTAAACATTCAAAAAATGAAGATAATGGCATCCAGTTCCATCACTTCATGGCAAATGAAAGGGGAAAAAGTGGAAACAGTGTGGGATTTTATTTTCTTGGGCTCTGAAATCACTGCAGACAGTGACTACAGCCACAAAATTAAAAAGACACTTGCTCCTTGGAAGAACAGCCGCGACAAACCTAGACAGTGTATTAAAAAGCAGAGATATCACTTTGCTGACAAAGGTCCATTTAGTCAAGGCTATGGTTTTTCCAGTAGTCATGTATAGATGTGAGAGTTGGACTGTAAAGAAAGCTGAGCACCGAAGAATTAATGCTTTTGAACTGTAGTGTTGGAGAAGACTCTTGAGAGTCCCTTGGATAGCAAACCAGTCCATCCCAAAGGAAACCAACCCTGATTACTCATTGTAAGGACTGGTGCTGAAACTGAAGCTCCAATACTTTGGCCACCTGATGCAAAGAGCCAACTCGCTGGAAAAGACCATGATGCTGGGAAAAATGAAGGGAGGAGGAGAAGGGGACGACAGAGCACGAGAGAGCTGGATGGCATCACCGACTCAACTGACATGAGTTTAAGCAAGCTCTGGGAGTTGGTGATGGGACAGGGAGGCCAGGGGTGCTGCAGTGCATGGAGCCTCAAAGAGTCAGACACAACTTAGCGACTGAACAACAACAACAGGAGCCAAAACCTGCTTGCCACATTACCGACAACAGAACACAAACCTAGGAAACGGTAGGATAATAATTTTAACACCACAGTATACAATTCTAAAGATATTAAATAATCATTATGAAGATTCTTCTGGCGATAATTATGAAGATGGCATAAAAATGAAGACTAGGATTGTGGTGTCTGCATGATACCGTATCACTGACCTTTGCTTCTCACGTGTACACACGCATGCATAACCCAGAAGGGGAAACAACTATTACACCTTATGACTTGCATGTGCGTCTCACGTACACATACACACACACATGCACACACTTAATCCAGGATATGAAGTAACTGTGAAAAGAGTGGAGCCATGAGGGTGTCAGCGTTAATAACAAACGCCTGATAGACTTTGCCAGTCACCCGAGCCTGCGCTGCTTTGTGGAAAGATTTTCAACACTAATGCAACTTTTTTACTAAGTTGGTCACTCAGTCGGTAGACTCTGCCTGCAATGCAGGAGATCTGAGTTCGATCCCTGGGTTGGGGAAGATCTCCTGGAGAAGGAAATGCCTACCCACTCCAGGATTCTTGCCTGGAATATTCTATGAACGGGGGAGCCTCGTGGGCTGTAGTCCATGGGGTTGCAAAGAGTAGGACACAACTGAGTGACAGTGTGTATATATATACACCCTCAGACTTCCTGTTTCTTCTCGAGGCAACGTCACTAATGTCGATCTTCCAGGAATTTCCCTTTTATCTAAATCGTCTAATCTGTTAGCAGGAAATGCTGTCATTCTATTTGTGAAAACGGGAGCTGAAGTCCCAGTCTCTACTGACTTCTCTGTTTCTCCCTCTAATCCTGCCCGCCTCTGCTTCTTGTATTCTGGGGATCTCTTCTGAGCAGATTGGATTCCTCCCTGTCCAGGTATAGCCACACCTTAGTACAAAGTGAGCCTTACAGGTGATTCTTCCCATGTAGTCTTTTTTCTGTGTAATCTTTCACTGTGCTGTTGTGATGTCTGTGTTGGTGGTGGTGGTGAAGGGGGGGGGTTGGTGCCTTTTTTCTGTCTTGCTCACACCTGCAGCATGTGCTGTTTGCCCTGACTCTGTGGAAACCCCTCTTCTGAGCAGCATGTTCATGTACACTTGTCATGTCTTCTTGCAGGCAACCTGTCTTACTCCTGTGATATGTTCTCGGGCCTCTGGTCCAGCCACCCAAGCTCCGGTACAACTGTTGTTTGGTGGCCACCTTGTCCAACTTTTCACTTTAATCCATTTGAGTCTTTCAATGTATCTCTTATGTGCCTCATGAAATCACCAGTCAAGTAAATCCATGAAAAAAGGCCTGCCAGGCTCTGCTCTCTGAGTCTCAGGACCGCACCACAGAATCCCTGGGAAGTGTCTCACCTTCCTTCTTGAGTCTCTGTCCTTCCCGTTAGTCCTCACTAAGTTCTCCGCATGCCTAGAAAACAAATATGATCAAAGTCAAATTAATTTTAAACAAAGACTTGAAAATTAAAGCATTTTTGTCTCAGTGAAGGCTGCTGTCAGCTTTTGATATGATTAAAAATGGCTGTAGGTTGGCGTATTTGCAAAGCATGCTTTACTAGAACTATTATTAGAACTTTATTAGAACTAAGGCCTTTTTAAAACTATTTTTTAAACTATTTTTACTGTCTTACCAGTAGTACAGGATAGGAAATATCTTCAGTAGAGAGAAGAAACTGTGTGTCTTAACAAACTTGTGTTTATGTATAAACCCATATCCTTTAAGAGTTCTAGAAAATTCCTATAATTTTATTAGAGAATCCATCCCAAATGTTTTAGGTTTAATATAATATTTATATTTCCAAAAGATTTATCTTGAACTATGTTCTATTTTTATAGAACATATTTTGTATGTTTACTTTGGACCTAAAATTAAGGTTTTCAAAATTACAACCTGATTCTCAATATTTGGAACTTAACATTCATACCAATTCAACACAGTATATGTTTAAAGTCATACAAAACCAAGCAAAAGCTTCACTGCATTTCTAGCAGATCTGTAATACAAAATCTAGGAATCTGCACCCCAGGCTTAAGTGTAACCCTGTACAAACTTGTAAGATTTAGGGCAAGGCATTTAACCTCAATCTCCCTAATCTGTGAAAAAGAATCACCAAATATCGCTGCTGTAAAGAATAAATTATAATCTGGAGCTCACATACAAAAGGAGGATTTACAGACAAACTCTAACCTTAATCTTCATAAAACCCACAAAGTTGGCCTCATCCAAGCTTCACCAGTAAAGACAAGCTCTGAAAGGCCAGCCACCCTCAGGAAGCACAGACGCAGTGGGTGCCTGATCTGCAGACACGGGGCAGCGGGTCTGCTGGGCACGTCTGTGCTCAGCGTCTGGGGGCCGTGAACCAGAAGCCCAGAGCCGCTGCAGGTGCCCGCCCCTGCAGAGTGGAGACTCCCAGAGACCGGTGCCCGAGGAGGGCTGGCGTCCTGAGGCCGCACCAGCAAGTGTGTACAAGGCCAAGGAGGACTCACAACCTGTAACAAGCTCCCAGCCCCTGGAGGACCCCAAAGACACAACTTGGAGGGTTCGTGTCTGGAGAACCTGAAGTCTAGCTGTAGTGCGCTCTCATCCCCTGGCCATAATCAGGCCCCAGAGGAAAAGTCCATTTTGACGCTTTCCGGGAGAACTGAGCTATAAACACAGCAATCGGCCGAAGGACACATTCACTCACCGGCTGCCCGTGCCGTCTCTCCTCAGACTCGTTCCTCGATGTCTGTGCTCCCCATCCTGTCAGCAAATCCCACACCCATTAATGAGCACAGCATAACGAATTCACAATTACTAACTAGGCTCTGAAAAAGAAGTCACGGGCTCAAAATCTAACAACCACATCTATGCTACAGGCACCTCTTAAAATGACTGTTTTTACCACCTGTCTTAGTAAATAAGGGGCTTGACGTAAGGGAGATGAATAAGGTACACTAAAAGATGGCTATCCATCATCTCAGTAATATTACCTAAGTAAAAGAAACTTATACTTACCAACTCTACATAATTTTCAGAAAATCTGACTAGATCCTTACACTGTTTAAAACGATAAAACTTTCAAACATATGGAATACGGCTGTTTCACAAATCTGCATACCTATGGAAAAAATTTAAACGCTCTTCTCTTAAATTAAGTGAATTTTTAAAAACAGAATGTAAATCAACACATGAAGGCAGGCTGTTTCCAGGAGAGCCATCTGTTGAGTGGGCACTGCCCGGAAGCACTCGGGGAAGGAGGGGCAGGAGGCTGTTCCCTGAGGAGGGCCTGGGCCAGAGGGGCCATGCCTCCAGACAGAGGGGCTCCAGACCTGGGGGGCCGGAGGTGAGGGGGAGGCGGGAGGAGAGAGCCAGAAAAAGCACAGAGCAGAAGGAAGCTTGGAGTGCAGGGCAATACACAGCAAGTAGCAAACCCCTAATAAAAGTTAACATTATTCAGACACCGTCTCTGACCAATAAATTCTACTGACCTGTGTGTCCAATATTAGGTCACTTGTAAACAAATGAGGTTATGACCATGACAGAATACCAGGCAGCTAGTTAATGTCACACTGTTAAAAAAGCAATTCCCAGAATAAAAGAAAAGCATAATTCCAATTCTGCGTTTTTAGAAGCTCATTTAAGCTCATTATACAGAAACAGGGCTGCAAGTAAACACATCTTGTTGCTGCTGCTTAGCTGCTCAGTCGTGTCTGACTCTGCGGCTGCAGGTAGCCCACCCCGCCCCTCAGTCCATGCGATTTTCCAGACAAGAGTGCTGGAGTGGGTTGCCATTTCCTTCTCTGAATATACGTTACAAAATGGATTAGCTCAAGTCTAGGATTCCAGGTAACTGTTGTTTTATTCTTATCTTCTTCCTAACTTAAAAATCTTTCCAAAATCAATTAGAAAAAGCATAATTAACATGTTTAACAGGAAGAACAGTCTGGCATCCGTCTATAAAATAGACTGGAACAGAAGAAACAGAATGAAATCAGTAGTGCTAGGTAGGAAAACATTATGATTTAATGGCTATCTAGGTATAAAGAATTCTCAAGGAAATAAGTCCTGAATATTCCTTGGAAGAGCTGATGCTAAAGCTGAAACTCCAATACTTTGTCCACCTGACGCAAAGAGCTAACTCATTGGAAAAGACCCTGATGCTGGGAAAGATTGAAGGCAGGAGGAGAGGGGGATGACCGAGGATGAGATGGTTGGGTGGCATCACTGGCTCGATGGACATGGGTTTGGGTAACCTTCGGGACTTCGTGATGGAGAGGCCTAGCGTGCTGCAGTCCACGGGGTCGCAAAGAGTCAGACATGACTGAGTAACTGAACTGACAGAAACACAAAAAACCTCGACCAGCCAAAGCAATCTTGAGAAAACAGATGGAGCTGGAGGAATCAACCTGACTTCAGGCTCTACTACAAAGCTAGTACAGTCACCAAGACAGAATGGTACTGGCACAAAGACAGAAATACAGATCAGTGGAACAAAATAGACAGCCCAGAGATAAAGTCCATGCACCTATAGGCACCTTATCTTTGACAAAGCAGGCAAAAATGTACAATGGAGAAAAGATGATCTCTTTAACAAGTGGTGCTGAGAAGACTGGTCAACCACTTGTAAAAGAATGAAACTAGAACACTTTCTAACACCATACACAAAAATAAACTCAAAATGGATTAAAGATCTAAATGTAAGACCAGAAACTATAAAACTCTTACAAGAAAACATAGGCAGAACACTCTCTGACATAAATCACAGCAAAATCCTCTATGACCCACTTCCCAGAGAAATGGAAATAAAAACAAAAATAAACAAATGGGACCTAATTAAACTTAAACGCTGTTACACACCAAAGGAAACTATAAGCAAGGTGAAAAGGCAGCCTTCAGAATGGAGAAAATAATAGCAAATGAAGCAACTGACAAAGAATTAATCTAAAAAATATACAAGCAGCTCATGTAGCTCAATTCCAGAAAAATAAATGACCCAATCAAAAAGTGGGCCAAAGAACTAAACAGACATTTCTCCAAAGAAGACATACAGATGGCTCACAAACACATGAAAAGATGTTCAACATCACTCACTATCAGAGAAATGCAAATCAAAACCACAGTGAGGTACCATTTTAAACCAGTCAGAATGGCTGCGATCCAAAAGTCTACAAGCAATAAATGCTGGAGAGGGTGTGGAGAAAAGGGAACCCTCTTACACTGTTGGTGGGAATGCAAACTAGTACAGCCACTATGGAGAACAATGTAGCGATTCCTCAAAAAACTGCCATATGACCCAGCAATCCCACTGCTGGGTATACACACGGAGGAAACAGAAATGAAAGAGACACGTGTACCCCAAGGTCCATCGCAGCACTGTTTATAATAGCCAGGACATGGAAGCAACCTAGATGCCCATCAGCAGACAAATGGCTAAGAAAGCTGGGGTACATATACACAATGGAGTATTACTCAGCCATTAAAAAGAATACATTTGAATCAGTTCTAATGATGTGGATAAAACTGGAGCCTATTATACAGAGTGAAGTTAAGTCAGAAAGAAAAACACCAATACAGTATACTAACATATATATATGGAATTTAGAAAGATGGTGACGATGACCCTATATGCGAGACAGCAAAAGAGACACAGATGTAAAGAACAGACTTTTGGACTCTGTGGGAGAAGGTGAGATTGGGATGACTTGAGAGAATAGCATTGAAATATGTGTATTACCATATGTGAAGTAGACCGCCAGTCCAGGTTCAATGCATGAGACAGGGTGCTCAAGGCCAGAGCACTGGGATGACCCTGAGGGATGGGGTGGGGAGGGAGGTGGGAGAGGGGTTCAGAATGGGGGACACATGTACCCCCATGGCTGATTCATGTCAATGTGTGGCAAAAACCACTACAATATTGTAAATATTAGCCTCCAATTAAAATAAACAAATTAAAACACATTTTATAAAAAACCAGCTTCCTTTTTAATGTTAAATTTCAAAATGTTATGATAAATTTATGAATATATGGTAAAAGTTCATTCCACTTCACATCTGCTGGGAGATCAGCCACGTGAGTACCCTGGTCACGTGATGCTTCCCTGACTCCCGTCTACACCGAGATCACCTTTGGGAAGCAGCCTCTCCCTGTGGGAGCCCATCCCAGTAGCTGGGAGGCAGGGCGCACGAGGGTGGGGATGGGGGGTGCGAGGGGTGGGGGGAAGGGGGAGAGGGAAGGAAGGGGGGAGAGGGAAGGAAGGGGGGGGGGAGGGGGAGGGGGAGGGGGAGGGGGAGGGAAGGGGGAGGGAGGGGAGAGGGAGGGGGAGGGGGAGGGAAGGGGGGGAGGGGGAGGGAAGGGGGGAGGGAGGAGGGGGAGGGGAAGGGGAGCGGGACGGAAGCGGGACGGGAGGGAAGGGGGAGGGGGGGGAGGGGAAGGGAAGGGGGGAGGGAGTAGGGGGAGGGAAGGGGGAGGGAAGCGGGACGGGAGGGAAGGGGGAGGGGAGGAGGGGGAGGGGAAGGAGGGAGGGGAAGGGAAGGGGAAAGGAGGAGGGGAAGGGAAGGGGAAAGGGGGAGGGGGAGGGGGAGGGAAGGGGGAGGGGGGAGGGGAAGGGGGAGAGGGAGGGGGAGGGGAAGGGGGAGGGGGAGGGGGAGGGAAGGGGGGAGGGGGAGGGGGAGGGAAGGGGGGAGGGGGGAAGGAAGGGGGGAGGGGGGGGAGGGGGCAGTACCTTTGGCTCCCTCCTCCTCTGCTCGTCCCTGCGACACCGCTCTTTCCTCTCCGCGTGGCCCCGCGGCCTCTCCTCGCCCGCGGGGAAGCCCTCTTTATGGCGCCTCTCTTTATGTCTCTCTTCCCCTTCCTTGTCGGAGAACGAACTGCC
Source organism: Tragelaphus eurycerus (assembly GCA_935064755.1). Lineage (NCBI taxonomy): Eukaryota > Metazoa > Chordata > Mammalia > Artiodactyla > Bovidae > Tragelaphus > Tragelaphus eurycerus. The sequence goes on along the minus strand of CAKXYN010000026.1, from coordinate 26,797,631 downwards.
TTTTTCTTTTGAATTCTTCTCTCTCTTCTCCCTCGTGCTGCTCTTTTCCCGGTGCTTCTTTTCCCGGTCTGGTTCCTTCTGCTTCCTGTGTCGCCTTTCGCCCTCTTCCTGGTACAGCCAGTATTTGAGGGGGTTGTCCTTGCTGTCACCATACTGCAGCTGTGAAGGTACCAGTGGCAGACAGTGAGCGTGTGTGAGCAGCACGCGCCGTCGCGTGTTCACACCGTGCAGAGGCGGGAGGCGCAGGCCTCCAGCGCGGCCACCCTCCCAGACTCGCGTGACAGCCAAGCCAGGAGGCGGCAGGGACGCCCCGCCAGCACGCACACTCACGCAGCCTGGCCCTCGCGGGCTGTCGCCCCCGTTCCTCCACGGGGCGAACCCTCCTGACCAGCTGCTGTCCCCTCCCCAGTTCCCCACGTCCCGAGCACCCAGCCCTCCAGGCCCTCCGACAGCGCCGTGCGAGGCGTCCGGGGACAGCACACGACGCCTCTCCTCCCAGCACGGGTCTGCCCCCACCCGCAGGGAGACCGCTCTCACCCCTGGGTCCCTCCAGACCCCAGGGGTGCCCGGTGACCCCGGGGGCGGGCACCACAAGGCAGCGAGCAGCTGCAAACTAATACGGCAGATCGTGAGCGTTACCACGACGTCTTAATGGAATACAAACCACAGCATCCTTTCCCTTCACTCAGGGCCTCCTCCGTCTCTGCACCCTGAGGGTCCACCTCCGCCACCCCTCTGGGGACAATCCTACTGCCCCACCCACTCTGCTCACAGCACTGAAGTATATAAGTATCAGACAGTTTCTCTTCAAAGCACCCTCATTCCCCCACCAGACCGGTAGGCAGACACGCACAGGTAGTAACAAGGGAAAGGGCAGCAGACCCTGCGCAGAACGTCTTTTGTGTGTGAGTCGAACGAGCAAACATTACAAACTAGGATATGCCCAGACACTGCTTAGGACAGGGGGAGTCACACTCGGATGATGGGAACAACTACACTCGGTGTGAAGTGACAGGTGAGATGGCAGAATGTGACCGAGCAAGTCCACTTTCAGAAACTGATCGTTAGGGAATAATTATGAATAAACCCAAGAAGTCTACGCCTCGGATGTCCTCACAGTAAAAAAAATTTAGAACCAAAGTAAATATCCAAGGAAGCAGATGTGTCAAGAAAACCATAACGTGTCAATATCACTGAATAATGTATTATGCAGCCATTAAAATACTACAGACAGGTGTGACAGCTTAGAAAAAATGCTTAAAATGTATTCAGTTTAAGCAGCTATAAAACAGCAAAGATCCAACTGAAAACGAAGTTTCTGTGTACATATCCAAACACATACATATATATGAATATACAGACATAAACCTACAAGACAAATATACTTAAACATTATCAATGATTAGGTGGGCACCTAGCTTTAATTTTCTTCTTATTTATTTGTATTTTGTAAATTTTCCAGAATAGCCAATGTTGACTCTTGGAATTGGAGAAACACACTTGCCTAAAGGACCTCAGTGCGTGACAAGAGTCTCAAGTCTTAGACTCTGTTTTACGCTCTTCACCAGAGGAGCTCCCACGGTGCCCGCCCGCGTGTCCTGGGCCACGCCCTGCATACCTTTCTCTCTCGGTACCTTCTCTCCCGATCCTCATCTCCTCGTTCAGAGTCTTCATCTCTCTGCCCCCTCTCTTCAATTCTTGCTTTACTTCCTACAAAAATAAAACATATTTTTAACATGCCCAAACTTTAACGTCCTGCAGCAGTCTCTACAGTACATGTCACACAGTATCACATATGTAAACATGTTCTTTAATTAAGAAACATTCTCCAATCTCAAGAATGGAAAGTTCTAGAATCTAAACTTAAAATGGAATAAAGAAGGAGAAAACCTGGAAAGTGTGTCAGAGGAGCCCCAGACGGGCACCAGCCCAAACACAGGCCTTCAGAGCTCCGGTCACTGGCAGAGACCCAGGGAAGCAAAGTCCAGTCCAGCTGGGCAGGCGTTCCCTCTCCATGCTCAGCCACAGGGAAAAGCCGCCTCGGACAAACTGGGGGACTGCCCCCTCCTGCCCCCAGGCCCCCTGGAGCCCTGCCACCAAGGGCACACAAGTGTAGGAGGCCCTGTGATGCAGGGGGCAAGGACGGCCCACTCCACTGGCCTCAGGCGGAGGCTCCACCCTGTGATCTCTCCCTGCCGTGCGGACCCAATACAACCACCTCAGTCACCGGTGACGCCCACAGCCCCATCCAGGAGCGAAAAACCAGACTTTCACTTTTGAATCTGCACATTACTTATTAGGCTTAAAACTACCAAAGCCCACATTTTTAAAGGTGAGGACAAAAGTCAACATATAGAGATCACTGAAAACAAATTTCATTCACCACAAAAGTATTCACCAAACCTGACCACTTTCTAAAAGTCTTGGACAAATGACAACAGGGGCTTCCCTGATGGCTCAGATGGGAGAGAATCTGCCCGCAATGTGGGAAACCTGGGTTTGATTCCTGGGCTGGGAAGATCCCCTAGAGCAGAGCACGGCAACCCACTGGAGTATTCTTGCCTGGAGAACTCCATGGACAGAGGAGCCTGGCAGGCCACAGTCCACGTGGTCACAAAGAGTCAGACATGACTGACCGACTAAGCATGCCCATAAGAGATCAAAACACACAGTGGGTCCCCTGGTGGGGGCGACAGGAGTGCAGAGAAGGGCTAAGCTCTGAGAGAGAGTGGTGGTCAGGGTGGTTCCCAGGGTTTGTGACATAAGGAAGGAAGGGAGGGTCTGGGGACCCAAGGGAGACATGGAGGAGACAAGGGAAGGGGTAAGAAAATGGCCAGGGGGAGGAGGAAGGCCCATCAGAGTCAGGGTGCACAGACTCTGCACAGACTCCTGAACCACCAGAGCAACGCTGCACTGAGAAAACAAGACCATGCAGCAACCAGAACAAAAAGACTGCATTACTAGAAACACACCAAGAACATCAAAATGATAATCCTGAAAAGAGGCAATAGATAGTAAGGGAGCCACTGTTAAACTTGAGTAGAGATAGCCTACTTAACCTCACCCTACCCGAACCTCGGGTCCCAGGACCCAGGCCCCTACACAGGGCGACACATGCCACCAGACCATGAACTGAGGTCCTGCTTCCATCACGATCACAGCCTGAGGATGCTGGAGCCACAACATGCTCTTTCAACATATTCCTTTTTAGTTTATGTTGGCTACTTTGAGTTTTTATAGGAAGAAGATACCATTTGTATAATAAAAAACAATGAAGATACTTAATTCCATTTGGGAAGAAAAAAGTACTTACCTCTACCTTTAGAATCTTTAGGAATTTGAACACATATTTAAATATGGCTAAAATAAATCTGATACTTTTGAGAAATTCTTTTTATCAATGAGCATTATTTTTTATTTAAAACAGGGGCTGTGAATTACGGACGGAATAAATCTAAAGTATATTTCAATAGTAAAACTCCAGCCAATAATTAAGCTGCTACTCTTTCTGTTCACTGCTGCTGCTGCTGCTCAGTCGCTTCAGTCGTGTCCGACTCTGTGCGACCCCGTAGACGGCAGCCCACCAGGCTCCTACGCGCCTCGGATTCTCCAGGCAAGAACACTGGAGTGGGCTGCCATTGCCTTCTCCAATGCGTGAAAGTGAAAAGTGAATAGGGAGTCGCTCAGTTGTGTTAGACTCTTCCCGACCGCGTGGACCGCAGCCTACCAGGCTCCTCGGCCCATGGGATTTTCCAGGCAAGAGGACTGGAGAGGGGTGCCAAAAGGAAACAGGGCACAGTGCGCACACAGGCGCACCGCAGGGGCTCTGACCTCACCGTCAGCTTTTAGAAAAAACACAGAAGACCAGGGGGCGGGGTTGCCTCCAGGGAGACACAGACCTGCCCGCCTGCGCTCCAGCCTGTCCTGGTCCCGGTGCCGGTCGCGGTCTCGGTCCCGGTCCCGGGCCAGCAGGTTGTGGTGCGCGGCCGCCTGCCTCAGCTCCTCGCGGCGCGCCCGGTGCTCCTGGTCCCTCTCGCGCTCCTTCCCCCGGCCGTGCGGCCTCTCCGCGTCCAACTCCCGGCGCCTCTCCTTCCGCCGGTCCCGCTCCCTGTCTCCGCGGGGATGCTCCCGGGCGGCGTGGCCGTCCCGCTCGGCGGCCCGCTCTCTGTGCCTGGTCTCGCTGTCGGGGTCCTTGGGTCGGTGCTCTTTGCCGTCTGCCAGGTCCGCTTCCGACTCCCGCAGCGGTTTCCGGTCTCTGTGCTGCTTCTCCTCCTTGGGACCAGAGGACTGAGCCGCCTACACGAGGGAAGAAGCGCCGGGGTCTGCACCCCGGGGTCACACCCACCGAAGGGCCCTAGGCAGCACTGACTTAAACGATCGTGGCTCCCTGCACGCCTGCAGTCAGCTCTGCAGCCCCGTGACCAGCCAGGTGCTCACCTCCAGGGACATCTGAGGGTGCCCGCCAGTCAAACCTGCAGGGCCCCGTGAATCCGAAAGGAAGGGAGCTTGAGGCTGTGCCCGAAAGCCTCAGGACACTGGCCGCTGGGGTCCCCCTCAGAGAACAAGGACCATTGCCATAAACTCTCAGGAGGTGTTTTGTGTGTGTGTGACCTCGGAGATCCAACCAGTCCATTCTAAAGGAGATCAGTCCTGGGTGTTCATTGGAAAGACTGATGCTAAAGCTGAAGCTCCAGCACTTTGGCCACCTCATGCGAAGAGCTGACTCACTGGAAAAGACTGATGCTGGGAGGGATTGGGGGCAGGAGGAGAAGGGGACGACAGAGGATGAGATGGCTGGATGGCATCACTGACCCGATGGACATGAATTTGGGTGAACTCCGGGAGTTGGTGATGGACAGGGAGGCCTGGCGTGCTGCAATTCATGGGGTCGCAAAGAGTCGGACACGACTGAGTGACTGAACTGACCGACTGACTGACTGACCTCGAAGCATGGCATGCGGGGTCTCATGCGGGGTCTCAGTTCCTGATCAGCGATGGAACACATGCCCCCTGCGGTGGAAGCGTGGAGTCTTAACCACTGGACCACCAGGACGTCCCTTCTCAGGAGGTCTTGATTGCAACCCTTCAGCTCCCCACATATACACACACAGACCACACACACACACACACACACAAGGCCCCAGTTATGAACCCCAACAGGAACCCCACTCGTGGGATGCTGGGCTGAAATGGGCCAGAAAACCGCAGCCAAGACGATTCCTGAGCAACTAACCACGTGGCTTTATCTCTGCGTCAAAATGCCTCTGAAATGAGCCACATGTAAGCAAAGCCATGCAGAGCTGAGAACCAGGTAACACTATCCAAGATTACCATCCAGGGTCCACAAAGACCCAAACTCAAAATTTTTTTCCCCAAATCTTTAAAACATACTACCCAAAGGTGTTTTCGGAGGTCATCTGCTTTCCAAGTATCATCTTTGGTTCTTCTCTAAAAAGAAAAGTATAGAGTTAGAATTTAATTTTAGAGTTTAAAACATCTAATTTTTTATGCTCCAGTGAGCTGCTTTTTCATTAGACCATTTTAGTCAATGGCAATCCTGGATATGCCAGAAATTACTGTCTGTCTATAAGAATAAAAGGTATCATAAACAGATTTTTTTAAGTTACCCATAAATGATCACAGGCTACCCTGTATTCCTGCTGCTCCGAGGCTCGCGCCCAGAACAGACACCCAGCCCCACCTCCCCAGGCAGACCCACAGCGGGCCCCTCAGTGGGAGGTCTGCCGAGCAGATGCCTCTTCAGGTGTTGACAAGCAACAAGTCCACAACACAGGGCCCCAGCTGTGAGCCCTGGGTGACGACAGATACCAGGCAAGGTTGGTTTCCTATAGAGAACAAGATAAACCTATCCCAACTATGTCATTTGCCTTTGAGAAACTCTGCCTTAAGAACATAAATACAAGAGGACCTGGTGTGTTTCGAATTTAAAACAAATGGAATGCAAATAAAAAACAAAAACATACTCATGGACCAGCCACCAAAAATCATGCTAGTGATGTTTAAATGAGGAAAGCAGGGGGGTAATTCACAACAGCTCATAACACTCTAAGGAGAAGTAAATAAAAAGCAACAAGGTCAAGAATCTGCCAAAGTACAAGCAGAAAGGGCATCATTCTCTGCTCTCAGTGGAACACACACTCTTTTCTGACAAATTGGTCGATTTACCAAAAGGAGTGCACAGTAAGACACGGCGAGGATGGTGAGCAACAGTTAGCATCGCTACAACCTGCAGCTGCTGAACTTTAAAACATTCTCTCTCAAGTTGACTGCTCTTTAGAGAGGCTTAATACATGATCGTTTCCAAACAAATGGCCCAAAGCCGACAGTGCGTGCTGCTGGTGGAGCAGGCAGTGGAGTCCAAGACCTCTACCCACGGGAGGCATCTGCAGGAATGTGCTCCAATGTGGAAAACTCACTGGATCAGGGCTCTTAATGGTCGTAATTATATTACTTACGCCAATAAAATTTAAAAATAGAAAAAAAAAGAACAAGGCACCAGATAAACAGGGACCCCAGGATTTTCTAGCTGCCTCTTACATTTTCACCAACAAAAACCTGGCTTCAGGCCTTACTTCATCCTGAAGCTTTTCTCCCTTTCCTTTTTAAATTTCTCATTTAAATTCTTTAAACTGTAAAATGATATAGAGCTCCTCATGCCCATCACAACCCCAGGCATCACCCTACATATGCTTGGCTACTGTGCTTCAGACCAGGAGCCCCTGCCTCCTGCCCTCTGCTCCACCAGGGTCCCATCCTGTGAGGCAGAAAAAGGCAAATAAATTAAAACTGAGGCTCCAGGTAGGGAGGCAGTGTTTTTCCCCTTGAGAGGAATAAACCGCAGCCTGAAGACAAAGGAAAACTCCAGAAAAGATGCCTAAACAGCAGAACCTCCAACCTCCTTATGCAAATGTAACTTATACAACCAACCCGTCCTACTTACATGTATTTAGGTGTATACGTGCCCACATGGCTCTTTGAGCAGCAAGACTGCACTCTCTCCCTTGGTCCAAGCACACAACTTAGCTCTGCAGTGAACTCTGTGTGAACTCTGCTTATATGACAAGTGATGACAAATAGATCTGATAATGGAGTGACTCCAGTTCACGCAAACAAAAGGGGTGACCACTGAGGATTCGGTCTCAGACACTACCCCCACAGCACTGAGAAATTGAACTGTCTCTGAACAGCACCACACCCAAGATCACCACCAGCGATCAGAACAGCACTTAGTAGCTTCAAGGACCCCAAGCAAGCCCTGATTTCCTCCCAGCTCCAGTGATAATTCTTGACAACTCAAACAGCTAAAAGTAACATTGTAAATTCTTGCCTTTATAAGCCTCCCCATTTTGCAACCGGGGAACACAGTTCAAGAGTTTGTGTCTCCCAAGCTGCAGTCGTAACATACACCAAATAAACAACTTTTAACCTCAATCAAGTCTCCTTTTCTACAATTTTTGGTTAACACAACTTTTAAAACTTCCTATAAACAAATCAGAGAAAACAAGTTACAGAATAACTTATGAAAGTGTAAAGAACCGGTGCAGAAGACGACAGAAGTCAGGAAGTTGATGCTCTAACCCCTAATCGATATTACTAACATTATAAAAGTGAATGTCAGAAGACAAAAAAAGGGAGGGAAATGCATGCAAAGTAACTCCTCATCTTTTACGGGAATCCACAGACAAGCAGAACGAGACAGCTCAGTTACTGAGTTAGTTACTGAGCACTTTAACGTTTAGAACCTCATCCAGCCCTACTCGTACTGCCCCGATGTATCCGTTGGGAAGACACGTCGGTAGGTTTCCTAAGGTCCCACAGCGCGGCCCTGGGGTACCTCCCGCCCCGAGGAGGAGGCGGCCCCGGCGAACACGGGCTTGCCTGCTTGGCGTCCGAACCCACCTTCCCGGGCTCCATCGCTGCGCGCAGGCCCCAGAGTCAGCGTTGCCCTCCGGCCACTCAGGCCAGGGAAGACACGTCTCGCTCGGCCTCCCGCGCCCCCAACCGGCGTCCCGCCTCCTAGCAACCTGCAGGCGGGGTAGCCGAGCACCGAGCGACCGCCGGCCCGGCCTGCCCCTCGGCCGCCCCCAGCGCGCCTGCGCTTCTTCTCCTCCTAGCAACTGGTAGACGGTGCCGCGGTGCGGCCTCTCCTAACGCGCTTGCGCCGCCCTTCTTCCTAGCAACCGACAGCCTGGGCAATAGAGCACCGAGCGACCGCCGGCCCGGCGTGCCCCGCGGCCGCCCCAGCGCGCCTGCGCCCTTCTGTCTCCTAGCAACCGACCAGCAGGCCCGCGAATCCCTGAGCTACTGCTGGGCCGGGATTCCTGTGGGGCCGAGGGGAAAGGGGTGCGGAGCAGGGCAGAGCGCGGCTGGAGCTCGGCCCGGCGGCTCTCTGGGCCGGGACGCAGCCGGGCAGAACGGGAGCTGCTGCAGGGAAACGGGCAAACCGCCTTTTAAAGCGGAGCGGAACCCAGCCTCGGTCCGGGCGGGCGGCGGAGGGCGCTCTCCTTCCGCGGAGGGCGCTCTCCTTCCGCGGAGGCGCTCACTGCTGGAGTTCCTCTGCCCGTGGTTGCCGTTTGACTCCGTGCGGGATAGGTAGGAATCACAAAGTGTCTGAAAAAGTAATTGTGGAAAATGTCAACTTTTACACAAAACGGGAGACAAGGGGACTGAGATATTAAGGCACTAGTCTGCATCTCACGTTTATAATATTTTATCACAACTATTTTAAGGTTAACATAAAAGCAAACCTTAAGCATGCAGGAGTGGAGAGGGATGGGTCCTACTCCCGTGATGCGCATTGTAACTGACATTTAGCTCTGATTCTGCGAAGTGTTTCGCGTCAGTTTAACCTGCCAGTGTTACTTAGAAAAGATTTAACTTACCGGGAGAGAGAGAGAGGACTCAAATCTTGTGCTAAGGAGCGCATCCGTGAGCGTGTTATTAGGGGGTCTGTACTTTTGATGTCTTTTTCCCTTTTCACACTGTTCATGGGGTTCTCAGGACAAGAGTACTGCAGCGGTTTGCCATTCCCTCCTCCGGTGGACCGTGTCTTGTGTTGTCACAACCTTTTACTATGACCCATCCATCTTGGGTGACCTTGCACAGCATGGCTTATAATTTCGTTGAATTGTCTAAGCCCCTTCCCTAGGACAAGGCTGTGGTCCATGAAGGGACCATAAAGAAGGCTGAACACCAAATAATTGATGCTTTTGAACTGCGGTGTCGGAGAAGACTCTTGAGAGTCCCTTGGACTTCAAGGAGATCAAACCAGTCAATCTTAAAGAAATTAACCCTGACTACATTGAAAGGACTGACTACATTGAAAGGACTGAGGCTGAAGCTCCAGTACTTTGGCCACCTGATGGGAAGAGCCAACTCATTGGAAAAGACCCTGATGCTGGGAAAGATTGAAGGCAAAAGAAGAGTGTGGCAGAGGATGAGATGGTTGGGTGGCAACACCGACTCCATGGACTTGAATTTGAACAAACTCTGAGAGATAGTGAAGGACAGGGAGGCCTGGTGTGCTCGTATCGTGAGATCATAAAGAGTTGGACGTGACTTAGCAACTGAACAACTTTTGATGTCATGGTTTTGCTGTAGATACGCAATTTTGCAGACGTTGTGTTTTAAGTCACATACTGTTATGGTTTATGGATCTACTTCCTCTCCGGATATAAAAGCCATTTTCTTGGCTGCTTGCCTCAGAGGAGTTAGTATCAGCAGATCCAATCGGCCTTTTATATTTAATTCTCTGGTTTTGAACTTTGCAGTACTACCTTTTTCATTTTCACTATAGCATTTAGGAAGAACCAAACAGGAAACAAGAACCAGGAAAGGTAATTTCAGTGATAGCTATGATTTACTTGATTCCAAGAGCTCTCTTGTGGGAGGGGGGGAGGGCAAAGAATGCTCCAAAGGAGGCAGGGAGGGGGGGAAGGAGAGAGGGGAGGGGCAAACTGAAATTTTCCCCTTGGTAATTCATTTAATTCTCCTAGTGTTCCTGTGAGACAGGCATGTTACTGTTTTTCAGAGGATGAGCCTGAGGGCCAGAAAGATTAATTTCGTTGCCTGAGCTCAAAGCTAGGCTGGTGGATGATCTGACAGCAGTTAATTCTCTTAACCACTGGGTCAATCTTTGTCAGCTGAGAAAACAGCTGATACTGGAAAGGCTTCAGCCTTGAGAATAAGGCGGTCAGCTACAGTGTTAGATGAAGTCATGGACACACCTACTGCATGAACGACCTGGGCCTGGCCCTGGAACTCCTCTCTCCCCTCCTGAGAGTAGTCATACACTCCTGTCAGGATCGTTGTGTCTTAACTTCTCTTCCTCATCTTTTCCCTCTCCAGCCCTGACCAACCCACCATCCACTGCAGCCAGCAATCCAACAAGTGACACTCCATCTGGCTCTCACCCAGTTGCACTCTTTGTCACCAAGCAGACTGACTTAGGGTTCCCCAGATGCACCACATTCACAGGTCTTTGCAAGTGCTATCTCCCGTCTCTCACCGTCCCCACCATATGTGCCAAATAAATGTCCATAGAGGAAGTTAAAACAGTTTTTCTCTCCTTGGACCTCTCAGAAGAATTTTTTTCTAAAAAATTCATTTGCCAATCACATTTTATCTTGTGATAGTTCTTCTATCACTTTATTCACTAGATGACGCTCTAGTTTATTTGATGATATGGGAACTCAATGCTGAAGACAGATAAATAAAACACTGCCTGGGAGACATCCTTGGTGGTCCAGAGGCTAAGACTCTGCACTCCCAATGCAGGGGGCCTGGGTTCCCTCAGGGAACTAGATCCCACATGTAACAACAAGATCAAAGATCCTGCACACCACAATTAAGACCTGGCAAACCAAATAAATAAATGTTTCTTAAAAAACGCTGCCTGGACCTCCACTTGCTGATAACTGCAAACAATAATTAAACAACATGAAAGTGTCAGAGCGACTCATAAAAATGCAGTGACTGAGGAGGTGACAAAGTCTGCCTGGAGGAAAGGAATGAGTTTGGGAAGGGCCTCCTTTCAGGTGAACCCTGAAGCACAAACAACCCACAGGCAGAGACGCACAGAGAACATCTTAGGCAAAAACAAACGTGGGTGCCACGTTAATAGTACCCAGATAATAGTACCCAGATAATCATGATGGTGTGATCACTGACCTAGAGCCAGACATCGTGGAATGTGAAGTCAAGTGGGCCTTAGAAAGCATCACTACGAACAAAGCTAGTGGAGGTGACGGAATTCCAGTGGAGCTATTCCAAATCCTGAAAGATGATGCTGTGAAAGTGCTGCACTCAATATGCCAGCAAATTTGGAAAACTCAGCAGTGGCCACAAGATTGGAAAAGGTCAGTTTTCATCCCAATACCAAAGAAAGGCAATGCCAGAGAGTGCTCAAACTACCGCACAATTGCACTCATCTCACACGCTAGTAAAGTAATGCTCAAAATTCTCCAAGCCAGGCTTCAGCAATATGTGAACTGTGAACTTCCTGATGTTCAAGCTGGTTTTAGAAAAGGCAGAGGAACCAGAGATCAAATTGCCAACATCTGCTGGATCATGGAAAAAGCAAGAGAGTTCCAGAAAAACATCTATTTCTGCTTTATTGACTATGCCAAAGCCTTTGACTGTGTAGATCACAATTAACTGTGGAAAATTCTGAAAGAGATGGGAATACCAGACCACCTGATCTGCCTCTTGAGAAATCTGTATGCAGGTCAGGAAGCAACAGTTAGAACTGGTCATGGAACAACAGACTGGTTCCAAATAGGAAAAGGAGTACATCAAGGCTGTATATTGTCACCATGCTTATTTAACTTCTATGCAGAGTACATAATGAGAAATGCTGGACTGGAAGAAACACAAGCTGGAATCAAGATTGCTGGGAGAAATATCAATAACCTCAGATATGCAGATGATACCACCCTTATGGCAGAAAGTGAAGAGGAACTAAAAAGCCTCTTGATGAAAGTGAAAGTGGAGAGTGAAAAGGTTGGCTTAAAGCTCAACATTCAGAAAACGAAGATCATGGCATCTGGTCCCATCACTACATGGGAAATAGATGGGGAAACAGTGGAAACAGTGTCAGGCTTTGTTTTTCTGGGCTCCAAAATCACTGCAGATGGTGACTGCAGCCATGAAATTAAAAGACGCTTGCTCCTTGGAAGGAAAGTTATGACCAACCTAGATAGCATATTCAAAAGCAGAGACATTACTTTGCCAACAAAGATTTGTCTAGTCAAGGCTGTGGTCTTTCCTGTGGTCATGTGTGGATGTGAGAGCTGGACTGTGAAGAAGGCTGAGCGCCGAAGAATTGATGCTTTTGAACTGTGGTGTTGGAGAAGACTCTTGAGAGTCCCTTGGACTGCAAGGAGATCCAACCAGTCCATTCTGAAGGAGATCAGCCCTGGGATTTCTTTGGAAGAAATGATGCTAAAGCTGAAACTCCAGTATTTTGGCCACCTCATGCGAAGAGTTGACTCATTGGAGAAGACTCTGATGCTGGGAGGGATTGGGGGCAGGAGGAGAAGGGGATGACAGGATGAGATGGCTGGATGGCATCACTGACTCGATGGATGTGAGTCTGAGTGACCTCCGAGAGCTGGTGATGGGTAGGGAGGCCTGGCATGTTGCAGTTCATGGGGTCGCAAAGAGTCAGACACAACTGAGCGACTGATCTGATCTGATAAAGTACTGAGCATCTGTACCTGCAAAGCTGAGCAGTAAATAAATGTGAGTTATTGACATTTTTATTATTGTTGCTCTTTTTTTTTTTTTTTTTTTTTTGGTTCAATCTAGTTTATTTGACTGGAAATTTTGATTTCATTTTTTTCTCCAACCTGGAAATTAATGAGAGAGGCAGCCTCACTACAGGAAGCAGAGTTGTTCAGTTGCTAAGTCAAGTCCAACCCTTTGCAATCCTGTGGATTGCAGCACGCCAGGAAGCAGAGTGACCAGCAGCAAAAGTCAAACCCCACAGGCTGAGGATCAGGCCTGAGGCTATGCAAGGATTATCAGAGCAGTTTGGACATCCCTGACTGCTGTCTCCCAATTCACGTTTTGCACTCTGGGCTCTGTAAGCTGCGTCCTTCCACCTACTAATTCTTAGCTACCTCCCTGAGCCCCGGAGACTTAGTGATGCCAGCACTTGTGTCTTGGACAAGAAAGAAGGCTTGTAGCCTTTCCATCTATCTTTGTCACTGTGATGGACTTTTGTAATTTCAAGGTCAGATACCCTGGAGGATGAGCACCACGCGGCTCTGTTGTCATCATCGACTCGATGGACACTCAAACTCAATGGAGTTTGAGCAAGCTACAGGAATTGTGATGGACAGGGAAGCCTGATGTGCTGCAGTCCATGGGATCACAAAGAGTTGGACACAACTAAGCAACTGAACTGAACTGAGGCTCTGTTATTGTTGTTTAGTTGCTAAGTCCTGTGACTCTTTTGTGACCCCATGGACTGTAGCCCGCCAGGCTCCTCTGTCCATGGGATTTTCCAGGCAAAAATATTGGAGTGGGTTGCCATTTCCTTTTGCAGGGTATTATTGCTCTTACTGGAGAAGGCGATGGACGGAGGAGCCTGGTAGGCTGCAGTCCATGGGGTCGCTAAGAGTGGGGCATGACTGAGCGACTTCACTTTCACTTTTCACTTTCATGCATTGGAGAAGGAAATGGCAACCCACTCCACTATTCTTGCCTGGAGAATCCCAGGGACAGCGGAGCCTGGTGGGTTGCCGTCTATGGGGTCGCACAGAGTTGGACACGATTGAAGTGACTTAGCAGCAGTAGCATTGCTCTTACAGACTAGTGCCTAGACTATAAGCATTTAGAAATAAAAATGGGTGCAGTACCAAAATTATAGCCTTCCTTCGTAAATTCATAAGTCATCCGCTACCATGGGAAACCAGGCTTCCATGCTGGCTCAGTGGTAAAGGATCTGCCTGCCAATCCAGGAGACCTACGATCGATCCATCATCTGGGAAGATCCCTGGAGAAGGAAATGGCAACCCACTCCAGCATTCTTGCCTGGAGAAGCCCATGGGGAGAGGAGCCTGGTGGGCTGCAGTCCGTGGGATCACAGAGACTTGGCACGACTGAACAGCAGCAATGATATGAAACCATAATCAGAGCCCTTTTGCAATTTCAGATGGCCCATCAGCACCCCTTTCTTCTCTCAGTCCACAAAGAGATCATAGTGGCAGAACCCTAAATGTACCCCAACTCCACAGTCCCTTCTCCTTGAGAATGTGATGAGATTTCACGCCCAAGACTAGCTTACTAATCAACTAAGTCAAAAAGGAGATTGCCCTGAGTGGACCTAACAGCAAAGGAGGTGACACTTCAGAGAGACACTTCTGCTGTCCTGAGAAGATAAAGTGAGCTGCCACACGGGGAGGGGCAACATGGAGGGAGCCCAGGGAGAGCCCTGACTGTCAGCCCCACAAATCAGGACCTGCGTCCTAATGCCACGATGAACTTGGAGAGGATCTCAGGTGAGGCCCTCCAAGAGGACTCAGCTAACACTTCACTTGCCTTCCTGGACCTGAGCAGAGGGCCCAGAGAGGTCATGCAAGCCCATCTTCCTTACTGGTAAACACTGAAAGACGGCTGTGACTCGAAACATGGCTTCAGTTGGGGGTTCTCAAGTGTACTGCCTAATTCAGACTTCCCCATGAACACCAGGGCTCCCCTCACAGGCACAGAGCTTCCTCGGGGCTCCTGAGGGCTGAGCTGTATTCAGTCGATAAGTTTCATCATGGAGACAAGCATAAAGTATAGACAAGATTAACTCACTACAACAAAAGCCTTCTCAGAAGTGGAGACATACAAATCGGGTTTTGAAAGATGCATGGGAGTTTTGCATAAAGACAAGGGAAAAGTCCAGACACAGAGAACAGTGGTGCAGGTGCAAAGGCTTGGAGAGACAGACAACAGTGAGGTCTGGCAAGAGCAAGTGGGGAGCAATGTGACGGTGCAGGGAGCAGACCCTGGGTGAGGGGAGACACAGGTCAGACTGTGAAGAGCTCTGCTTGCTTGCAGAATGTCTTTAACTTCACAGGAGAAGAAAAGGGAACAGTTTATAAGCAGGGGAGAGATTCAATCAAACTTTTACTTTAAATTGGCCATTTGATAGAAATAGGGACTTTCAAAAATAATTTTTGAAATAATTTCAAATTTGGAGAAAATATTTGAGCACAAAAGTCTCCATCACCAGATCCCCACTGTAAACCTCAACAGCATGTGCTCTCCTCACCTGACCCCATCTCTCATTTAGCAAGCATCTCTACACACACACACACGCGCGCGCACCCCCCCGCACACACACACATGCACGTGCCCTTGTGCTTAGTCACTTAGTCATGTCTGACTCTTTGCAACCCCATGGACTGTAGCCCAACAGGCTCCTCCGTCCATGGGGATTCTCCAGGCAAGAATACTGGAGTGGGTTGCCATGCCCCCCTCCAGGGGATCTTCTCGACTCAGGGATAGAACCCAGGTCTCCCGTTTTGTGGGTGGATTCTTTACTGTCTGAGCCACAAAGGAAGCCCAAGAGTTCTGGAGTGGATAGCCTATCCAATCTCCCGGGGAACTTCCAGACCCAGGAATTGAACCAGGGTCTCCTGAATTGCAGGCAGATTCTTTACCAGCTGAGCTACCAGCTGAGCTTACCTATCATTATTAGTCTTCTTCTGAGTTATCTGACAAAGGCTTTCAGATATGATTACTCATCACCCTGAAATACTCCAGTGCCTATTTACCCAAAATAAGGATAGCCTCTCCTCCACAGCCCTCTCACTCAAGAAGTAAAGACTGAAACAACTCTACCATCTAATCCACAGACTGTCCCCAGGGTATTTTCTTTGTGGCCCAGATCCCACTCTGGAGCATACACTGCAAGGAGTTGTGTCTTTTCAGTCTCCTGGGATCTGACATAATTACAGATTCTCAGTAGAAAAAAGGGCACCTGAACACCCCATCTGTCTGATGAGCTCCCAGGCCACACTTGGACCAAGCTTTCTGGCAGAAATGCCCCTAGCATGCTGCTCTGCTCCTCTCCACTTGTGGAAGCAGGACGCAAAATTCCACCCTGGCCCCCCACTCCAACTAGGTCACATCTGCCAGTTTTTCCCTTTGAGATTGAAGAGTACCATGTGACAGGTATTAAGGCCTCCACCTACCATCCTTAGCCTCCGCTAATAACTCAATGCAGCCCCATGATGACTGCTAAATGGTGATTTTTCAGTTTTTATCACTCCAAATTATTTATTTCTACACATTCAACACTCACTTGCTACCTACCTTGGTATAGACTCATGGGTTCCTGTTTCACTCACTGGATGGTAATTTGTCAACATCATTCTCGGCTTTGCTGCTCAAATTCAGTTCAGTTCAGTCACTCAGTCATGTCCAAGTCTGTGATGCCATGGACTGCAGCATGCCAGGCCTCCCTGTCCATCACCAACTCCCAGAGTTTATTCAAACTCATGTCCATCGAGTCAGGGATGCCATCCAATCATCTCATCCTCTGTCAGCCCCTTCTCCTGCCTTCAATCTTTCCCAGCATTAGGGTCTTTTCCAATGAGTCAGTTTCTCATATCAGGTGGCCAGTGTATTGGAGTTTCAGCTTCTGCATCAGTGCTTGCAATGAACATTCAGGACTGATTTCCTTTAAGATGGACTGGTTGGATCTCCTTGCAGTCCAAGGGACTCTCAAGAGTCTTCTCCAACACCACAGTTCAAAAGCATCAATTGTTCTGCGCCCAGCTTTCTTTATAGTCCAACTCTCACATCCATACATGACTACTGGAAAAACCATAGTTTTGACTAGACGGACCTTTGTTGGCCTTTGTCTCGGCTTTTTAATAAGCTGTCTATGTTGATCATAACTTTTCTTCCAAGGAGTAAGCGACTTTTAATTTCATGACTGCAGTCACCATCTGCAGTGATTTTGGAGCCCCCAAAATAAAGTCTGTCACTGTTTCCATTGTTTCCCCATCTGTTTGCTAAATTATCCAGATTTAATCAGGGGGCACCCTTCCCATTGCCTCCCATATGTCCTTTGACATAACTCAATTTTTGATAATTTTCTTACTTTTTGGCACAACAAAGTATTTCAGGCTCAACAGAAGTACTTTCACTTCTTCAGCCCTGAAATCAACTATTTCTCAAAAGATCCCTAGTTCCTTTTACTGGAGAATGGTATTTAGGAGCAAGATTTGGGGACTATGCATATGATCTGTACACTTAGATCATACTCCCTCCAATGCCAATCAACACCTCAGGGCTCTTTCCAGCCTCCCCTTTTTCCATGGTTATAAGATCTCCAACAGCAAGAAACCTGGCTTGCAATATCCAGTGTATGTGTCTCTTCGCCAGTATATCCAGGCTGACTAGTCACTAGTGCTAGGTCTACCACTGTCCCTTCTGTGCTGGGGAGCAGAGGCCTCTAGAGAGCTTTTAAAGAGAAAAAGATTAAAGGGATATCAATCAGTTAAGACACTATTGTAATAATCTAGGTGAGCCAGCGAGGACCAAGCTTTTTGATTCCTCTAGTTGCACAGCAAAGAGATCCACTTGGTGACTCAGATAAAGAATTCGTGATTATGTCACCAGAGAAGCATCTCAGAGACACAGGAATAGCAGTCTTGAATAGTTTGGGTAAAACAAGTCTGGTTGGTAGAGTCAGCTAACAATTGTCATCCGCTATCTGCCTCTACAAGGATGAGGTCACCAGCCACGGCAGTAGCTGCCCTTCCACACCCCTGAAAGGAGTTCAGGGCAGAGATCAGGAATGAGGGAGGCCCTCTGTGCTCTGGGAAAACTGGCAGAGCAGGCTTTCAGGCAGTTTGATATGTTCAGGAGAAGATTTTATGAGCTCAATTTCTTACATCCTCTCATAGCTTAGAAAAGCACTACGATCATTAACAAAGATGTCTGCCCTTGTGACCAGTAGCAACCTTCTGCCAAAACGTGTCCGATTTCATGCACCTCCTTCACCAAAATCACACATATACTACACCCCTACTCCAACCCTGACAAGCTCTTTTGAACAGTTCCTCAGAACTATTTGACAGGCTGTCTTCTGAAATATGGTCCTCATTTTGCCCCAAATAAGACTTCACTCAGAAGTCTCATTTTGTGTATTTATTCTGTCAACAGCATGAAAGGGAGGCTGACTGTGCCCCTCCCCTCTGCATGAAGCTGGTGTAGAGGTGCAGGGAATGAGCTAGGACACAAAGCAGGGAAAGGTTCATTAAGGCCCAGCCCTCCACCAGAGGGGAATCTAAAACAAAGCAGAATGGACTGAACTTACAGGGAAGGCAGCACTTTGCTCTGAAACTAGACAGGATGAATGCAGAGGCTGAACTTCTACAGTTCTGCACTGGAACACTCACGATCATGCTTGTCTTCTGAAAACTGTCTGCCCTGAAGGTAAGGAAAGAGGCACCATGAAGAGGGTACAGGAGACTGGGGTGTAGAGTAACATGCTATCAAAGACCTAAGCTGGGCTGTATTTGCTGACAGGCTCAGTGGAGAAGGAGATGGTTCCACCTTGCTGGAAAGGGGCCAGAAGTTCAGTGGGGTCACAAAGGCAGCAGAGAGGCTGGAGACTGATTGGTGCACAGAGTATTTTATTAGGTTGATGCAAACATAATTTCAGTTTCAGGCCATGAATTTTAAATCATAACTAGACTCAAACACATCTGTATTAATCAAAATAGGAACCATTATAATCAACACATCTTTCCCAATGAGAAATAAGTTTGCGTATTCTTCTAGCATAAAAATCCATGCTTTGGGATTCGACGAACTCTTGGAAAGCATTTCCTGCCTCCTCTGGTTTTGGAAGCATTTTCCCTGCAAAAAGTTGTCAAGGTGCTTCAAGAGGTGGTAGTTGGTTGGCAAGAGTCAGGTGAAAACGGCAGATGAGGCAGAACTTCGTAGCCCAATTCATTCAACTTTGGTTGGTTGTACATGTGGTTGGGCATTGTCACAGAGAATTGGGTCCTTTCTGTTGACCGATACCAGTGCTGCAGTTTTCAGTGCATCTCATGCATTTGTTGAGCATTCTTCTCAGGTGTAATGGTTTCACCGGGATTCACAAAGCTGTAGTGGAGCAGAGGGGCAGCAGAGCACCAACAGTGACCATGACCCTTTATTGGTGCAAGTTTGGCTTTGGGAAGTGCTTTGGAGCCTCCTCTTGGTCCAACCATTGAGCTGGTCATCATCAGTTGTATAAAATCTACTTTTCATCACATGTCACAGTCCAATCGAGAAATGGTTCATTGTTATTGCACAGAATAAGAGAAGATGACAGTTTTTCAAAATAACAATCTTTTTATTTTCGGTCAGCTCATGAGGCACTCACTTATGGAGCTTTTTCACCTTTCCAATTTACTTCAAATGTCCAACAACTGTAGAATGCTGAGTTCTACAGCAACTTCTTGTGTAGTTGTAAGAGGATCAGCAACAATGATCCTCTCAGTTGGTCACTGTCAACTTCTGATGTCAGGCCACTACACTCCTCATCAAAGCTCTCATCTCCTTTGGAAAACTTCTTGAACCACCACTGCACTGAATATTCACTAGCAATTCCTGAGCCAAATGTGTTGATGTTGCAAGTTGTCTCTGCTGCTTCACAACCCATTTTGAATCTGAATAATAAAATTCCTCAAATTTGCTTTTTAATATCATTTTCCAAGTTTTAAATAAATATAAAATATACAGTAAGTAGCAAGTTATTAGCAAAAAATATAAAAGCAAGAAATTCACATTAAAATGATGTCTAACATAACCACCTTTAAGAATGTACTCCAGTATCAAACAGCAAAGTTTAACAGTGCAAAACTGTAATTACTTTTGCACCAACTTAATACATCCCTAGGTCCCCAGGAAGCTTCTACAAGCCTCTTATCCTCCTCTATCAGAGGGCAGAAAGAATGAAAATCACAATCACAGAAAACTAACCAAACCGATCACATGGATCACAGCCTTGTCTAATTCAATGAAACTATGAGTCATGTCGTGTAAGGCCACCCAAGATGGACGGGTCATGGTGGACAGTTCTGACAAAATGTAGTCCTCTGGAGAAAGGAATGGCAAACCACTTCAGTATTCTTGCCTTGAGAACTCCATGAATAGTATGAAAAGGCCAAAAGATAGGACACTGAGAGATGAACTTCCCAGGTCGGTAGGTGCCCAATATGCTACTGGAGAGCAGCGGAGAAACAGCTTCTGAAGTAATGATGAGGCTGAGTCAAATCAGAAACAATGACCAGTTGTGGATGTGACTTGTGATGGAAGTAAAGTCTGATGCTGTAAAGAAGAATATTGCATTAGTTCAGTTCAGTTCGGTTGCTCAGTTGTGTCCGACTCTTTGTGACCCCATGAACCACAGCACGCCAGGCCTCCCTGTCCAACACCAACTCCAGGAGTTCACCCAAACCCATGTCCATTGAGTCGGTGATGCCATCCAACCATCTCATCCTCTGTCGTCCCCTTCTTCTCCTGCCCTCAATCTTTCCCAGCATCAGGGTCTTTTCAAATGAGTCAGCTCTCTGCATCAGGTGGCCAAAGTATTGGAGTTTCAGTTTCAACATCAGTCCCTCCAATGAATACCCAGGACTGATGTTCTTTAGGATGGACTGATTGGATCTCCTTGCAATTCAAGGGACTCTCAAAGAGTCTTCTCCAACACCACAGTTCAAAAGCAGCAATTCTTTGGTGCACAACTTTCTTTATAGTCCAACTCTCACATCCATACATGACCACTGGAAAAACCACAGCCTTGACTAGACGGACCTTTGTTCACAAAGTAATGTCTCTGCTTTTTAATGTGCTGTGGGTCAAGGTGGAGAGGTCTGACAGAAGGTGGTCCACTGGAGAATAATATTGCATAGGAACCTTGAATGGTAGGACCATGAATCAAGGTAAATTGGAACTGGTCAAACAGGAGATAGCAAGAGTGAACATCAAAATTTTAGGAATTAGTGGATCTAAAATGGACTGGAATGGGCAAATTTATTCAGATGATCATTATATCTACTACTGTAGGCAAGAATCCCTTAGAAGAAATGGAGTAGCTCTCAGTCAACAAAACCATCTGAAATGCAGTAGTTGGGTGCAATCTCAAAAATGACAGAATGATCTCTGTTCATTTCCAAGGCAAATCATTCAGTATCACAGTAATCCAAGACTATGCCCCAATTGCTGATGCTAAAGAAGCTGAAGTTGAAAAGTTCTATGAAGACCTACTAGACCTTCTAGAACTAACACCCCAAAAAGATATTCTTTTCATTATATGGGACTGGAATTCAAATGTGGAAGTCAAGAGATACCTGGAGTAGTGGGAAAGTTTGGCCTTGGAGTACAAAATGAAGTAGGATAAAGGCCAAGAGAACACACTGGTCATAGCAAACACCCTCTTCCAACAACACAAGAGACAACTCTACACATGGACATCACCACATGGAAAATACCAAAATCAGATTGATTATATCCTTTGCAGCGGAAGATGGAGAAGCTCTATACAGACTGAAAAAACAAGACCAGGAGCTGACTACGGCTCAGATCATGAACTCCTTATTGCCAAATTCAGGCTTAAATTGAAGAAAGTAGGGGAAACCACAAGCAGCCGTAACCATTCAGGTATGACCTAAATCAAATCCCTTACAGTTATACAGTGGACGTATCAAACAGATTCAAGGGACTAGATCTGATAGCCAGAGTGCCTGAAGAACTATGGATGGAGGTTTATGACAGGAGGCAGTGCTCAAGACCATAATCAAGAAAAAGAAATGCAAAAAGGCGAAATGGTTGTCTGAGGAGGCCTTACAAATAGCTTAGAAGAGAGGCAAAAGGCAAAGGAGAAAAGGAAAAATATCCCCATCTGAATGCAGAGTTCCAAAGAATAGCAAGGAGAGATGCGAAACCCTTCCTAAGTGATCAATGCAAATAGAGGAAACAATAGAACAGGAAAGACTAGAGATCTCTTCAAGAAATACACAACCTTGACAAACTCCTTTCCCAATTTGGAATCAGTCCATTGTCCCTTGTCCAGTTCTAACTGTTCCTTCTTGACCTGTATACAGGTTTCTCAGGAGGCAGGTAAGGTGGTCTGGTATTCCCATGTCTTTAAGAATTTTCCAGTTTGTTGTGATCCAGGGTAAGGATAACAACAAATTTTCTCTTCAAGAAAATTAGAGACATGAAGGGAACATTTCATGCAAAAATGGGGACAATAAATGACAGAAATAGTATGGACCTAACAAAAGCAGATGATATTAAGAAGAGGTGGCAAGAATACACAGAAGAACTCTACAAAAAAGATCTTCATGACAAAGATAACCACCATGGTATGATCAGTCAGCCTAGAGCCAGACATCCTGGAGTGTGAAGTCAAGTGGGCCTTAGGAAGCATTACTATGAACAAAGCTAGTGGAGGTGATGAAGTTACCATTGAGCTATCTCAAATCCGAAAAGATGATGCTGTGAAAGAGCTGCACTCAATATGCCAGCAAATTTGGAAAGTTCAAAAGTGGCCACAGGACTGGAAAAGGTCAGTTTTCATTCTAATCTCAAAGAAAGGCAGTGCCAAAGAAGGTACACCTTATCATGGATCACAACAAACTGCAGAAAATTTTTAAAGACATGGGAATACCAGACCACCTTACTTACCTCCTGAGAAACCTGTATATATGTCAAGAAGCAGCAGTTAGAACTGGACATGGAACAACAGACTGGTTCCAAGCCAGGAAAGGAGTACATCAAGGCTGTATATTGTCACCCTGCTTATCTAACTTATGTGCAGAGTACATCATGAAAAATGCTGGGCTGGCTGAATTAGAAGCTGGAATCAGGAAAGTCAAGAGAAATACCAATAACCTCAGATATGCAAATGACACCACTCTTATGGCAGAAAGTGAAGAGAAACTAAAGAGCCTCTTGATGAAAGAGGAGAGTGAAAAAGCTGGCTTAAAACTCAACATTCAAAAAGCTAAGATCATAGCATCCAGTCCCAACACTAAGTGGCAAATACATGAGGAAACAATGGAAACAGTGACAGATTTTATTTTCTTGGGCTCCAGAATCACTGCAGATGGTGACTGCAAACCATGAAGTTAAAAGATGCTTGCTCCTTGAATAAAACATGACAAACCTAGACATCATATTAAAAAGCAGTGACATTACTTTGTAACACAGGTTGGTATGGTCAAAGCTATGGTTTTTCCAGTAGTTATGTATGGATGTCCCAAAGAAAGGCAATGCCAAGGAGTGCTCAAACTACCGAACAATTGCACTCATCTCACACGCTAGTAAAGTAATGCTCAAAATTCTCCAAGCCAGGCTTCAGCAATATGTGAACCGTGAACTTCCTGATGTTCAAGCTGGTTTTAGAAAAGGCAGAGGAACCAGAGATCAAATTGCCAACATCCGCTGGATCATGGAAAAAGCAAGAGAGTTCCAGAAAAACATCTATTTCTGCTTTATTGACTATGCCAAAGCCTTTGACTGTGTGGATCACAATAAACTATGGAAAATTCTGAAAGAGATGGGAATACCAGATCACCTGATCTGCCTCTTAAGAAATCTGTATGCAGGTCAGGAAGCAACAGTTAGAACTGGACATGGAACAACAGACTGGTTCCAAATAGGAAAAGGAGTACGTCAAGGCTGCATATTGTCACCATGTTTATTTAACTTATATGCAGAGTACATCATGAGAAATGCTGGACTGGAAGAAACAGAAGTTGGAATCAAGATTGCTGGGAGAAATATCAATAACCTCAGATATGCAGATGACACCACCCTTATGGCAGAAAGTGAAGAGGGGCTAAAAAGCCTCTTGATGAAAGTGAAAGTGGAGAGTGAAAAGGTTGGCTTAAAGCTCAACATTCAGAAAACGAAGATCATGGCATCTGGTCCCATCACTGCATGGGAAATAGATGGAGAAACAGTGGAAACAGTGTCAGACTTTGTTTTTCTGGGCTCCAAAATCACTGCAGATGGTGACTGCAGCCATGAAATTAAAAGACGCTTACTCCTTGGAAGGAAAGTTATGACCAACCTAGATAGCATATTCAAAAGCAGAGACATTACTTTACCAACAAAGGTTCGCCTAGTCAAGGCTATGGTCTTTCCTGTGGTCATGTATGGATGTGAGAGCTGGACTGTGAAGAAGGCTGAGCGCCGAAGAATTGATGCTTTTGAACTGTGGTGTTGGAGAAGACTCTTGAGAGTCCCTTGGACTGCAAGAAGATCCAACCAGTCCATTCTGAAGGAGATCAATCCTGGAATTTCTTTAGAAGGAATGATGCTAAAGCTGAAACTCCAGTATTTTGGCCACCTCATGCGAAGAGTTGACTCATTGGAGAAGACTCTGATGCTGGGAGGGATTGAGGGCAGGAGGAGAAGGGGACGACAGAGGATGAGATGGCTGGATGGCATCACTGACTCGATGGATGCGAGTCTGAGTGACCTCTGGGAGCTGGTGATGGACAGGGAGGCCTGGCGTGCTGCGGTTCATGGGGTCGCAAAGAGTCGGACACGACTGAGCGACTGATCTGATCTGATCTGATCTGATGTATGGATGTGAGAGTTGAACCAAAAAGAAGGCTGAGCACCAAGGAATTGATGCTTTTGAATTGTGGTGTCAGAGAAGACTCATGAGAGTCCCTTGGAGAGCAAGATCAAACCAGTCAACCCTAAAGGAAATCAGTCCTGAATATTCATCGGAAGGACTGATGCTGAAGTCCAATATTTTGGCTGCCTGTTTTGAAGAGTCGACTCATCAGAAAAGACTAATGCTGGGAAAGACTGAAGGCAGGAGGAGAAGGGAATGACAGAGGACGAGATGGTTGGATGGCATCATCGACTCAACAGACATGAGTTTGAGCAAGCTCCAGGAGATGGTGAAGGACAGGGAAGCCTGGTGTGCTGCAGTTCATGGGGTCACAAAGAGTCAGACACAACTGAGGGACTAAACAACAAGGCCGCCAAGTCAAAGTCTTTATCACAGACATGTAGGATTTCTCATGTGGATCATGTTCATCCAAATTTTCATCTATAGGATATGCTGCTGCTGCTGCTGCTAAGTTGCTTCAGTCATGTCTGACTCTGTGTGACTCCATAGATGGCAGCCCACCAGGCTCCCCCATCCCTGGGATTCTCCAGGCAAGAACACTGGAGTGGGTTGCCATTTCCTTCTCCAATGCATGAAAGTGAAAAGCAAAAGTGAAGTCGCTCAGTCGTGTCCGACTCCTAGCGACCCCATGGACTGCAGCCTTCCAGGCCCCTCTGTCCATGGGATATTCCAGGCAAGAGTACTGGAGTGGGGTGCCATTGCCTTCTCCAATAGGATATGATTCTACAGCTTTTTAGAGGAAATACCACAAGACAGAAAGGCTCATGCTTCTTCCTAGGTTAACAAGGCAATTACTTGTTTTGAGGTTGTAAATTGGACTTGAGTGACAGGTGGCCTTCCAGCTTTAAGTTGCTGCCTAGCAAAAGGGATGAGACTCACCCTTTCACATATCTATAACTCACATGATGTAATTTGGGGAAGAGAAAGAAAAAAAACACTCCTTCCCTTGCTTGTCGTTTAGTGCCCTTGCTTAATGTTGTGTGTTTAACACCCTAGAGCAATGTTATGAGATTATATATTTACATATATCTCCATAGCCACACACACACACACACACTTATGTATACCTATTACATACAGACTCACAGATGAGGGGAGGGTCCTTTATTCACTCAGGACCTGCTGTGACACGTACTGTGCTAGCCTGAAGAGATGATGATCAACATAATAAATATGGTTCCTGCCCTTACTGACTTAAAGCCTCAGTTCAGCTCAGTTCACTCAGTTGTGTCTGACTCTCTGTGACCCCATGGACTGCAGCACACCAGGCTTCCCTGTCCATCACCAACTCCCGGAGTTTATTCAAACTCATGTCCATTGAGTCGGTGATGCCATCCAATCACCTCATCCTCTGTCAGCTCCTTCTCCTCCCACCTTCAATCTTTCCCAGCATCAGTCTTTTCAAATGAGTCAGTTCTTCACATCAGGTGGTCAAAGTATAGGAGTTTCAGCTTCAGCATCAGTCTGTCCAATGAATATTCCTTTAGGATGTGGACTGGTTGGATTTCCTTGCTCTCCAAGGGACTCTCAAGAGTCTTCTCCAACACCACAGTGCAAAAGCATCGATTCCTTGGTGCTCAGCCTACTTTATGGTTCAACTCTCACATCCATATATAGATCAGATCAGATCAGTCGCTCAGTCGTGTCCGACTCTTTGCGACCCCATGAATCGCAGCACGCCAGGCCTCCCTGTCCAACACCAACTCCTGGAGTTCACTCAGACTCACGTTCATCGAGTCAGTGATGCCATCCACCCATCTCATCCTCTGTCGTCCCCTTCTCCTCCTGCCCCCAATCCCTCCCAGCATCAGAGTCTTCTCCAATGAGTCAACTCTTCGCATGAGGTGGACAAAGTACTGGAGTTTCAGCTTTAGCATCATTCCTTCCAAAGAAATCCCAGGGCTGATTTCCTTCAGAATGGACTGGTTGGATCTCCTTGCAGTCCAAGGGACTCTCAAGAGTCTTCTCCAACATCACAGTTCAAAAGCATCAATTCTTTTGATGCTCAGCGTTCTTCACAGTCCAGCTCTCACATCCATACATGACGACAGGAAAAACCATAGTCTTGACTAGACAAACCTTTGTTGGCAAAGTAATGTCTCTGCTTTTGAATATGCTATCTAGGTTGGTCATAACTTTCCTTCCAAGGAGTAAGCGTCTTTTAATTTCATGGCTGCAGTCACCATCTGCAGTGATTTTGGAGCCCAGAAAAATAAAGTCTGACACTGTTTCCACTGTTTCCCCATCTATTTCCCATATAGTGATGGGACCGGGTGCCATGATCTTCATTTTACGAATGTTGAGCTTTAAGCCAACTTTTTCACTCTTCACTTACACTTTCATCAAGAGGCTTTTTAGTTCCTCTTCACTTTCTGCCATAAGGGTGGTGTCATCTGCATATCTGAGGTTATTGATATTTCCCCCAGCAATCTAGATTCCAGCTTGTGTTTCTTCGAACCCAGTGTTTCTCATGATGTACTCGGCATATAAGTTAAATAAATAGGGTGACAATATACAGCCTTGACGTACTCCTTTTCCTATTTGGAACCAGTCTGTTGTTCCATGTCCAGTTCTAACTGTTGCTTCCTGACCTGCATACAGACTTCTCAAGAGGCAGGTCAGGTGGTCTGGTATTCCCATCTCTTTCAGAATTTCCCAATTTATTGTGATCCACAAAGTCAAAGGCTTTGGCATAGTCAATAAAGCAGAAATAGATGTTTTTCTGGAATTCTCTTGTTTTTTTCCATGATCCAGCAGATGTTGGCAATTTGATCTCTGGTTCCTCTGCCTTTTCTAAAACCAGCTTGAACATCAGGAAATTCACAGTTCACATATTGCTGAAGCCTGGCTTGGAGAATTTTGAGCATTACTTTACTAGCGTGTGAGATGAGTGCAATTGTGCGGTAGTTTGAGCATTCTTTGGCATTGCCTTTCTTTGGGATTGGAATGAAAACTGACCTTTCCAGTCCTGTGGCCACTGCTGAGTTTCCCAAATTTGCTGGCATATTGAGTGCAGCACTTTCACAGCATCATCTTTCAGGATTTAGAATAGCTCAACTGGAATTCTATCACCTCCACTAGCTTTGTTTGTAGTGATGCTTCCTAAGGCCCACTTGACTTCACATTCCAGGTTGTCTGGCTCTAGGTCACTGATCACACCATCGTGATTATCTTGGATTATCTTTTTTGTATAGTTCTTCTGTGTATTCTTGCCACCTCTTCTTAATATCTCCTGCTTCTGTTAGGTCCATACCATTTCTGTCCTTTTTCGAGCCCATCTTTGCATGAAATGTTCCTTTGGTATCTCTGATTTTCTTCAAGAGATCTCTGCTGCTAAGTCACGTCAGTCGTGTCCGACTCTGTGCGACCCCATAGACGGAAGCCCACCAGGCTCCCCCGTCCCTGGGATTCTCCAGGCAAGAACACTGGAGTGGGTTGCCATTGCCTTCTCCATTGTGTGAAAGTGAAAAATGAAAGTGAAGTCGCTCGGTCACGTCCGACTAGTAGCGACCCCATGGACTGCAGCCCACCAGGCTCCTCCATCCATGGGATTTTCTAGGCAAGAGTACTGGAGTGGCTTGCCATTGCAAGAGATCTCTAGTCTTTCCCATTCTGTTGTTTTCCAGATCTCTCGTCTTTCCCATTCTGTTGTTTTCCTCTATTTCTTTGCATTGATCACTGAGGAAGGCTTTCTTATCTCTTCTTGCTATTCTTTGGAACTCTGCATTCAGATGTTTATATCTTTCCATTTCTCCTTTGCTTTTCACTTCTCTTCTTTCACAGCAATTTGTAAGGCCTGTCCAGACAGCCATTTTGCTTTTTTGCATTTCTTTTCCATGGGGATGGTCTTGATCCCTGTCTCCTGTACAATGTCACGAACCTCATTCCATAGTTCATCAGGCACTCTATCTATCAGATCTAGGCCCTTAAATCTATTTCTCACTTCCACTGTATAATCATAAGGGATTTGATTTAGGTCATACTTGAATGGTCTAGTGGTTCTCCCTACTTTCTTCAATTTCAGTCTGAATTTGGCAATAAGGAGTTCATGGTCCGAGCCACAGTCAGCTCCTGGTCTTGTTTTTGCTGACTGTATAGAGCTTCTCCATCTTTGGCTACAAAGAATATAATCAATCTGATTTCGGTGTTGACCATCTGGTGATGTCCATGTAGAGTCTTCTCTTGTGTTGTTGGAAGAGGGTGTTTGTTTTGACCAGTGCATTTTCTTGGCAAAACTCTATTAGTCTTTGCCCTGCTTCATTCCGTATTCCAAGGCCAAATTTGCCTGTTACTCCAGGTGTTTCTTGACTTCCTACTTTTGCATTCAAGTCCCCTATAATGAAAAGGACAGCTTTTTTGGGTGTTAGTTCTAAAAGGTCTTGTAGGTCTTCATAGAACTATTCAACTTCAGCTTCTTCAGCGTTACTGGTTGGGGCATAGGCTTGGATTACTGTGACATTGAATGGTTTGCCTTGGAAACAAAAAGAGATCATTCTGTTGTTTTTGAGATTTCATCCAAGTACTGCGTTTCGGCTTTTGTTGTCCATGATGGCTACTCCATTTCTTCTGAGGGATTCCTGCCCGCAGTATATATCTTCCCGCAGATATAATGGTCATCTGAGTTAAATTCACCCATGGCGCACTGAGAGCGCCTGGCCTACCCGCGAGCGGCGCACTGAGAGCGCCTCGCCAGCTGCGCGGCCCACTGAGACCGCCTCGCCGGCTGCGTGGCGCACTGAGAGCGCGGCGGAGAGGAGCTACCCCACGACCAAGGAAGGACGGCGGTGAGGACCGGCGCACTAAGCACGGCCGAGAGGAGCTACCCCACACCCGAGGTCAGGAAGGGCGGCGGTGAGGAGAGACCCTCGTCCAAGGTAAGGAGCAATGGCTGTGCTTTGCTGGAGCAGCCGGGAAGAGATACCCCACGCCGAAGGTAAGAGAAACCCAAGTAAGACGGTAGGTCTTGCAAGAGGGCAACAGAGGGCAAATACACTGAAACCATACTCACAGAAAACTAGTCAATTTAATCACACCAGGGCCACAGCCTTGTCTAACTCAATGAAATTAAGCCATGCCCGTGGGGCAACCCAGGATGGGTGGGTCATGGTGGAGAGATCTGACAGGGTGTGGTCCGCTGGAGAAGGGAATGGCAAACCACTTCAGTATTCTTGCCTTGAGAACCCCATGAACAGTATGAAAAGGCAAAATGATAGGGTACTGAAAGAGAAACTCCCCAGGTCAGTAGGGGCCCAATATGCTACTGAGGATCAGTGGAGAAATAACTCCAGAAAGAATGAAGGGATGGAACCAAAGTAAAAAGAATACCCAGCTGTAGATGTGTCTGGTGATACAAGCAAAATCTGATGCTGTAAAGAGCAATATTGCATAGGAACCTGGAATGTCAGGTCCATGAATCAAGGCAAATTGGAAGTGGTCAAACAAGAGATGGCAAGAGTGAATGTTGACATTCTAGGAATTAGCGAACTAAAATGGACTGGAATGGGTGAATTTAACTCAGAGGACCATTATATCTACTACTGAGGGCAGGAATCCCTCAGAAGAAATGGAGTGGCCATCATGGTCAACAAAAGAGTCCGAAATGCAGTACTTGGATGCAATCTCAAAAACGACGGCATGATCTCTGTTCGTTTCCAAGGCAAACCATTCAATGTCACAGTAATCCAAGCCTATGCCCCAACCAGTAATGCCGAAGAAGCTGAAGTTGAATGGTTCTATGAAGACCTACAAGACCTTTTAGAACTAACACCCAAAAAAGATGTCCTTTTCATTATAGGGGACTGGAATGCAAAAGTAGGAAGTCAAGAAACACCTGGAGTAACAGGCAAATTTGGCCTTGGAATACAGAATGAAGCAGGGCAAAGACTAACAGAGTTTTGCCAAGAAAATGCACTGGTCATAGCAAATACCCTCTTCCAACAACACAAGAGAAGACTCTATACATGGACATCACCAGATGGTCAACACCGAAATCAGATCGATTATATTCTTTGTAGCCAAAGATGGAGAAGCTCTATAGAATCAGCAAAAAACAAGACCAGGAGCTGACTGTGGCTCAGACCATGAACTCCTTATTGCCAAATTCAGACTTAAATTGCCAAATTCAGACTTAAATTGAAGAAAGTAGGGAAAACCACTAGACCATTCAAGTATGACCTAAATTAAATCCCTTACGATTATACAGTGGAAGTGAGAAATAGATTTAAGGGCCTAGATCTGATAGATAGAGTGCCTGATGAACTATGGAATGAGGTTCGTGACATTGTACAGGAGACAGGGATCAAGACCATCCCCATAGAAAAGAAATGCAAAAAAGCAAAATGGCTGTCTGGGAGGCCTTGCAAATAGCTGTGAAAAGAAGAGAAGCGAAAAGCAAAGGAGAAAAGGAAAGATATAAACATCTGAATGCAGGGTTCCAAAGAAGAGCAAGAAGAGATAAGAAAGCCTTCTTCAGTGATCAATGCAAAGAAATAGAGGAAAACAACAGAATGGGAAAGACTAATGATCTATTCAAGAAAATCAGAGATACCAAAGGAACATTTCATGCAAAAATGGGCTTGATAAAGGACAGAAATGGTATGGACCTAACAGAAGCAAAAGATATTAAGAAGAGGTGGCAAGAATACACAGAGGAACTGTACAAAAAAGAGCTTCACGACCCAGATAATCATGATGGTGTGATCACTGACCTAAAGCCAGACATCCTGGAATGTGAAGTCAAGTGGGCCTTAGAAAGCATCACTACGAACAAAGCTAGTGGAGGTGATGGAATTCCAGTGGAGCTATTCCAAATCCTGAAAGATGATGCTGTGAAAGTGCTGCACTCAATATGCCAGCAAATTTGGAAAACTCAGCAGTGGCCACAAGATTGGAAAAGGTCAGTTTTCATCCCAATACCAAAGAAAGGCAATGCCAGAGAGTGCTCAAACTACCGCACAATTGCACTCATCTCACACGCTAGTAAAGTAATGCTCAAAATTCTCCAAGCCAGGCTTCAGCAATATGTGAACTGTGAATTTCCTGATGTTCAAGCTGGTTTTAGAAAAGGCAGAGGAACCAGAGATCAAATTGCCAACATCTGCTGGATCATGGAAAAAGCAAGAGAGTTCCAGAAAAACATCTATTTCTGCTTTATTGACTATGCCAAAGCCTTTGACTGTGTAGACCACAATAAACTGTGGAAAATTCTGAAAGAGATGGGAATACCAGACCACCTGACCTGCCTCTTGAGAAATCTGTATGCAGGTCAGGAAGCAACAGTTAGAACTGGTCATGGAACAACAGAATGGTTCCAAATAGGAAAAGGAGTACGTCAAGGCTGTATATTGTCACCATGTTTATTTAACTTATATGCAGAGTACATAATGAGAAATGCTGGACTGGAAGAAACACAAGCTGGAATCAAGATTGCTGGGAGAAATATCAATAACCTCAGATATGCAGATGATACCACCCTTATGGCAGAAAGTGAAGAGCAACTAAAAAGCCTCTTGATGAAAGTGAAAGTGGAGAGTGAAAAGGCTGGCTTAAAGCTCAACATTCAGAAAACGAAGATCATGGCATCTGGTCCCATCACTACATGGGAAACAGATGCAGAAACAGTGGAAACAGTGTCAGACTTTATTTTTCTGGGCTCCAAAATCACTGCAGATGGTGACTGCAGCCATGAAATTAAAAGACGCTTACTCCTTGGAAGGAAAGTTATGACCAACCTAGATAGCATATTCAAAAGCAGAGACATTACTTTGCCAACAAAGATTCGTCTAGTCAAGGCTGTGGTCTTTCCTGTGGTCATGTGTGGATGTGAGAGCTGGACTGTGAAGAAGGCTGAGCGCCGAAGAATTGATGCTTTTGAACTGTGGTGTTGGAGAAGACTCTTGAGAGTCCCTTGGACTGCAAGGAGATCCAACCAGTCCATTCTGAAGGAGATCGGCCCTGGGATTTCTTTGGAAGGAATGACGCTAAAGCTGCAACTCCAGTATTTTGGCCACCTCATGCGAAGAGTTGACTCATTGGAGAAGACTCTGATGCTGGGAGGGATTGGGGGCAGAAAGAGAAGGGGACGACAGAGGATGAGATGGCTGGATGGCATCACTGACTCAATGGATGTGAGTCTGAGTGACCTCCGGGAGTTGGTGATGGACAGGGAGGCCTGGTGTGCTGCGGTTCATGGGGTCGCAGAGTCGGACACGACTGAGTGACTGATCTGATCTGATCTGATCTGATTCCAGTCCATTTCAGTTCGCTGATTCCTAGAATGTCGACATTCACTCTTGCCATCTCTTGTTGGACCACTTCCAATTTGCCTTGTTCATGGACCTGACCTTCCAGGTTCCTATGCAATATCGCTCTTTATAGCATCAGACCTTGCTTCTATCACCAGTCACATCCACAGCTGGGTATTCTTTTTGATTTGGCTCCATCCCTTCATTCTTTCGTAGTTATTTCTTCACTGATCTCCAGTAACATATTGGTCACCTACTGACCTGAGTAGTTCCTCTTTCAATATCCTATCATTTTGCTTTTTCATACTGTTCATGGGGTTCTCAAGGCACGAATACTGAAGTGGTTTGCCATTCTCTTCTCCAGTGGACCACATTCTGTCAGATCGCTCCATCATGACCCGCCCATCTTGGGTTGCCCCACTGGCATGGCTTAGTTTCATTGAGTTAGACAAGGCTGTGTTCCTAGTGTACTTAGACTGACTAGTTTTCTGTATGGTTTCAGTGTGTTTGCCCTCTGATGCCCTCTTGGAAAACCTACCATCTTACTTGGGTTTCTCTTACCTTGGGCGTGGGGTATCTCTTCATGGCTGCCCCAGCAAAGTGCAGCCATTGCTCCTTACCTTGGACGAGGGGTATCTCCTCACTGACGCCCTTCCTGACCTTCAACGTGGGGTAGCTCCTCTAGGCCCTCCTGAGCCGGTGCAGCCACGGCTCCTTGGACATGGGGTTGCTCCTCACAGCCACCGCCCCTGGCCTCGGGCTTAGGGGTGTAAAGCAGCTCCTCCCGGCTGCCGCCCCTGACCTCGGACATGGGGTAACTCCTCTCGTCGCCACCCCTGACCTTGGATACTGGGTATCTCCTCTGGGCCGCCACCCACCCCATCCCCCCAACCCCCCTGCACCACCCCGCCCTCGGACGCAGGGTAGCTCGTTTCGGCAGTTCCTGAGCTGTCACAGTCTCTCGGCTGCTACCCCTGACCTCGGACGTGAGGTAACTCCTCTTGGCCGCCGCTCTTCGGGCATGGGGTCCTCCTGGCTTCTGCCCCTGACCTCAGATGTGGGGTGGCTCCTCTAGGCCGCGCTTAGCGCCCCAGTCGTCGCGGCCGCCTGCGCTTAGCGTGCCAGTCGTCGCAGCATCCATACATAACTACTGGAAAAACCATAGCTTTGACCATACCAACCTGTGTTACAAAGTAATGTCGCTGCTTTTTAATATGATGTCTAGGTTTGTCATGTTTTATTCAAGGAGCAAGCATCTTTTAACTTCATCGTTTGCGGTCACCATCTGCAGTGATTCTGGAGCCCAAGAAAATAAAATCTGTCACCCGTTTCCATTGTTTCCTCATGTATTTGCCACTTAATGTTGGGACCGGATGCTATGATCTTAGCTTTTTGAATGTTGAGTTTTAAGCCAGCTTTTTCACTCTCCTCTTTCATCAAGAGGCTCTTTAGTTTCTCTTCACTTTCTGCCATAAGGGTGGTGTCATTTGCATATCTGAGGTTATTGGTATTTCTCTTGGCTTTCCTGATTCCAGCTTCTAATTCAACCAGCCCAGCATTTTTCATGATGTACTCTGCACATAAGTTAAATAAGCAGGGTGACAATATACAGCCTTGACGTACTCCTTTCCTGATTTGGAACCAGTCTGTTGTTCCATGTCCAATAGGCTCTGTCCCTCCTAAAGGTGATCATTCAAGGCTGCCAGAAATTGAATTAAAATATCCTTAGAAATCACTTGATATGCTTTAAAAACTTCGGTTGTCCTCTGCAACTGTTTGGCTTTAAGGAGACTAGAGTGCAAATATAATTACCCTGATTGAGTTTAAGGGGAAACACAGCGATCAAGAGCGGTTTGTCCTGCTACAGAAGGTATTCAGGAAACGCGGGCGCTCGTCGGAAATCCTGCTGAGGGCAGGTGTAGGGTCTCCGCGATCCCGAAGGCGAGAACAAGTCCTGCCCTCGCGCACAAATCGGCCTATCCGAGCTCCCTCGTCTCCAGTGCCGCGGAGAGAATTCCGTCAGGAAATCGTCCGTCGGCTGTGGGCGGACAGGACCCGCAAACTCAAGAGTGTGGGCTTCTCCTTCCGCAGTATCCCGGCGCAAAGCGCGACCCAGGTGACTGGGAGAGCGGAGACCCCTCGGCGAACACGGAAGCCCGCGGACAGATTGGTCCGCGCCGCAACTTTCACGCAAAACCCGCCCGCCACGCCTCAGGGGCGCCCCGCCCATCCGTGATGGCGTCACGAAGCACCGCCCACTCCGCCTCAGGCGCGCCCTCTCAAGCCTGCGAGGCGACACCCACGCCGGGCCCGTCCACTCCGCGTCAGAGGCGCCCCGCCAGTCCGCGATGACGTCACAAAGCACCGCCCACTCCGCCTCAGGCGCGCCCTCTCAAGCCCGTGAGGCGACACTCACGCCGGGCCTGCCCCCCCAGGGTCAGAGGCGCCCCGCCCACCCGCGCGAAGAAGCCACACACCAGCCAGCCCCGCCCACCCCCGCCACCGCGGCGCTGGCGAGCCTTGTGGGATGACGTCCCACGCGGGCCGGGCCCACTCTGCGTTGGGCCGCACCCAGGCCTGGGGCCACACCCGGCTGCCGCAGTGGACCAGCTCCGCTCCTCTCCTCTCCGCCACCGCCACCGCCCCGCCCTGCGTGCTGACGTCACACGGCGCTCCGAGCGGAAGCGCGGGCGGGCGCGCCGGGCGGCTGCGCCGTCCCCTTAGAGGGGCGCTGCAGCGCGGGCTGAGGCGCCTCTGCGGGGAACCGAGGGGAGCGGTACGCGGCGGGGCCATGAGCGGCTCCAGGGCTCCGGGCCCCGAGGCGGCCGCCTCCGGGGCAGAGTCCCCCGGCGCGGCGCTGAGCGTGGACGTGGCAGGGCTGTTGGCACAGCTGGCGCGCAGCTTCGCGCTGTTGTTGCCGGTGTACGCGCTGGGCTACCTGGGCCTGAGCTTCAGCTGGGTGCTGCTGGCGCTCGGGCTGCTCGTGTGGTGCCGCAGGAGCCGCGGCCTTAAGGCCACACGCCTGTGCCGCGCGCTGGCGTTACTGGAGGACGAGGAGCGCGCCGTGCGCCTGGGGGTGCGCGCCTGCGACTTGCCGGCCTGGGTGAGTGGGCGCCGCGGACCCCGGCCCGCCCCCAGCCCTGACCAGCCCCGCCCGCCTCCGCTGCTCAGAGTCAGGGGCCCCGGACCCGCTCTGACCCCGCCTTCCCACTCGGTCTGGGAGGTCCTCGACTGCCTTTATTCTGGCTCAGGTCAGTCCAGGGATGCCCGCCCGCTACGGTCCCGGCCCTGACCCCGCCTGCCCGCCCTGCCGAGAAAGCCCGTCGGGAGTACCGACCCACCACTACCGGGCCCGGGTCGGGTCCCCACCCGCCCTGACCCCGCCTGCCCGAGGGACAGGGATCCCCGCCTGCCACGACCCCGGCCCTGACCCCGCCTGCCCGCTGGGTCAGGGGTCTCCACTCGCCACTACTCCGCCTGGGTCGGGGTTCCCACCCGCCCCTTCAGGGATTCCTGCCTGTCCTCGCCCCACCCGACCGGACCCCGCCCGAGTCTGGGTCCCTGCCCGCCGCGACCCGGGTCCTGACCCCGGCCGCCCGCCCGGTCGGCAGTCCGGACTAGTCCCCGCCCCTCCCGGGTCTGGGGTTCCCT
Organism: Tragelaphus eurycerus; assembly: GCA_935064755.1. Classification (NCBI taxonomy): domain Eukaryota; kingdom Metazoa; phylum Chordata; class Mammalia; order Artiodactyla; family Bovidae; genus Tragelaphus; species Tragelaphus eurycerus. Next base: position 26,761,061 of record CAKXYN010000026.1, on the reverse strand, counting down.
CATTCCTCGACCTTTTCCACCTGGGGCGTTCTGAGCCCCGGGCGCCGGCGTCTGTCCGAGCCGGGTAAATCGGAGGTCGCCGCCGCTGTCGCCGGGCCCTCAGCCCGGCCCGCAGACCCCGCGGGTGGGCGCCTTCCCCTCTCCGCGCGCGCCCCGGGCTCTCCTGCCGCGGCCACGTCGCCAGGCCTCCCGGCGCGGTGCCGCGACTCCCGCCGCTGGAATGTGAACTCGGGGCGCCTGGTGCGCTCCGCGGGCCTGCACGCCGCTCCCTTCTCTGCTGCGGAGAAGGCGGCCAGCGGTGAGCGGGGAAGGGCGGTTTCCTCCTCCGCTGCGACGCCTCAGCCATTTCTTGGTTGTTTCTGACACAGTTGAACAGTGGGGGTCCGCCAAAAGGTCCTCTGATGTTACGATAATTGGAGGTTTGTTTCACATCTTTGGAAGTGACATTATGAGCTGAGTAGCTTTTATGTAGGGTAGACTTGAATCCGAGGTGAATTTTAGGTGGGTGAGGGCAGGAAGTTTTGGAATAGTAGCACTAATGGAAAGAGTCCTGGTACTGATTATGTTTACACCCAGCAATTCTCATAATTTATTTATGCAATGTGGGAACCAATGGAGTTGGCTTCCTCCTGCTTTCTTAACCATAAGTTGGTGTCGCACTTTCAGGCAACAGGAAATAGTGCTTATTTTAAGATAAATGGTGCTCATGTTAGGCTTGGTGTAAACTTCATGGGGAAATGGCCAGCCAGTGACTTTCAGAAGGGTCGTTTTCTGTTAGCGGAGAAAAAGACTTGGAGTGTGATCCCTGTGTCCAGTCATAAGACATCTGTCATGGAGTACATGACACAGGCAGACAGGCTGGAAAGCTGGAGTGCCCAGAGTCAGGAGTTCCCTAACCTAATGGCTACTACCTATGAGGACAAATAGCAATTGTAGTAAGAATCTCACAGTCAGGGACTTTGGGAATTTAATATTCTATCAATACATGGTGGATGTGTGCACAGTAGTATTTGGAAGAATCAGAATAAGTAGTGTGGTGTAGCTTTTCGCCAGAAGCAGCAAAGAGGAGTGAAGTGTAAACCCAGGTGTGAAAAGCCAAGAACAGAGGTGCACTTTTTGGAAAGGCAGAAGGACTTTCAAGTGGCATCTTGTGTCTTACGTTACACCAAATTAAATGATTACAGAAAGAAACCAAAAACAATGAGTAGGGACATTACCCAAACAGTAGACATAATCAGGGTCAAGAGTCATAGGAATTGGGGCTGTTGACATTCATAGATAGTTGGTTATGGAGCAGTTGGCTAACATCAATGCTTGTGAAACTTGTGAAATGCATGCTATTTTAACAATAAATTAACAGGTATGTTTGTTACCATATTGAAGGACATGACAAATTATTATTATTTTTTTAACAGAAGAAAAGGGTGATTAGCCAAAGATTCCTTTCTTGGCTTTTCCTCTGTGTGACTTAAACTGATGAACGTTGGTGTTCATCTCATACAGTATGGAATTTCTATTTTTCACACAGCTTTTCACTTGTTCATCAAATTTGTATTTGCGCTCACATTACATGTATATACACCTAAACACACCTGTATTGCTTAGAAAACTACTGTGAGAATTCACACAAAACTTGATTGTGACCATATCCAAGAAAACCCTAGGAGTCTGAGGTTTGAGGAAGATGTTTTAATACCTTTTTTATTGTAATACCCATGTATTATTTTCCTAATAAAACCAGTGAATTACACTGCCTAGAAGTGGACGTGCTGTTCTGTTATAGCTAGGGAATAAGTCAGCAATAGAAATCGTTCATATATAGGAAGAGTTAAGATTTCTGTATTAGTAGTTCTTTGATTTTTACTGTACAAACTTAGGTTCTTCTGGTTGGTATTTTGCTTTGAACAAGATGTGTTTGTGCAGATTTCATAGTGGGTCATTGACAGCTGTGATTCACAGCAGGGTTGAAGCAGAGGAAAACATGAAGTAATGTGGTATTCACTTCCTAGCTTCACTTCTGAATATGTTTACTCACAATTTTTCTTCTTTTTATTTAGTAAAGTAAAAATTTATGTTGGCTGTAAAATGAGATGATAAACAAATATGAATACTTTGAGAAAAATGTATATATTTCACATCAAAGCTATTAGGATATGAAAAACGGCTCTCATTTAACATGTGACAATTCTGTAAGACTTTGATCTTACAGCTTTAATGAACCATAGTACTATTCATTTCTTTACTCTCTTTTTTCATCAACAGGGAAATCACCTGGTAAGTCTGAGTTGACAGATTGAGGACTGGCCTTTTTGTTGTCCCTGTGGTTGTCCCTTGTCAATTGAGCCCTGTAAAATTAGACTATGGGTGGAGAAAATTCTTTAAGAGTTTTTCATAGAGATGCATAAAGATGGTTTTCCACTACGATTTTTGTTTATTTGAAAAATTAGAACTTGGTGTGAAGTCTGCCCTTTTTCCGTTTTCACTGCTGCCAATTATTGTTGAGTCTATGGCTGCAAATAAGTAGAAACCCAAACCTGCTGTAAATGACAGTTGGTCTGCTATGCTTCTTACACATTGATGATTGAGATTTAAAGCACAGTCAGCTTACGTGTTCTGCTGTTCTTACTGTTACGCACTAGCTTTTCTTTAGGGAGAGCTTTCTTCCTGTGGTTCTTCTGGGAAGTTCAGGAGAATTTTAAATGTAGCCAAAATTTATTATGTGTAGACTAAAAACCAAATGAGCAAAAGAATAGTTTGGTCTTATGTAAAGGAACGGCAAATACTTTTATTCTCAGTGTTAATCATTGACTTATACTATTAAAAAGTTTTGTGAAGACTCGTTAACAGACTTGTAACTACATCAGGTCCCAGAATTTAGCTATTTTAAACTGCAGTTGCAACTTTAGATCCTAGACGAATTAAGTGCTTGGAGAAAATGTTGGAACCTCCTCAAAGCTATGAAAGAGATGTGGATACTCTTCGGGTTTCCCTTATGCACCCGCTACTGCTGTAGTCACCAGCAGCTCACTGTTAGGCCAAGTGCTTCATGACGTTAGAGCAGAAGGCCCCACGGTGCCGGACATAAAGCAGTAAATACCTATTCACGTTCAGGATCTATGCATACATCAGGTTGTGTGCTCTGGGTTTTCTGCTTCAGGTGAATATATTAGCCTCACTTTATATTTCAAGATTGGAGAATGTAGAGCTAGGACTAAACTGTAAATAATTAAACAGATACAGGAATTGAAAATATGTAATTATATTAAATTATATTTAGTTAATATATGTTGTGTTATATTAAATGTGTGTGTAAAATATAGATCTTGGTCCTGTGAAGAAACAATTATGAACAACTGACTAGTCACTTAGTGTTCTCCTTAGGCCTGGTGAACCTCTTACTATATTCTTAGTGAGTTTTCACGATTTCTACACTGGTTGTGACATTTAACCTTGAATGATATCACAGATGTTGAAAATAGATTAAAAACAACTGGACTGTAGACGTTATTGGAGAAGACTCTGAGGCTGGGAGGGATTGGGGGCAGGAGGAGAAGGGGACGACAGAGGATGAGATGGCTGGATGGCATCACTGACTCGATGGATGTGAGTCTGAGTGACCTCCAGGAGTTGGTGATGGACAGGGAAGCCTGGCATGTTGCGATTCATGGGGTCGCAAAGAGTTGGACACGACTTAGTGACTGATCTGTGATCTGTGTGATCTGTAGACGTTAAATGAGTGAATTTTATGGTATGTGAATTACTTGTCAATAGTGCTATTAAAAAATATTATAGACATTAAATTTCTTTTAAAAATAAGTGAAACAGGTGATTATAGTACAGAGTAAGCCACACAAACCACCTTGCTTATGGAATTCCAACTAAAGCTGTTATAACTTTTTAAAATTATTGTTTCAATGTAAATTTGGAGTAATTTATAAAGAATATTTAATGAACGAGGAGGGCTTATGAATGAAAAAAGTAAGTCCATAAAAATTTTTAGGGATGTGGGTTTGATCCCTGGTTCTTGAAGATCCCCTGGAGAAGGAAATGGCAACCCACTGCAGTATTCTTGCCCACGGACAGAGAATCTGACACAACTTAGTGACTAAACAACAACAGATGTTACTTTAGGCATTGCTGCTGCATTGGCTAAACGAACAAATGGAGATTTTGCTTCAAAGATATAAATATCCTAAATGTGTGTGTGTGTGTGTGTGTGTGTGTGTAGGGAGTTGTGTGTGAGTTATTCTAAACTCTTAACTTTAATTCAAGGTAATGATACGTAATTACAGTGTGTATTTGAGAAATTTAGCTGGCAAATTGGTTTGTTTTTTATAAGATATATTCTATCATAGGGCTTCCCTGGTGACTCAAAACTGTAAGGAATTTGTCTGCAGTGCTGGAGTCCCAGGTTTGATCCCTGGGTTGGGAAGATTCCCTGGGGAAGGAGATAGCAACCCACTGCAGTATTCTTGCCTGGGAAGTCCCGTGGATGGAGGAGCCTGGCGGGGTACAGCCCATGGGATTGCAAAGAGTCAGACATGTCTGAGCAACTAACACTGACACTATCACAGCATGATTTTATTTTTTTTTTTAATTTTAATTATTTGTTTATTTGGGCCACCAGCATGTGGCATGCAGTATCTTAGTTTCTCTACCAGGGCTAGAACCTGTACTTCCTGCAGTGTAAGTGAGAATTTTTTATATAGATACAATTTTTTATATTTATGTAATTTATTGTATGGCTGTGTTGGGTCTTCATTATTGCATGGGCTTTTCTCCTGTGGCAGCAAGCGAGGACTACTCTCTAGTCGCAGTGCTCTGCCTTATCGTGGTGGCTTCTCTTGCTGATCGTGTGTTCTAGGGCACTTGAGCTTCAATAGTTGGCGGCGTGAGGGCTCAGTAGTTGCGGTTCACGGGCTCTAGAGCGCAGGCTCAATAGTTGGGGTACAGGGGCTTAGTTGCTCCACAGCGTGTGGGATCTTCCTGGACCAGGGATCTAACCCCTGTGTCCTGCATTGACAGGTGGATTCTTTACTACGGAGCCGCCAGGGAAGTCCTGGAAATGTGGAGTCTTAACCATTGGACCACCAGGGAATTCTTCATAGCATGATTTTAGAATGAATGTACTGTTTGTAGACTCTTGCATTTTGTTACGTTTTGTTAATTTATTATCTTGTTTGGTTTCCATGCCAACACTGTGTCGGATTAATTTTCCTTCTTCATTTAAAGATCTGAGGACCCACTATCTACAGTCGTGTTAGAGGTCACCTTCCCTTCCGGTGTGTACTTATTCCAGGTAGCTACGAGGTGGGGTGTGATGGCTCAAGAGTGCCCTGGTGATCAGAAAGTGGTTTGAGGGGGGAGGTGTGTGTATAGACACCCTAAAGGACAGAAGAATAAGTGGGAACAGCAAAATCAGGCGTGTCTCAGGGTGGAGGTGTCAAGTGTCAGAGCCCAGTAGGACAGCACAGTGGATCCCTGGGCTTTTCCTTGGTGGGGGCTGGGGCGGGGGAGGGTTGTAAGTAAGGTGGGAACTGTCAGCCGGGCCCAGGGGTGAGGAGCGGAGGTGCTCAAACTGGGGCCTGGGCCACCTGCCAGGCAGCACCCCCCGTGTCTCAGGGGGGCTGGGCGATGTGTTCAGAGCCAGGCTTGTGCGGTCAGAACACGGGAACCCTGCGCAGTGCGGGAGATCTCCTGCCCTGGCTCCAGAACACTTAGCGCCACGCTGCTGCTGGGTTGCTCAACCTGGAGGGGCTGCTGGAGGTGCCCACAGGCCTTCCCTCAAGCTCTGCTCTCTTTCACTCTTAAGGATCTTATTGTGCTGTAAACACTGAGTCACCTTGTGTTCTTTTGGAACTGGGTGGGGCACAGTTCTTGTATAAATAGTGTCTGTAGTTGTCTTGAATGGCATTTTTCCATTTAACATGTTTAATTCACAAGTTTTCTCATGGTCTTTCTCCCTGTCAGTGGTTTTGCTTCATTTTTTCCCCTGCTTAACTTTTTTTTTTTTTTTTTTAAGTTTTATAAGTTTTTTTAAAAGGAAACTATTCTATTTTGGTGAATTTTTCCTAGAGTAGATGATATTTTAAGTAACAAGCCTAGCTTAAGTGCAGGAATCAAAAATGAGCTTTTATTGATTCATCTGTTCACTGAGCCAGTATTTATTAAACTTTTGCTATGTTCCATGTACTGTGCTAGGTGATAAGTAAGACAAGGCCTTAAACTCAGAAATTTATAGCTAGCTAATAATAACACAAATCCAGGAATAATCCTAATTTTAGTGTGCACTAGCAATTTTTTTCTTTTTTAAAAAATAAAAATAATACTCATTTTTCTTAAATCAAAAAAGTGTATTAAAACATTATCCATGTGGAAAAAGAAAGGCAAACCTTTATTAGATCTTTCAGTTGGTGAAATGATATGTTCATTTTTTAAAAAGAGTCTGCCTTTTAGAGCTTGTGCATTTAAGTAATAGCTCATCTCTTTAAAGGAGAAGGCAATGGCAACCCACTCCAGTACTCTTGCCTGGAAAATCCCATGGACAGAGGAGCCTGGTAGGCTGCAGTCCATGGGGTCCCGAAGAGTTGGACACGACTGAGTGACTTCACTCTCATGCATTGGAGAAGGAAATGGCAACCCACTCCAGTGTTCTTGCCTAGAGAATCCCAGGGACGGGGGAGCCTGGTGGGCTGCTGTGTACAGGGTTACACAGAGTTGGACACGACTGAAGCGACTTAGCAGCAGCAGCATCTCTTTAAATCAGTGTATTGTAAAAGGTTTTATTGATAAGGATTAAACCTTTTCTTCTAGGGGTTTGTAGATGTAGCTAGCTGTGCATATAACTTCAATGTTATGTTGTCCTGTCTTTGCCTATTTTGAGAAAGGCAGTCTTGTGATTACTCATAGTGGATGCCTGGGAGACCTGTAGTTCAATATCTGTGTCTATTAAGTGGATTACAGCAGGATGTGCAGAGGAAAACATCAGAGTGATGGCACGGTCAGCAGCAGTGACTTTGTTTTTTTAAAGAATGTCGCTGTCGTACCTGGTGACTGTACTTGAGAGTTAGTGATAACTGCACAAATGGCAGATGTGGAAATACTAATATGAAAGTGTTTATTATTCTTTCTTTTTTATTATTTCCAAAAATGTCATTCAGGTTGAGGTTGAAGTTCTTTTCTTTGTTCAGTCACGTAGTGAACTTTATCTTTCTACTTTCAATGAATATGTCATCTTGTATGTCTTTTATTATGGCTGTGTGCTCAGTGGCTGAGTCATGTCTGACTCTTGGCAACCCCATGGACTGACTGTAGCCTGCCAGGCTCCTCTCTCCATGGATTTCCCAGGCAAGAATACTGAAGTGGGCTGCCCTTTCCTCCTCCAGGGGATCTTCCTGACCCAGGGATCAAACCTGTGTCTCTTGAGTCTCTTGCAATGGCAGGCAGATTCTTTAACACTAAGCAATCAGGGAAGCCCTTTATATTATGGCTAGACAAGTTTTAAAAACATGTTTTTCCTGTATGAGAACACATACTCATTGTAGAACATTTCAAGCTTTGCAGAAGAATAAAAGGAAAAAACTTACCTACTGTCCTACTAACCAGTGGTAGCCATTATTAATGTTTTGGTGATTTTCTGAATCTTTAGTATTGACATGATTGGAGGTACATGGAAGTATGTGTATGTTGTATTTGCTTTCACTAAGCATTATGGTGTGAACATTATGTCATTGTTCTTCAGAAACATGACTGGTTTTTGCAGTAGTGTCTTGTTTATGGGAGTGCCATGCTTTATTTACATTGTCTCATGTACAGATTCCAAAAATGAGATTGTTAGTTACTGAAGGTTAAGAAAAGGTAAAACTAGAGTTTGAGATATTTAATTTTTTACCTTTTCACATTACAAAAGATGGTTTGTGTGAGCCATTCATGTAATCTGTCCAGGATATAGGAACTATTTTTGAACTCCTAAAAGTAGCATAGTAATTTTATAAGCAGAAGTCTAGCTTTAGAGGGCAGTGTTTGTTTTTGAATAGTGTGATGTTAAAATAAGCACAGTAGATTTATCCAGATCCCCTCTTATGTAAATAACCTTTAGAAGAAGAGAATGCTCCCACGCAGTCACTCTTTGAAGGGCTTTTCTTCCTCTGTGCTGTGTTGGCAAGTGAGAGTTGGGTAAGCCAAGTCATTGCTTTTTGTAGCACGGTATAGGGATGGTTGTTTGGAAATGGCTGAGAGGGTGCACTGCATTGTCCTTGATCTTGTCTGAAAATAGCCAGCTGTGTGACTGGCGTCGTCAGTGTTACCTGGCAGTCCTTGGGCACTGAGTGTTGTGGGTCACCCTCAGGGACCTGTGTCACACTTGACGGTGTGCCACTGGGGCACACACTTGAGAAGCAGGCTTGGTCTGACCCATGTGGGTTCCTGTCTGAGGCCCACCCACTCCCAGCTCTGTGCTCTCTGACAGGTCAGCACCGCTTTCAGAACCTTAGTGCCCTTATCATTAGGTGGGCACTGACAGGAGCCTCGGCTTGTGTGTTATGGTCTTGAGGCTGGAATAAGGAAGGCCCAGGGCTAAATGGCACCCCACTCCAGTGTTGTTGCCTGGAGAATCCCAGGGACGGGGGAGCCTGGTGGGCTGCCGTCTATGGGGTCGCACAGAGTCGGAGACAACTGAAGCGACTTAGCAGCAGCAGCAGCAGCAGGGCTGGCAGGGTGGCTAGAGGTCCCTTGGGGTTAGGAATACCATGCTGATGCCTCCTTTGAACTGTCGGCTGTTAACCTCCAGCTTCCTGCTGCCTGAGGGTGTCTCTCACCTGGCCACCACCTCCCCCACTTCAGCTGGAGCGGGCAACTGACAGAGCTTCTCTTAGTTTCTGTTTCACTGGGGTTGTTTGTTTTGTTGCTAAGAGTTTATCTACCGTAACGCTTTGTTATGAGTCGCACTTGAAAATATTCCTTGTATTTTCTTTCTCCTTTTCTCTGAACATCCTGAAGTCATACCCAAGGAGCCTGTGTTGTCACCCCTCACCCTTGCTGCCTCTCCCTTAAACTCTGTCCTGCTGCTGTTCAGTCCCTCAGTTGTGTCCAGCTCTTTGCGACCCCATGAATGCTGCAGAGTGCCAGGCTTCCCTGTCCTTCACCGTCTCCTGGAGCTTGCTCAGACTCAGTCCACAGAGCCGCCTGTCCTCTGTCCCCGTCTCGTCCTCTGTCCCCGTCTCCTGCCTGAGGCTGTGGTTGCTCTCGCTCTGCTGTAGCAGCCGCCCTGACACAGCAGATGGCTGTAGCTCGTTCCATTAGGAGACTGTCACGCAAAACCTTTAAGTTCTTGTGCTCATTTCCTTCCTCTTGTGACTAAGTGTTGGTTGGGGACTAAAGTGGGGGTTTGAAACTGCATATCAATAACCTCAGATACACAGATGACACCACCCTAATGGCAGAAAGTGAAGAGGAACTTGGTGAAGATGAAAGAGGAGAGTGATAAAACTGGCTTAAAACTCAACATTCAAAAAACTAAGATCATGACATCTGGTCCTGTCAGTGGCAAATAGATGGAGGAAAAATGAAAACAGTGACAGACTTTATTTTCTTGTGTTCCAAAATCACTATGGACAGTGACTGCAGCCATGAAATTAAAAGACGCTTGCTGCTTAGAAGAAAAGCTCTGACAAACCTAGACAGTGTATTAAAAAGCAAAGAGATGTCTTTGAGACCTTTGCTGACAAAGGTCCATCTAATCAAAGCTATGGTTTTTCCAGTAGTCGTGTGTGGAGGTGAGAGTTTGACCATAAAGAAGGCTGAGTGCTGAAGAATTGATGCTTTTGAACTGTGGTGTTAGAGAAGACTCTTGAGAGTGCCTTGGACAGCAAGGAGATCCAACCAGTCCATCCTAAAGGAAATCAGTCCTGAATATTCATTGGAAGGCCTGATGCTGAAGCTGAAACTCCAATACTTTGGCCACCTGATGCGAAGAACTGACTCATTGTAAAAGACCCTGATGCTGGGAAAGATTGAAGGCAAGAGGAGAAGACAACGACAGAGGATGGGATGGTTGGATGGCATCACTGACTCAATAAATGAGTTTGAGCAAGCTCCAGGAGATAGTGAAAGACAGGGAAGCCTGGCGTGTTGCAGTCCATGGGGTCACAGAGTCGGACATGACTGAGCTGAACAACAACAAAATTTTGGGTCAACTGTGATAGTTTAATTTAACCAATATTAGATGTAGAGTTGTTTCCTTCTGTTTCCATCTGGTGGGTTATGTTTTGGGTTTCTTAGAGTATGGTGGATTTGCAGAAGATAAGTCCAGTGATGTGGAAAGACAACATCCTCCAGCTTGCTTTGTGCCATAAATTCTACCCTGGAGTGCATGTGAAATACTGGGTTTTGAGTCTGTCACTCATATTCTGAGATGCCAGAATCAGATGAAAGTTACTCATCTGGGTGATGCTCTTCTTGCTTTCTCACAGAACTGCTTCATGTCAATCACTCAGTTAAGTGTGCTTAGTCTTGTAATTGTGGACCAAGAGTTTGAAGACAGGGACTTTTTATGTCTGCTGTAGCATCTAACAGTCTGTAAGGAGTTTGCACAGAAAACCTAGTGAGTGGTTGAAACAGTGAACTACTAATTGCTTGTTTTACGAGGACTCCGCACTCAATTATAAATTGTTGTGTAATGCCTATGATGCCTATATACATATTTGAAGTGAGCTGCCTACTGAGATCATTAATTTATTTCATTTGTGCTATAAACACTTGCATGTATAGCAAGTGAACACATAAGATCTATTAATGCTAAATTAATGTTTTTTCATATACATAGATTTTTAAATCTATTTGGAGCTGTTAGAAAGTGTTGATTTTACTTAATAGCTTGAATCTGTGGTTTTACACTGGGGAAATGAAAGCATGAATACTGCTGTGTGCGCGAAGAGTGGACTCATTGAAGAAGATTTTGATGCTGGGAGGGATTGGGGGCAGGAGGAGAAGGAGATGACAGAGGATGAGATGGCTGGATGGCATCACCGACTCAATGGACCTGAATCTGAATGAACTCCGGGAGTTGGTGATGGACAGGGAGACCTGGCGTGCTGGGATTCATGGGGTCGCAAGGAGTCGGACACGACTGAGCGACTGAACTGAACTGAATGTGAGTACCAGATTTTTAAAACCAAAAAGCCAAATATAATCTAACAAAAATGAAAATAATTTTTAATTATGTTTTTTCATATACATAGATATTGAAATCTATTCGGAGCTGTTAGAAAGTATTGATTTTACATAATAGCTTGAATCCGATTGTGGTTTTACACTGGGGAAATGAAAGCATGAACACTGCTGTGTGTGTGAGGGATAGTCTTAGCAGGACTTACCTGAGGGCTGTTTCATCATGGATGGGCAGGAGGGGAAGGGAGCAGCCCCCTTGGCTTGCTCCCGGGACTGGGGCCACCAGAAGGAAGCTCTGCAAACTGGTGGCTTAAAACAGCACAGATTTATCATTTACAGTTCTGGGGGCCAAAAATCTGGAAGCAGTTCCCGAGGGCTGAAACCAGGGGATTGACAGGCCCTTCCCAGCTTCTGGAGCTGCGCTCCTGGGTGTGTGGCTCCTCACCCTCACTGCCGGCAGCTGCTCAAGTCATCATATACTTTCTGTTTTCTGTCTGTGTCTGTTCCGCCTCTGCTCCCACCTGAGAGGACGTGTGTGATTGCATCACAGCCCACACAGGATGCAGGACAGCTCCTCAACTCAAGAACTTACAACTCAACTTATCACATTTGCTAAGTCCTTTTTTTTTTTGTCTCGTAAGGAAACACGAGTCCTAAGGAGTGAAACGTGGCCATCTCCTGAAGGGCCATGAGCACCCCTGCATCTTAGATACTCAGGAGGAGGGTAGCTGAGCGCAGTGGTGATGGCTCAGCTTTGTCTCATCTGCTCTGGAAGGGCTTTTCCCTTTTTCCCTCCCTCTGGGCTCAGATTCACGTTGTGTCTTGGGTTCAGTACTGTGACTATTCCTCTTCCCTGCCGTTCTCCTGGTGCCTGAGAATTACGTGTGGCCTTGTGGGTGCAGGCGGGGGAGAGGAGCTGAGCCTTTGGATGCAGCGCGGCCCACCTGGGCCACAGTGTTGGCATCGGGAGCTGAGGAGTGGAGCAGGGCCTCTCGCTGCTGGCGTTTGGGCCAGATCTGAACGACGCCAGGAAAACACCGAAACATTTAAAGCAATGGCATGTCCCAATTTGAAAACTGGACGTGTAGCAAGATAAATCTAGCAGTGATGGCCAAGGAGACTGAGGGGACAGAGTGGGGACCAGCTCAGAAAGCAGCGCCTGGCCTGACGGCTCACTGGAGGGAGGGATACAGGGCTGGGCTCCCGGAGGGAAGGCGACTCCAGCTGAGCCCCTGGGGGAGGATGCGTGATGGCCTTGGCCAGTAACCATTCAGTAGGAACAAGAATTTGGAGGCCTAGGGATAAGGCTGGGAGATGGTTAATCTTGTCTTATAAATGTTGAGTTTAAGAACCCTAAAGGAGTTCTTAGAGGAGTTGTCCGACAGCAGCCAGTGGCTGGTAAGGGAGACCTGGGAGCATAGCCAGATACCTCAGTTCGCAGGTGATGGGTGCTTGGGATCATGCTTGAAGTGGAGAAATGGAGGAAGCGAGTGTAGACAGTGTAAAAAGACCAGAGGACCCAGGACAGGCCTTTGCTCCCGGAGGAAATCAGGAGGTGGAAAGTGAGGAAAGGGAATTCCCTGGCCGTCCCAGTCGTTATGAGTCCATGCTTTCACTGTCGTGGCCTGGGCTCAGACCCTGGTCAGGGAACTAAGATAGCACAGGCCACACAGCATGGCCAAAAAAAGGGGGACATGGTCCATCCACTAGCGCTCACGGTGTACAGCTTTTCTTCCAAGTGCTCTGCGTAGAGGAAGTCAGTAAGGCCCACAGCGTGCCTGTTACCCCGTCCTAAGGGCGAGGGGACAGACCACACTGGCACACACTTTGGGTCTGCGACAGACTTTGAACTGGGAAGTCTGTGAGTTCTCAGCCCTCTCTTGATGGTGGTGAAGAAGAAACTGGGGATTAGACATCATTTCATCTAGTCATTTACTAATGTGGGCAAGAATCCCTTAGAAGAAATGGAGTAGCCTTTCATAGTCAACAAAAGAGTCAAAAATGCAGTACTTGGGTGCAGTCTCAAAAAGAACAGAATGATCATGGTTCATTTCTAAGACAAGCCACTCAGCATCACAGTGATCCAAGTCTTTGCCCCAACCACTGATGCCAAAGAAGCTGAAGTTGATCAGTTCTAAGACCTTCTAGACCTAACAACAAAGAAAGATGTCCTTTTCGTCATAGGGGATTGAAATGCAAAGTAGGAAGTCAAGAGATACCTGGACTAACAGGTTAAGTTTTGCCTTGGAGTACAAAATGAACCAGAGCAAAGGATAACAAGGTTTTGTCAAGAGAACACACTGGTCATAGCAAACACTTGTTTTCCAACAACACAAGATACGACTCTACACATGGGCATCACCAGATGTCAATACGGAAATCAGCCTGTATTCTTTGCAGCCGAAGATGGAGAAGCTCTATACAGTCAGCAAAAGCAAGACCTGGCACTGACTGTGGCTCAGACCATGAACTCCTTATTGCCAAATTGAGGCTATGATTGAAGACAGTAGGGAAAACCACTAGACCTAAATCAAATCCCTTGGAGTGGGTGGTGACAGTGGAGGTGACAAATAGATTCAAGGAATTAGATCTGGTAGACAAGAGTGCCTGAAGAACCAAGGACAGACGTTCATAACATTGTATAGGAGTCAGTGACCAAAACCATCCTGTTACTGAGTCCAAGCTCATTCTGCTCAGTGCACGACAGGCCAATGAATCTAAGAGACAAGGGGTTGAAGCAAGAAAGAGACTTTATTCAAGGAGCCTGCTGATGAAGAAGATGACAGGCTAGTGCCTCAAAATAACCATCTCATCGGGTCTGGATGCCAGGTTCTGTTACAGATCAGAGATGGGGGAAGGGCAGTCAGTTCAGTCGCTCAGTCGTGTCCGACTCTTTGCGACCCCATGAATCACAGCACGCCAGGCCTCCCTGTCCATCACCAACTCCTGGAGTTCACTCAAACTCATGTCCATCAAGTCGGTGATGCCATCCATCCATCTCATCCTCTGTCATCCTCTTCTCCTCCTGTCCCCAATCCCTCCCAGCATCAGAGTCTTTTCCAATGAGTCAACTCTTTGCATCAGGTGGTCAAAGTATTGGAGTTTCAGCTTCAACATCAGTCCTTCCAATGAACACCCAGGACTGATCTCCTTCAGAATGGACTGGTTGGATCTCCTTGCAGTCCAAGGAACTCTCAAGAGTCTTCTCCAGCACCACAGTTGAAAAGCATCAATTGTTCGCGCTCAGCTTTCTTCACAGTCCAACTCTCACAACCATACATGACCACGGGAAAAACCATAGCCTTGACTAGATGGACCTTTATTGGCAAAGTAATATCTCTGCTTTTGAATATGCTATCTAGGTTGGTCATAACTTTCCTTCCAAGGCATTTTTTTGTCTCTATAATTGTGACAGGACCTTCCATTTCCACGTTTTTGTGTGGGGTCATTTTCTTTCTACCTGAAAAGCTCACATTAATACTTATTTTAATGCAAGTTGGACAGCAACAGGTTTTCTCTACTTACTTGGTTTACAGAAAAGTCAAGCAGATACAGTGCCCATATCCCATCCACAGGCAGTTTCTTGAGTTAGCATCTTGTATTAATGTGCTACATTTGTTGCAGTTATTGAAACAGTGTGATACATGATTAAGTAAAGTCCCTAGTTTACATGAGGAGGCACTAGCTAGTCTTCCTTCCTCCCCATCCCTGACCTTCTTGGTGGCCAGTTACCTTTTTACCATTTCCAGGACCTCAGGGACTTGGAATCATACAGTGTAGTGTTTTCAGGTTGGCTTCTGTCTCTCTTAGTGACATGTGTTTAAGATTTCTTCTTATTTTTTCTTGGCATGATAGTTCATTTCTTTTATTCTTACTGCAGTAGGTTTCAAGTAACATAAAATTATTCAGGGTCATTTAGTACCTTCACAGTGTTGTGCAACCATCACCTCTATCTGGTCCCCCAAGTTTTCTTCACCCAAAAGAAAGCCTGTACCCCTTAGCAGTCATGCCGCGTTTCACCCTCCCTGTGGTTGTGCCATCACATATGTTTCTGTCTTTATAATTTTACCTTTTCTTAATGTTTCATATAGATGGAATCATACAATATGTGAACTTGTGTGTCTTTCACTTAGTGCAACATTTTTAAGATCTTACCCTATAGCATACTTCTTATTTTATGGCTGAATAACATTCCGTTGTTCAGCTATGCACTGAAACAGAAGGAGCTGGAGCAGGAGGCCAAACACATGGCTGAGGAGAGGCGCAAGTACACACTCAAGATTGTAGAGGAGGAAACCAAGAAAGAGCTGGAGGAGAACAAGCGGTCTCTGGCTGCCCTGGATGCACTCAACACTGATGATGAAAATGATGAGTAGGAAAATTCAGTGGAGAAAAGAGGCTGAGTAGCTTGGTTTACACGGGGGACCAATAAAACTTCAAGACAAGAAGTTTGCACCACTTACATAGGCCGCAGGCGTCTTTCCGTTCTCCGGAAGGAGAGGAGACACTGAGGCCTCCCCGGTCCGATCTTAGAAGCCCAGGCATAATTAGTAAGCATGGTGGGTTCCACGCTCCAGATGGAGACTCAGCCAGAATTTGAGAGAGAGAGAGCGACATGGGGAGACCAGTCTTTCGAGGAACTGATCCCAATTCTTTATTTTCCATGGTCTACTTTTATACACTGAGATGTTATACAAAAGTCACGTGGGGTCAGCAGCCCTGACTTTTATCAAAGTCAGGTGCTTCTTACAAATGTATACAGAGGTCTTAGGGGTGTTACATCATCATCTGGCCAGGGGGCCTGTTGACAATTTATGACCCTCTCCTTGTGACGGCGGTCAATCCAGGACATTTATTTCTCCAAGGGTGATTTTTCTTAAAACAGACTCCACCAGATAAATTTACATTCCTATAGGGTGAGGGTGGGTTTTAATTAAAGAAAGAACTTACTTAGCCTAAGGTCTAACGTGATTAATATCAAAGGTTAATACCTATTTCTTCTGTATATTCACTAATGTGTGTAAGGGCAGGCGATGTGGAGACTTAGCAGCAAACATTGGCTCAACAAATGAAAAACCCTTCACCGATACAATTTCTAATCAGCCCACTAATAGTTTCCTAACTTCTCTAAAGAACCTGTTTTTAGAAGCATATGTGGCCGGACAAGCCTGTCAGGTGGGCTAGAGAACTTTCAGAGGAGCTTGTAGGTTAAAACACTCCTATCACACCCAGGAATTTTTATTAACTGGAGCTCTAAGTTAACTCTTTTTCAGAGAGAGGTAGTGGGAGACAGCCCCCCGTAAAGTCAGAGGTGTAGGTGAGAGCACAAGTAGTAAAGTAGGCAGGCTCTGGTTTTGGGGGTAGATGCTCGAGGATTTCCAGGGGGACTCCTGAGGCTCGACCCCACCTTTGTGTATGTCAAGCCTCCTTCCTCATGACCTTTGCCACGGGAGCAGTGCCTCACGCCGGCCCCCAACAGTGCAACATTTTTAAGATCTTACCCTATAGCATACTTCTTATTTTATGGCTGAACAACATTCCGTTGTACAGGTATGCCCCGCTTTGTTTATCCTTTCAGCCTTTGAAGAACTTTTTGGGTTGTTTCTGTCTTTTGGCTGTTATGAGTTGTGTTCTGAACATTGATGTTCACATTTTTGTTTGAATACTTGTGTTCAGTTTTGGAGGGTATATACCTAGAAGTGGAATTGATGGGTTTAACTTTTGGAGGAGCTGCTAAACTGCTTTCCATAATGATGGGAATATTTTATAGTCTCACCAGCAATGCAAGGTTCTAATTCCTGCACCTGCCTGCAAACACGTATTATTTTCTGTTTTTTGATTGCAAGTCATCAGAGTGTGTGAACTGGGATGTCACTCTGGATAAATCTGCATTCTCCAATGACTGATGTCACCTTCCCACGTGCACTTCCTCCCAGCTTCACAGAGTGAGATTGTCTCGTAGCGTGAAACGGCCGTGGTGGGACAGTGTACCCTGGCAGTCGGCAGTCCCGGGAACTGTCTGTGAACCCGTGCCGGCTCTGCCACTGCCCCAAGCCATCTTTGTTCCCCTCCTCCGGAGATCTGCACCCCAACTGCTAAAGGCAGAGGGAACAGACGCCTTAGCCCACCCACCAGGTTTGAGTTGGCCTGAGGTCGGGTGGCTGGGAGGAGTGCTGTCTGATCTGGACCCACCTATGCTCCGGGTTCCGTACAGTGGAGGTTGTACTGGATCCCGTAGCAGAAGAGGACCTGCCCTGTCGACCGGGGCTCTTCCAGTCCCTCTCAGAGTCCAGGCTGTGCTTTCTCAGTGCAGGACCCCTGCCAAAAGCTCTAGTTTGCTTTTTATAGGCTAGCTTCTTGTCCTCGGTAGCTCAGGAATTTGGCAGATGCCTGAAGGGAAGCTTAATTGGCCTCTCCCCACCCCAACATTCCCCCAACCAGGGTCTGGGCCCTCAGAGTGTTGGTCAGCTGACCTGAAACCCAGTTCCTGTCTCCCTGGTCTGGTGAGGTTTCTGTCAGCTCATCTGGCTTGTCAGCTGCATTCCTCCAGGTTTCTCAAGCTCTGGTACCACAGCGGTGGGGGAGAGGCACTGCAGGGTGCCTCCTCACCACCCTGGGCGCCTTCTGCCCTGTGTCCTCGTCCTTGGCGCCTTGAGTCCCCTGTGACCTCAGGTAGGTGTGCACTCGGGTCTCTTCTAGGTTCTCATGTTCTCAGCAGATGGGCTGCTGCAAGATGCTCTAATCATCATATCTGGAAGCCAGTGTTATTTTTAGGGAAAAAATAGATTTGAACTCTAGTATATTTCCATGTGAAAGTTGGAAGAACAGATACTTTCTGTTGGGAGATAGGTTTAGAAGAAAGAGGGCAGAGGTTGAGTTTTAGGTGTGTAATTTGTTTCAAAATATTTCTCTGAGTAAATATTTTAAATTTAGGTGGGTTTCATGGTTTTGGGGGTTTGTTGTAATTGTTGTTTTCAGGAAAATACTGTCCAAGGTGTGAGGTAAATTTTAAGCAGTGAGGCTTGACGTAAACAGCAGTAGAAAAACTCCAGTCAGGGCTTCATTTATTTTACCTGTGAAATGCCACCCAGCAGGTCTGGTAAACTCTTGGAAATACCTGTTTAGCTTGACCACTTAGTGGACTTACATCTTTATGAGTGGTGAGTGCTGTTTCTTATTTTATACTTTGTAGCTTCAGGACAAAGACAGCCTGAAAACACTGGGAGTATTACGAATAGCGGAGAAAAGAGTTTTGAAAAACGAATTTTAGAACTTTTCACTAGAGCCCTTCCTGTGTAAGGAGGGGCCGGGAACCTGGCCCCTGGAACAGTTTGGTCCAGCACTGTCTCGGGGACCCCAGGACCTGGCCTGGCACCAGAGCTGCGTCAGAGGCCAGCCTTGGCGTGCCTGCCTGGGCTCCATGGCTTCTAGCTAGCACCCGCTTTCTAGGGCTCAGATTCTTCACCTGCTGAGTGGGGAGGAAGCACAGTGGTTCACCTGTCAGGTTCCTGCACAGCCTTAGAGACAAAACAGGAAACGAGCCAGGAGTCGGGCCTTCAGGGAGGGGCAGCGGCAAGCAGGACGGTGCGGACAAGGGGAGAGGCTGCTTTCAGGTGGGCAGCGGGCATTAGCATGCTGAGGAAGAAGTGAGAGGAGGTGAGGGAAGGAGCAGCTGGCCGTCAGGAAGGACAAGCATTGGTTGTATACACCGTGGATCGTATGACAATGCAGTTTATTTTCATAGTTTCATGGCCTCGGGAAGTACTTTGGTTCTGGTGTATAAACAGCTTTTAACTTCAGGAATCATCTGGGGGCCCCAGTGGTGTGACTCTGCTCTTCCTTCACCAGTGAGCGGACCAGGGTCCTTTAAGGCCAAACCATCACCAGTGTGTCCTCATTTGCTCGCTAATCCACTGACAGCTCTGAGTCAAGCTACTGGTTTGCCTTGGAACTCTGCAGTCACTTATTTGGTGGTGGTGTTATTTGGGGAAATATTGATCCACGTGAGTACACGATACCACGTGATCCACGGTCAGTTGGAACTGAGGATTTGGAAGACTGACTGTAAATTATATGCAGATTTTTGGCTGGGCAGAGGGTCAGCTCCTCTAACCCCTAAGCTGTTCATATGTCAGCTATATATGGTTCACTTTTTTGTTAGATTCACAAGATTGTGTCAGTTCAGTCGCTCAGTTGTGTCTAACTCTTTGCTACCCCATGAATCACAGCACGCCAGGCCTCCCTGTCCATCACCAACTCCCAGACTTCACTCAAACTCACGTTCATTGAGTCGGTGATGCCATCCAGCCATCTCATCCTCTGTCATCCCCTTTTCCTCCTGCCCCCAATCCCTCACAGCATCAGAGTCTTTTCCAATGAGTCAACTCTTCGCATGAGGTGGCCAAAGTACTGGAGTTTCAACTTTAGCGTCGTTCCTTCCAAAGAACACCCAGGACTGATCTCCTTTAGGATGGACTGATTGGATCTCCTTGCAGTCCAAGGGACTCTCAAGAGTCTTCTCCAACACCACAGTTCAAAAGCATCAATTCTTCGGCGCTCAGCTGTCTTCACAATCCAACTCTCACATCCATACATGACCACTGGAAAAACCAGAGCCTTGACTAGATGGACCTTTATTGGCAAAGTAATATCTCTGCTTTTGAATATGCTATCTAGGTTGGTCATAACTTTCCTTCCAAGAAGCGTCTTCTAATTCCATGGCTGCAGTCACCATCTGCAGTGATTTTGGAGCCCAGAAAAATAGTCTGACACTGTTTCCATTGTTTCCCCATCTGTTTGCCATGAAGTGATGGGACCAGATGCCATGATCTTCATTTTCTGAATCTTCAGCTTTAAGCCAACTTTTTCACTCTCCTTTTTCACTTTCATTAAGAGGCTTTTCTCCTCTTCACTTTCTGCCATAAGGGTGGTGTCATCTGCATATGTGAGGTTATTGACATTTCTCCCGGCAATCTTGATTCCAGCTTGTGCTTCTTCCAGCCCAGCGTTTCTCATGATGTACTGTGTGTATAAGTTAAATAAGCAGGGTGACAATATACAGCCTTGACATACTCCTTTTCATTGTGTAACCATCATCAAAATCTGATTTTAAAATGTTTTTGTCCATAAGCACTGGCACTCACTCTCCACTCCCTCCGCCTTCCTTATGCCAGCCTCAGGCAACCGCTAGTCTTCCTTCTGTCTCAAGGCTTCCCTTTTCTGGGTGTCCATGCCTGTGGAATCAGACACTGTGCGATCTTGTGGCTTGGACAACCCATATGATAGATGATAGAGGTCGGTAGATAGGTGATAGAAAATGAGAGAGGTAATGTGATTGATAGATATGATGGTGATGCGTTGATGATTGATAGATACAATGCTGATGGGTTGATAGATAAACAGAGATAAACAGATACCAGTCCATTCCCTCTTGTGGTGATGTACTCTAGTTGTATAATATGTAACCACTGGGGAAGTCTGGGTGAAGTGCACACAGGGGCTTTCTTTTGTAATATTGCTCTTTTGCAATATCTTATTTCAAAAGAAAAAAAAATGAGAGTGATCTTATGATCTAGTTACTGGTTTCTATATAATTTTGCATTTATAGTAAATAAACTAGTGGGTTTTTCTAGGAAAAATTGGACAGAGTTTGGGATTTGATCAAGAGATATATGAAAATTTTTGTAGTTTTTTCACCCTGAGATCCCCCGCCCCGCCCCAAGATTCTTATATAGAAAACAAAGAGTGATAAGGTAAGCTATAGTATTTCTCCCTGGGTTATCACTGTAACACCAAAACTGAAGGGTTTCTTTTTTATTTTTGTTTTTAGTTATTTCTGTATTCCATGATCACAGTTAATTATAGACAAGCATTGAGGGATGTACTGGAACGTTGGTCTCAAACATCCAATAAAGATAAATGATTATATTCAGGAAAAAGTCTCAGTGTTTTCAGGTGCCTGATTCTCTATTGTTTCTCCATTGCATACAAATAAAGGAATAAAAGGAGAAAACAATAAGATTTTAGATTCATAAATTTCTGACTTCATTCTCATAACTTTTGAGATATTTGTGTCAGTGTGAGAGAATGAAATTAAGCTTTTAGAAATATCATATATTTCTTTACTGTAAATCAAAAGATTTATTCATGGCTTTTCTGAATTTGCATTTGAAAAAACAAAACCAAAACAAACACCTCCCCCCCCAAAAAAAAAAACTCCCACACATTTTTCCAGTATAATTTCTCAGAGCTCTAAGATTTTGCTGCACTTATTACAATGGTAGTTTTCCCCCAGGATAATTGTGTAGGTATCTACAGAAGTGAAATACTGCTGGAAGTCACTCTGTGTTGTTTAGTTACATACAGAGTTGCTTTTTTTCCTTAGAAGAGTATTTAAAAAGTTAATAAATATTGCATGGTACTAAGCCTATTTCTTGAAAATGAAAAATTTATAGTAAAATTTCAAACATAAGGTGACTTCTGATTCCATGTAGATGTTTGATATACCTGTCCGTTCTGTAATCTGTAAATTTAACCCCGGCATCACAACATCATAGTCTCATAGGTTCTTTCTTCCCTTCCTCCTTCCCTCCCTTCTTTCCCTTTTCCTTTCCTTTTCATTTTTATAACAGAACAAAGCTGCATTGATTCCATTTAGTACAAAGAATGTGTCCAGTTAATTCAGCGCAGTAATTACCTCTCTATCTTCTTGTCCATTCCAGTCAAGATGTAAGCTTGTAAATTTGAATGGTAGCTTTCAATTTGAATTTAAAATAAAAAACAACCATATTGTCTTGTGTGTTTAGCAAAGGAGATGAGAAGACATGTTTGCTGTTGTTGGACTCATTTTAATTTGTGAGATATCAGATCAGATCAGATCAGTCGCTCAGTCGTGTCCGAATCTTTGCGACCCCATGAACCGCAGCACGCCAGGCCTCCTTGTCCATCACCAGCTCCCGGAGGTCACCCAGACTCACACCCATCAAGTCAGTGATGCCGTCCAGCCATCTCATCCTCTGTCGTCCCCTTCTCCTCCTGCCCCCAATCCCTCCCAGCATCAGAGTCTTCTCCAATGAGTCAACTCTTCGCATGAGATGGCCAAAGTACTGGAGTTTCAGCTTGAGCATCATTCCTTCCAAAGAAATCCCAGGGCTGATCTCCTTCAGAATGGACTGGTTGGATCTTCCTGCAGTCCAAGGGACTCTCAAGAGTCTTCTCCAACATCACAGTTCAAAAGCATCAATTCTTCAGCGCTCAGCCTTCTTCACAGTCCAGCTCTCACATCCACACATGACCACAGGAAAGACCATAGCCTTGACTAGGCGAACCTTTGTTGGTAAAGTAATGTCTCTGCTTTTGAATATGCTGTCTAGGTTGGTCATAACTTTCCTTCCAAGGAGTAAGCGTCTTTTAATTTCATGGCTGCAGTCACCATCTGCAGTGATTTTGGAGCCCAGAAAAACAAAGTCTGACACAGTTTCCACTGTTTCCCCATCTATTTCCCATGTAGTGATGGGACCAGATGAGCATTATATCTACTACTGTGGGCAGGAATCCCTCAGAAGAAATGGAGTGGCCATCATGGTCAACAAAAGAGTCCGAAATGCAATACTTGGATGCAATCTCAAAAATGACAGAATGATCTCTGTTCGTTTCCAAGGCAAACCATTCAATGTCACAGTAATCCAAATCTATGCCCCAACCAGTAACGCCCAAGAAGCTGAAGTTGAATGGTTCTATGAAGACCTACAAGACCTTTTAGAACTAACACCCAAAAAAGATGTCCTTTTCATTATAGGGGACTGGAATGCAAAAGTAGGAAGTCAAGAAACACCTGGAGTAACAGGCAAATTTGGCCTTGGAATACAGAATGAAGCAGGGCAAAGACTAACAGAGTTTTGCCAAGAAAATGCACTGGTCATAGCAAATACCCTCTTCCAACAACACAAGAGAAGACTCTATACATGGACATCACCAGATGGTCAACACCGAAATCAGATCGATTATATTCTTTGCAGCCAAAGATGGAGAAGCTCTATACAATCAGCAAAAACAAGACCAGGAGCTGACTGTGGCTCAGACCATGAACTCCTTATTGCCAAATTCAGACTGAAATTGAAGAAAGTAGGGAAAACTACTAGACCATTCAGGTATGACCTAAATCAAATCCCTTATGATTATACAGTGGAAGTGAGAAATAGATTTAAGGGCCTAGATCTGATAGATAGAGTGCCTGAAGAACTATGGAATGAGGTTCGTGACATTGTACAGGAGACAGGGATCAAGACCATCCCCATGGAAAAGAAATGCAAAAAAGCAAAATGGCTGTCTGGGGAGGCCTTACAAATAGCTGTGAAAAGAAGAGAAGCGAAAAGCAAAGGAGAAAAGGAAAGATATAAACATCTTGTGAGATATATCTCATGCCAAAACCTCAACTTTAAACCAAGCTTGTCAAGTAATTTCCTTGTGTAAGTTTTTTTTTTTTTTTAGCATTTACGTAAAGAATACGTCAACGACTTTAGAATTTTATTAAAATATGCTTCAAGTCTTTGAAAAATATCGCAAACATGCATCTATATGTAAGGTATTAAACCTCTTGGCATTAGTATTTTGATGAAGGGGGATATCTGATTGTTCTCCTGGGTGGAAGTTACGATGCATCCCTGTTGGTTTTTTTATTTTTTTGCTTTTGCTTGTTTTCTTGTATCCCTGTTTTGACCCAGCCATTCGCAAATCCCCTTAATCATTCTATGCATGCACTGAAATTTAAGCCCCCTTCAAAATTAAATGGATAGATAAATAGTGTGTCTAACACAGCGATGTATGAGATTATAGGAGCCTCACAGTGACATGCTCTTTAGTGAATTAGAAGTAAGAGTTTGTTCTCACGTGATCGGGACAGCTTTCTTAACTATAGAAGTCATGCTGGGACAGACCTAGTTTTGTTTTTCTTTTGGCCATGCCATGTGGCACACGAGATTTTAGTTCCCTGACAGAGATTGAACCCATGGCCCTGCAGTGGACGCACAGAGTCCTAACCACTGGACCACTGGGAAAGTCCCCGAGCCAAGCTTTTTAACTTTTATTTTACTGTTTCCTGATCTGCAAAAATAGGTAGTGGTAAGTAATCAAAGTCTACATAAAGCTGATCAAACCAACCAAGAAAATAATAATTGTGGATGTTGAAAAATATTAATTGCTGTGTTTACCGTGTGACTGTGGATTGACTGCCTACTTTTTTGTGCACTAGACATAGATGAACCGAGTTATTTTTTTACCCTCCGAAGGAGTAATTTGGCCCTGCTGCTACCATTTGACAGAGGTTCTGAGAGACATTCCTCCCCCACATTTTTAGCCTTGAATACTTTATTCTTTATAGAAGCAGCTATTAGGAGAAAGTGTCTTGGTATTTAGAAAAAAAATATCATTAAGATTTCTTGGCCCTATTTTTCCAATTTCCATGCACACTGAATCTCTGGAGAAGATGGGAGACAGCAGATTGGAACTGGGAATTGTGAGGCTTTAAAGACAGAAATGGTTTAATAACCCATGTGCAAAATGGATAAGAAGTTTTAATATAAAAAAATTAGAGGCCACACATTTAGCTGATGACACTTTGCGTTTGAGCCATTTTCTCCTGACATGCTCCCCAGCTAGTCTTGAGGGTGCTCAGAGTCCTCCTCTGTGGTACTGGAAAGCGCTGGCATGGGCCTGCAAGATGCTGGTGCCGTTTAAACTTTGTTTAGACCCTCTTATTTGGAAGTTCTCTCCAGTGTCAGTATTTGTTGGTGTCTCTGGTACTTTTTTCCCATCATAATTACATAGCATAAAGAGATTTTGAGGGACTTTTCTCCAGGCCACATACAGACGCTCCCAGGGCCCCAGGTCATCGCAGCAGGCCAGTCACACGTGGTTCTCTGGAAGCACTGGCATAGAGACCTGTAGGCGTCTGACTGACCCAGGGCCCACAGAGGGAGAATGGCTTCCGGCCTTCTCTTGGACTGGTGTCCATCTTTCTCCCTCATTGACAACATCTCCCAGATCCTGGCTTCTCCAGGCAGTCCTGGCTTTATTGACCAGTTTACTATTTGAAGTTTAATGACATTTCATTTCTAAATTGATCATTTTATCCATTATCTTTTGTATTTTACTTAAAGATGTTAAATCAGTAATGCTTCCAGTGTAGTAGATAGGCCATCTTTACTTGGATTTCCCAGACCTTGACTGCCTTCTTTTAGATGTTTAAATAAAGGAGTGAGTTACTTTCCACCGCAGTTTCAGTGCTAATGGTGCTCGCAGGGTTTCAGTGGGGTTCTCTGCAGCCCCAGGAGGCGCCTGCTGCACTGTGTGTGGTTGTCTTGGGCTGAACAGAGATGTCTGCACAAATGCTGACCATCATCAGGGTCTCCCAGAAGAGAGTCCTCTGTTTAGCTTCAGTTCCAAACATTATCTCATGTTCAGAAGTGGGGGAAATAGGATTTAAGTAGAAGATGTCAGCTGTGTGTAAACTAGTTCCATCCTTTATGCTTCAGGGAGGACTTACAGTCATGGGGTCTGGGCCTCTTCCCTCTAACTCACTTATTCCCTTGGGACTTTGAACAGATTATCCCTGGAGAGGCTGTGTTTCCATGTCTGTTAGGTGGTGCATGGACTGCTGACAAGGTGGTTGTGAGGATTTTAAAAAAGGCACGTTTGCAGGGTTCTGGCACAGTCAGTGTTGTGTCTTGGATTTATTTTTCCTAAGCAAGCAGCTTTGATAATATCAACATCATATGAGAATCGAAAATATGCCTTTGTTCTTTTTGAAGAAAAGATTAAAGAGATTTCTTAGTTTCAACTCTTAGGTAAAGTCAAAATTTCAGTGCTCCTACAATGGTTATTTCTAGTTTGTAAAGA